>CAKNYM010052036.1:160572-221943 GCA_932195095.1 Andricus curvator
AGGGCGATACCATGAGCCCTTTGCTTTTCTCCGTCACACTTCTGCCTCTATTTCCCGGACTACGAAATTCTTCTGGATACCCCTGTCGCGACACTAATTATAGCGAATATAAGGTCACTCATGTATTTTATGTGGATGAACGAATATCTATGCTTCTGGTAAAAGCAAACTTCAAACTGCTATAAATATCGTCGAAAAGTACACAGGAGAGATTGGTATGGACCTTGAATTGGACAAGTGTCCAAAATTTATCTGAAGAAAGGTAAGATTACTGGCGTTCCCATGAAACCTGAGCTTGTGAATATAAGTGTTATTAGACGTCTTGATGCTGGAGAGACCTATACATACCTGGGCGTGCCTCAAAGCCGCATTCAGGACGAAACATCAGTGAAGGAGTCTCTCCGAAGCAGATACAAGCATCTTCTGCGACAGATTTGGTCTTCCAATCTGTCGGCGTTGAACAAGGTATCTGAGACTAACATGCTTGCCGTTCCGGTTCTACTTTACACGTTTGGGGTGGTTCACTGAACGAAGAACGAGCTTATGGCCCTTGATATGACCACACGTAAAATCATGCATATGCTCTTACGGTGTTGGCCGCGATTCTGCCCTGCCGAACGCTGTGAGAGAGATAGACTTAATTGTCCAAAACGAGAAGTGCGGAATTTTCTGCAAATTTTCTGGAAAATGTCATCCTCTGTGCCTGAATTAAGTCCTCATGATTCGAGGAAAGCTAACGTTAACTCCCTCGACAAGGACTGATCTTCATTTCTCTAAAAGTTTCCATATATTTTTATGTCGACGATCTGTTCGAGGAAGGTTTCTCTGCCGTTTGCAATGATGTAATCGTCACTTTTAAATTTTCGTTTAAAAATTGCACACAGTCGATACTTGCCAAGGATTTTGTACGTTACAAAAGAATGAAAACTATGTTTCTTGTTGCAGAGTTGAGTGCAGAGTTCGAGTGTTTACCGAATGGCGAACCACTTCCTGGTTTTCGTCGTTCCGGCACTCCTAAATCTCCTGATAGGTCTCTTCCCCCTGGCAGACCATGTTCTCCTGACAGACTTCATTCTCATGGCAAGTCTGCTTCTCCTGCCGAGCCTGCTCGTCGTGTGAGGTCCAGGTCTCCCACTGCCGGGCATCGTTCTCGATTAATACTTGGATATCTCTTTGAAGAACTTAAATTTATTCGGCTTATTTCCAACAAGAATCCGCATCGGGAATTCGAAATTCACAGATTTACTTTTCCTGCCGTCAATACAATTTATTTGAAAGTGGGACATAATGGCCCTGGGCCCATGCCAACCGAAGAGCAACTAGTTTTAACAACATCCACTGGTGACATCATGGCAATATTGGCGCGGAATAATACAATTCTTCGTGGAATATATACATATCATCATATTCTGAAACGGGCGAAAATGAACATGTACAGCGGCAAAATTTACGAATTGAACCGAGACGAAATCGATGACGCTCCCGCAGGCAACAATCGCCCAATCTCAAAGAATTTTAGAGTATTACATCAGTATCGTAGCTACATAATATAGGGCCCCCACCCTTACAAGTGTAAATTTTTCCTACAAAATCAAATGTTCCATTTTGCTGATTTTTGGTTAATTTGTAGTTTTTAGGGTACTAAATATTTATACCAAACAATTTTGCAAAATCTTTAATTTTTCAAAAGATTCTAACACTATAAAGTTTAGGACATTTTTTCAAGATTTTTTATTTCTATATTTCTGCTGAATGTATGAATAAACTTCTAATTTGAGAGACTCAGTTAACTTAAATCAGCATTCAACAATATAAGTTTTTTTATTATTTACCATAAACAAATACACAATTTGGCCCTTTTTGAATCTTTAAGTGCCGTTTCTTCACAGAAAGGTTTTAATAAACAAATTCTGCCTTATATTTAGTTGGAATGACGCAGTGTTAAAGTTAAACCATCTGATTAAATAATATTTTCTGATGATAAATTTGCAAAAATATTTATAAAACTATGAATGGCTTCTGTGAAAAACGTTGCTTTTAGGAAATAGTGCTATTATTATGTATTATTTTCAAAAAAATTAGGAAACTCACTTTTCTCTCTGGCTTTACATGGTTTTCTTTGTCCAGGTCTGGAGGTCAGACCATTTTTACTATATGTTTTTGGGGTCGCTGAATCCGAATACGAAGATAAAAAAACCCCAGCACGTCAGGGTTCTGACAAAACCTCAAAAAACCTCATAAAAAATCTTTTTTCGGGTCTGGAGGTCAGACCATGTTTACTATATGGTTTTGGGGTTGTTCAATTTGAATCCGAGGTCCAAAAAACCCCAGCACGTCAGGGTTGTGACATAACCTCAAAATACCTCATAAAATTTTTTTCGAGTCCGGGGGTCAGACCATGTTTATTATATGTTTTTGGTCGCTGAATCCGAACCCGAGGTCCAAACAAACCCAGCACGTCAGGGTTCCGACATAACCTCAAAAAAATCTTATAAAAAATCTTTTTCCAGGTCTGGAGGTCAGACCATGTTTACTATATGTTTTTGGGGTCGCTGAATCCGGATACGAGGATAAAAAAAACCCCAGCACGTCAGGGTTCTGACAAAACCTCAAAAAACCTCATAAAAAATCTTTTTTCGGGTCTGGAGGTCAGACCATGTTTACTATATGTTTTTGGGGTCGTTCAATTTGAATCCGAGGTCCAAAAAACCCCAGCACGTCAGGGTTGTGACATAACCTCAAAATACCTCATAAAATTTTTTTCGAGTCCGGGGGTCAGACCATGTTTATTATATGTTTTTTGATCGCTGAATCCGAATCCAGAGGATCCGACTCTCTGCATCGTAAAACGCTTGCGTGCGCCTGCCATGACGGCATCAAAGCTGTAATACGTAAGTCGGATGAATAAATTTCACGAGTTTCTTTGAAAATTAAAACCGTGACGTGCTGGAGTTTTTTAGATTACGGATTCGGATTCAGCGACCCCAAAAACATATAGTTAACATGGTCTGACCGCCGGACTCGAAAAAAAAAAAATTTATGAAGTTTTTTGAGGTTATGTCACAACCCTGACGTGCTGAGGTTTTTTGGACCTCGGATTTGGAATCAGCAACACCAAAAACATATAGTGAACATGGTCTGACCTCCAGACCCGAAAAAAGATTTTTTATTAGGTTTTTTGAGGTAGTGTCAGAACCCTGACGTGCTGGGGCTTTCTGGACCTCGGATTCGGAGTTAGCGAAATTTTTTTTTTTTGTGTGGCTGCGTTATCGGTCACGGACGCTTTGATGTAATGCAGTCAAGTGATCTGATAACGGCAGTGTGCCTTATTTGGCATACTGTACAAAGTCTGGTATTTTACCCCACCATCCACGGACTGTGTTGCAGCTAATTGTACGATGGGAGGACCTACAGCTTAAGGTGGGATCCGAATCATCAGAATCTCGGTAAAAGTTCATAGAAAAATTTCCAGAGGTATCGGCTCCGGGATCGAAATCCGGACCTCAAACATTAAGTCCGAGCGCCTAACCATCTGAAACAGATATTATTTTCTTTTAATTCTGGTACGCAAATATTTTATGAGGAAAATTATTATAGGCTTATAATGATGTACAGGTACCTGTATAGGGTTATAGTAAATTGTCTACAGGTGGTATATTACAAATGGGCTGTGCCCCTATTTTTTAGGAAATATTTATCGAAACCAAAAAGATTATTAAATACTGAAACAATTTAACAAAGTCTAGTACATGACGTGAAGAAACGGTATGAAGAATCGTACATTAGGAATCTATGAATACTATTTAGAATGAAATTTTATTTTACAAAAAACTAACCCAAATATACTTTTAAATAATAATTGTTCAGATAAGTTAGTGGTATTATTCAGAGTTAACTCGTGTACACTGAAAACTATTCAGCCTGTCTCTAGCAATAATTTTACGTCTAAGAATAATGTTTACTATTCACACAATTAAAATGTGAAAAAGTAGAAGGGAAAATCGAGCGTGAAAGGGACGATTGGTTTTGAAAAATTGATAACTTGGGTTTTGTTTTTTATATGGAACACCCCCTGAAATAAAGTAAAACTTACAAAC
Organism: Andricus curvator; assembly: GCA_932195095.1. Taxonomy (NCBI): domain Eukaryota; kingdom Metazoa; phylum Arthropoda; class Insecta; order Hymenoptera; family Cynipidae; genus Andricus; species Andricus curvator. Next base: position 164,670 of record CAKNYM010052036.1, read on the forward strand.
ATATTATTTAGATACTTGTAAATTAAAATCGCGAATTTTCATTTTTCCAAGCATTTAAGAAAATTTGTTATACAAATTTGCATTTTTGATGTGTAATGTCCAATTCTGCAGTAACTACTCCCCCCGCCACGTCACAAAATATATCCCCCCCTCCCCGTGCAGTGTGACCTAATTTTTGAACAACCGCATACCTGTCACTCATTTTATTTTTTTGTTTTACTATATCAATCTGCTGCCCTCTTCTTCGGAAACGGATAAAAAAGATTTCCTTTTTATTCTCGTACGAAAATATTTTTTTAAGTAAATTATTAGTGTCTCACTTTGCATTATTTAACCAATTTTTGTAGTTTAGGAACTATTTAAAATGTTCAACGTCACGTAGTATTATTTATAGATGTATGACAACATTCACGAATTCAAATATTATGTGTAAAATAAATAACTGAATAAATTATTTTCATTCTTTAGAATAGGATAAGACATTTATTTTTTATAATTATAATGCTCACTTTGAGTTATTAGTTAGGTTTTCGATTAGGCTCACTTAACGTAGGTAAAATACATCTAATCCCTTACTGAGCTTTATTACTTCAGCAAAAAGAGTGTTAATTATTTATTATTATTTGTAATGAATGTCGATAAATCGATTGTTATCTGTACTAAAATATTCCTAAATATACCATTAAAAATTTGAGTTAAATCATCACCTATAAAATATTGACATCTAATCTTCATTTTTATCATTCTCAACCCAATATAAGTGATATCTGTGAACCCCAAATATTAGAAAAAGGTGTTAATATTATTTAGCAATTTAGCGACTAACTCTAGAAGGTTAAAACAAGAGGTTCAAATCGATCACCTCAGAGTGTCGACTTAGTCATCTCGGACTGTCGACTCAAGCATCATAGAGAATCAAACCAATAATCACAGAGGACGGAATTGATCATTATAAAGTGTCAAGTCGCTCATCATAGAGTTATTCCAGTCTCCCTCTTATAAGAGACTGGGAATTATAAAATTAAGTGGAACCTATAAAACTTGAAAATTTATATGAAATACATGAATTCCGAAACCATTGTTTATTCTTTGTGCAGAGTGACGTGCATGAGACATAATTTGATATGCAAAAACAGTGCACATTGACAATATATTTTTTTTTTGAGCACGAAAGGCTAAGGACACGGCACGGTGTCACACTGAATTATAAGATTTCAAAGATTGAAGTGAATGCAGTAACCAATATCCCACATCTCGTTACTTTCTGCATCATCAATGAATGCTGAAATTTTTTGTACGTTTTCAGTTTGACACGACACGGTGACCACAAATCGATAGCTGGACATCCAGTTACACCTTATCCTAAATCCCTTGGAATCGTCAAATTTGGCGTTCTCTCGTATGCACTTTACTCTCCATGCATATTCGAAATATCGAAAAGCAGTTTAAACTTGTTAGAAATATGTTAAAGTTCAATAAACAGCAAATGTAACGCTGAATGGCTCAATGACATTCACTTGCTCCGAAATTGCTCTGAACCACGGTGTTCCCAACTCTCGTATCCTTTCACACTGCATCCATCGCGTCGACAACCGGATTGGTTGAGGTTGGCGCGCTAATTTGAAATGATGAAATGTGAAAAGCAATTTTAAGCAGCAAATAATAAGAGTAAAGTTATTTAAAATAATTCTTTGCTCACAAGGAGGACTTGTAAAGTATAATTTGAATTATATATTAGATTCTTTCCTTCAAAATAAATGATAGATTTTAATTGTTAGAGAAATGAATATATTTTTTATCTGAAATATGAATTTACAATAATTCCTAATATTCTTATGCACTTTAGATTTATTATTTATTGTGAACATTTGACTTGAACATTTATTCATGTTAAATAAACACGCCAACGGTAACTAATCAGGATGGCCCTCCGCGATGGGTCATTTGCTCTTCCGTGGATGGTCGAAATGCGTGTAAACAAGATGATCGTATTGACCTACCCGAAAACATACTTCGATTATCCCTGATAGTGAGTCTGACCTGCTTACAACACTCAGACTGGCCATAAAATGAGAGTCTCTCTGACAATGTCCAACAAATATTGAAAGGCTCTTTAGACCATCTAGAAGAGCGGAATAGCTCTCTAAATGTAGACCCTCTAACTTTGACCATCCATTTTTCTCCGTGCAATGTTCATTCGTTTCAAGTAACGCAACCAGTTTAATTGTTTTAATGGATATCTCCTAAATTGTGTTAGGAAAACCACGTTGATTAGAGCCGATCCGCTGCATCGAAGCAGGTATTTATTAACGCATTAATAGTGCAAAAGGAAGGAGTGTATTCGTGCAAAAAATTGCGAGCGCTGAAATAAACTTTTCTCCTTTCAGCTTGGTTTTTTTTTACTCTTATGAAGAACGTCCAATTTGTGGTTAATGACTGCTTAAATGCGACGCATGATGCCGGTTTCCAGAATTCTGTGATGCTGGTTTATTTGATGGGATCCTGACTCAGATCTGTTCTCCCAGGCTGAATGGTTAACAGCAATCGATCGCATCATAAACTGTTATGATTTACCGGTAAATGGCTTGCTGGATTCTTCAATTGCGGCTCAATCAGTGATGGCAGTTGGGCTAAGTATAAATCATTCTCATGGTTGCGTATTCGAATCCAAATTCTCATTTATTTATATGAGGTGTCATTTTATATGTGATGTTTTATTTTTGAGCGTTAGCTTTTTATTTTTAATCATCGTATTTCGAATTTTGAATGTTGAAGAGGAACGTTTTTAAACCTTTTACAGGGTCGATTTGTATTTTACTCGCTTTGAACTGATTGACACCACTTACCTGTCATAAATCGTTATTTGATATTTTTTGAATTTATGTTTTAAAATATATGTCGCATTATTTAACTGAAATTCTACTCTCGATATGTGAATAAACCATTCCAGTACATATTCCATTCTACTAAATTGTTTAGTTTATTGATTCACTAAAGTCACTAAAATCAGAGTTCACAAAAGTTTTGTTTTTGTAGGTTTCGGTATAATTAATGTATCGTAATATCGAAATTGTGAAAAACGTTTTTTCTCAGTTTGCATACTCTCAAGTGGTTTGGAAAAACTTTCAAATACATCCTCAACCTCAAAAAATAGCTTTCAATTGCGCCTACATTCTTCAAACGACGGCGTAATTCGCTTTTCATGGAATTACAAGAAGATTCGACCGATTGCCAGGCATCGTCAATAACAGTATTTACTCTACTTCTGGGTAAATCTGAGAATTGACATAAGTTACCCGCAAATTTAAATTCTTCCTCATTAACTAGATCTACACTTATTGAGTCCAGTTCTGCCAAAGGGGTATTGAGTTTCGAATTGTCATCATCCCAAAGTAAATCATCCTCTGATGGTGAATCGGAATGACATGAAACAGAAAATTCATGAGGAAAGTAAAGATCAACAACATCAGATTCAGAAGTTGATTCCAATTCAGTGTTCAAGGTGCACGTACCAAACTGAGCAGTCAATAAAATATACAAATTATTCTCCAGCGATAATACGGATTCATCTTCACCAGATTTATGTGTGTCTCTTCTATGTCTAATCAATGAGTCACAAATGATTTGTGACAATTCGGTTCAGTACACCGGAAGACTTTGAAATTAGATCGCGTTGACCTAACATTCTTGATAAAATTACAATTGCTCTGGAAGTTTTCCTGGCACGTCTCACAGAGATTCATCCTGAATGGTCGGGAAAACTTCTAGAATTCCAGATTCCTCCAATTCTTGTGACGTTATACCAACAAGTTTCTTTATGGACTTTGTAATCGAGCATACCATTAAGCCATTTCCCTTTCAGGGTAGGCGTGACACTACCCAATTCGGGTAGTGTTTCTAGGTGGATAGTTTTCTTGTTGTTATAAATAACTACAAGTTTGGGCTCACCACACCCATAATAGTCATCTGGAATTTCGTATCCCGCCATTTGTATGAAGTGCCACAATCTGGTGCACGGAGAAAAATGGATGGTCAGTGTTAGGGGGTCAAACTTTAGAGAGCCATTCCGTTCTTCTAGATGGTCTAAAGAGCCATGCAGAATTTTTTGACATAATCGGAGAGGCTCTCGTTTTATGACCAGCCTGACGGTTATAAGAAGGTCAGACTCGCTATCAGGGCTAAGCAAGGTATCCTTTCGGGACGGTCAATACGACCATCTTGTTTTCACTCATTTCGACCATCCACGGGAGAGCAAATGACCCATCGCGGAGGGCCAACCTGATTAGTTACCGTTGGAGTGTTTATTTCAAATGATGGAATGTTTAAGTCAAATATTCACAACAAATCATGAATATAAAGTGCATAAGAATATTAGGAATAATTGTAAATCCTTATTCAGGATAAAAAAGATGTTCCTTTTTTAAAAATTGAAATCGATCATTTATTTTTCAGGAGAAAATCTAATAAATAATTTTAATTTCACTTTATAAGTCTTCCTTGTGAGCAAATAATTATTTTTAATAACTTTACTCTTATTATTTGCTGTAGACAATTGCTTTTCACATTTAATCATTTCAAATAAGCAGGCTAACCTTAACCAATCCTGTGATTGGTGCCGCGAAAGCGGAATCGGATGTTTTGAAACTTAAAATCCTAACTCACAAACGGCTGATTTCGAGTGAGGTATCCAATAATCTCGATTAATACTCTCCATCCATAATGCTTAAGCTTAGGATCGTCTGGGATTTGTCTTAAGTAAAAACCTTGGCCAGAACTATTACGGCAGTAGAGAATGCAACACGACACTATTGTTTTTTCATTAAAAAAGTGTATTTTCATAAAAAACACTGCATGAAAATATATGACACATAACCTTTTCTTAAAGTTTTGCTTCTTCTTTGTTTTTGGCTTCTTGATTAAAGTTTTGCTGAGTGAGACATCTAGAATACTTTAAATGTTTCACGCTTCGCTACGTATTTCCGATTCCGGTTTCGCGTCGGCTAGTGGAGGGGGTAACCTGACACAACTCTCCCTAGAGGAACTCCTGGAGCACCGTGGTCTAGACTCTAGAGCATTTTCGGAGTCAGTGAATGTCATTGAGCCGTTCGGCGTCACATTTGCTGTTTTTTGAACTTAAACATGTTTTTAATCAGTTTAAGCTGCTTTTCGATATTTCGAACATTCGTGGAGAGTGAAGTGCATGAGAGACAACATGACGGAAAGTGAATTAAGCTTATTCTTTTAAATTTTCAACGTCAAATTTGAAGCTTCCAAGGGATTTAGGATAAAGGCGTAACTGGACGTTCAGCTATCAACTTGTTGTCACCGTGTCGTTTCAAACTGAAAACGCGCAAACAATTTCAGCATTCATTGATGATGCAGAAAGTAACGAGATTTGGGATATTGGTTTCTGAATTCACTTCAATGTTTGAAATCTTAGAATTCAGTGTGACACCGTGCCGCGTCTTTAGCCTTTCGTGCGCCAAAAAATATATTGTTAATGTGCACTGTTTTTGCATATCAAATTATGTCTCATACACCTCGCTCTCCACAAAGAATAAAAAATGCTTTCAGAATTCAAGTATTTCATATAAATTTTCAGATTGTAGAGGTTCCACTTAATTTTATAATTTCCAGTCTCTCATAAGAGAGAGAGAGAGACTGGAATAAGTAGGAAAATAACAACAAATATAGAAAATGTAGGATAATCAGATCGACCCCCTAAGATGGCCAGGTCGACTGTCCGAGGAGATCAAGTCGACTATCTGATATGACCAAATCGATCCTCTAAGATGAGCAATTCGATCCTTTATAATGATCAATTTCGCCCTCTGTGATGATCCGTTTGACTCTCTATGACGCTTGAGTCGACCGTCCGAGATGACCAAGTCGACACTCTGAGATGATCGATTTAAACCTATTGTTTTAACATTCTAGAGATAGTCGCTTTAGCCATCTTCGAGGGCTGTCCTATAGTTGACCCTGCAATATAGTCTGTCTGCATATCTAGATGGCCAAACTGACCTTCCATTTTTCTCCGTGTAGACGTTTCTGGATTTTTACAGTCCAACGCAAAGAAGATTTTAAACATCAAATCTAAACCTGCTACAACATTTGCAACTTTGTACTGCTCATTATCTACTATCACATATGTTTCTTCAATAATTGCTGTTAAATCGCCTATAACAAAAAGGCTTGGCTGAAAGGTTTACTTTCTTTCTAGAAGCTTCCTTTTAAGGGAACGTACTTAAATTACGTGACAACGTAAGGGGGAGGTAGGGAGGGGTCGAGCAATTTTGTTACAAATTGTTACTATTTTGTATCTACGTAAAATTGACAATAAACAGTTGTTATTATTTGATTTTAAATATTACGATTCGTAGGTATTTAACAATATTGTAATTATTACTGAAAAAAGTTTGTTCTTCTCTGGAAATACTTTGAATTATCGTGAGAGTGATTGTCAGTAACAATTTCTATGAAAGATTCATCGGCAAGATTCATAGTTTCGCACACGATTGAAACCCGAAGAAGCTTTAAATTTTAAATTTATTATAATTTATATAAAACATTATACACAATTTTTTGTTTGAAAATTGTGCAATTTGTGCTTTTAAAATTTCGGATTTTCCTTTATCATTTGAATTGCTGCAGATATTATTGGAAAGAACATAGGTTCAATTATATTTGTTAAAATACAAATCCTAAACAAATGAAATAATTAAATAAAAAACTGTGGCTCGTCGGCCTGCAAAATGCTTTTCTTCTGTACTGAAATTGCTTCAAATTTGTGTGAGACAGATTTGCTGTCACTAATTCTATGTAAAAATTAACAATAAATCATTATTATTATCTATTCTTGTAATTTTAAATGTCACGAATTTTTCATGTAAACTGCAGTCCCGCTTTACCAGCCGTGTCGGGGGTACCCTCAATGGCCTCAATGGTGAATCGGGAATCTCTAAACCGTAAACAATCAGGGCAGTATGGACCATTCCTGTTGCAGTTTTGTCCACAAAAAATATTATATTTCGAAAATCCAAATGTATCAAAGTACTGAGTTATGAGTATGTATGTACATATAACAGGGTGGCCATTTTAATCGAAGAAAAAAAATTCCCAGTCATTTCCCGGTTTTTCTCGGTTCGCAAACATTTTTGACGGTCAATAAAATAAAAAAATTCGAACTCTGAAGGTAAACATTCTTTCCATTTGAATGAATAAAAAATAAACTACAAATTAAAGAACTCAAAGTGAAACTCTTGAATTTTAAAGTTTAAGTTTTTGATTTACAAAATTTTGTATTCGAATTATCAATAATGTACACGTATAAAATGGAAGGTTCTAACACTTCTCAATTGAACAATTCTAAATGAAATGCAGACAAACTGCAAAATTTAGAATTTCTAACTTTTATAAATTATAGAGTTCAAAGATTCAGATTAAATTCCAAAAATATAAATCCACGGTATCATTTTCAATGCTCTAAATTAAAAAATCAATCAATGAACTTTAAAATTTTCAAAATTATATTATTTTAAGCAATTTTAAGCTGGAAACATTGGAAATTGAAAAATTAAACTTTCTTTAACTGAACACTTCGTAAATTATAAGTTAAATTATTTTTATTCCAAATAGTTAAAACATCCTTGAAAAGCTTCAAAATTTTATTTCCAAATCTTGAGGAATCTAGAAGTTGTTTGAAATTTTTTCAAATTTCAAATTATTATTGAATTTTTTTCAGCACATCTAAATATTTTATAATAAATTTTAAACGATGCATGTTTTTTTATCAAAAATTTTCGACTTCAAACGCTTTTAATTTTTAATTTTTCAAGTCATCAAGACTGCATTTTAAACCGACGAGGGTACTGCCTGCTTTTTTATACACCCCTGCGTTATTGCGGAGCTGCTCCGCTAACCACGCAGCGCCTCTCTCTCGCCCCCTTGCCTGGTCTTGCCTTGTCTGGTCTATCGAGAACGGGTAAAGCGGGACTTCAGTGTATTTAAAAAAGCCACTTCTTGATCCATTTTACCAGATCAATAAATCGGTTAACTGAGACCAAAAGACACATACATCTTGCCATTTATATCCACCTGCCATTAAAACAAAATCTTCCGATTGGCGAAAGTCGAGTTTTCTAACGGAAAAATGCCAAAACTTTTCATTTCCATTCCTTACAAAATGAACAAATAGAATGAAATATGTATCATTTCCCAGAATATCTGAATTATCTTAAATGATTCAGAGGAGTCCAAACTTGATAAGATAACTCATTTAGAGATGTAAATAAGAAGTGAACCTCAACAAGAATTATTTTTTAAATAGTATTGTATTTCTTAAAGTGAATTATGTTATCTTCTCCCAATATTTAAAAAAGATTGATATGAACGAAAAAGCTAATTTACGCACGAGACAAAAACAAAGAATGGAATTTTTGGAGGTAGGTGTGAGGACTACGTCTTGACATGACTTGTAACAGTTTTCTTTGAATTACAAGAAGAAGTTCATTGCAAAGCGTGAAAGAAAAATTTGGAATTCCACATATTTTGATATCATCTCCCATATCCCACCTTCTCTGAAGGAAATGCGTATCATCGATGATAGTATATGTATATAAAAATGAAAAAAACCTAAACAAATAATTAATTGATTAAAACATCTCCTGGAATAAGATAGACATAATGCAGTCATGAAATTGCTGCCGGTACTCTGTTTCCACTTGTGGTTTTGATTTGATTTGATTTGTTTATTAGTGATAACCCAGCAGTTACAAGTAACCAATAACAGGGTTATATCATACGAAAGTATAGCTTATTATAATATATACTATTTTGAAACTAGTTCCATGATATATATACCATTAAACCATTTCCCTTTCAGGGTAGGCGTGACAACTACCCGATTCGGGTAGTGTTTCTAGGTTTTTCTTGTAGTTATAAATAACTACAAGTGTGGGCTCACCACACCCACGATGTGCCAACAGCACTCATGTCAGTATTCTTGAATGGTCACCCATCCAAGTACTAACCGCGTCCAACGCTGCTTAACTTCAGTGATCTGACGAGAACTGGATTTTTCAGCGTGGTATGGCCGTTGGCCATAACTCTTGAATAATAATTGGATGTGCGCAGATCACAAGAGGTTTAGCATATCTTATGTACAGTATGGCAACTATTACGGTCCTATTAGAGGCCTTACATCTACACAATGTTTTTTTAGTCTATCTTTATTTATTTGTTTTGAGAGCGGTATCGAAAATGTTTTTAGTATCGCTATATTCTTCGTGGAATTTATTAATATTCCTACACATTCTGTATACTGGAGACATGAATTTAATAGTCTTTCTAGCAACTGGAAGGTAGAGCACATCCCTAGTTCTAGAGGATAATCTCGGAACCTTAAACTGGAGCAAACTCAGTAAGTCAGGGCAGTCTATCAAACTCCTCATTATTTTGATTTCAAATACTACAGACAGTATTATATGTCTTTCGTGTAACTTTAGCATCTCAAACCTATCGCAGAGCCGTTGGTAGTCACATCTTCTAGGTGGATACACCTTATCTACATCCATGCTAGCGCCTTTAGGAACCTTTCTTGGTTTACAGGATCTCATAATATAAGACCCCATTTGATTAGCTGATCGTACAATATGTTCTATATGGTTTAGGAAAAACAGATGAGACTCAAACCAGACTCCTAGGTCCTTGATACAAACTACTTTTTTAAAGGGAAATTCCTGAATTTCATAAGTATAGAATATCGGATCCTTGCTTCTGGAAAAGGTTATAATTTTGCTTTTATTACTATTAACAATCAACTCCAGGTAACTAAGCCAGCTGAGAATCCCAAGAAGGTCCCTCTGCAATTCAATGCAATCTCTTACACTGGTTAACTTGATAAATATCTTGATATCATCCGCAAACATAAGTTTTTTTACATTTTTTGACTCTCTTTTATCATTAAGTATTATAGTAGACATTGGGGTCCCAAAGTAGAACCTTGAGGTACGCCTGACGATGGAGTATAAGGTTCTGATTTGCTTCCAGCGTAGGTTACTATATGTTTCCTATTATTAAGAAGGCTATTAAATATCGAAATTACACTCCCTGGCAGATTAGACCCCCGGAGACCCTCAGATAGCTTTACGTGGCTAAACGGATCAAATGCTTGGACTATGATGAGATAAATCACATCAACTTGGTTTCCATCATTAAGCGCATTCGAAATAAATTGTGTTAAAAGCATTACATTAGTTACTGTGGAGCATTCAGTTAGGAAACCATGCTGACAATATGTAATGTAGGATCTTACAACTGCAAATATATAGTTGGCTAGACAATAATCAAAAGCTTTCGAGAAATTATTTGTAACTGATATCGGCCTATAGTTCCTAATATCCGACTTATCTCCCTCTTTGAAAACTGGAGAGACTCTGGTTTCCTTCCAGTTCTTTGAATAGATTCCCTTATCTAGTGCTAGGTTGTAAATATAACACAGCGGGTCTGAAAAAGAGTTCGCATAATTACGAGTGAGGAAGCTCAGTATCAGATCTGTACCTGATGTGTATTTTTTGGCAGAGCTTTTAAAGCTAGTTTAACTTCTAGTGATTCCAGTTTAAGTTTATACCCGAAACTATCGCTAATTTTTTTCACGATGTGTGCACGCACGAGGATCTGCCTGGTTGTAAACACTCATACAATATTTCATAACATTATATTCACAAAAAATAAAGAGATTTTGTACAAGATAATTCTCTTTAATGTTTGTTAATTATTTCTTCACAACTCAAAAGGCAAAGCAAAGTTAAAACATTTCATGAAAAACCGCAACTTTCCCGCGCTTATCTGAGAGAACATAGTTGTAAACAATAATCAATTATTGAAGAAGCATGTTCGTTGTGAACTATGTTTGTTGAATCACATTCTGGATTATTTTATTACGTAGGAAGTGGGTAAAAAGTTAAATAATTTAGAAGAAGCCGCAACTGTCTAGCAGTATCAAAGCAGAAGCTAGATCTAAAAATGTCAATTTCTTTAAATAATTATCTTTGTTAAACTAACACTAACAGACAATAATCGAATTATAAGCATTCTGGGAGTATTCTTGCGTCGATTTAACATGATTTTCATTATATGCCAACCGCTATTAAAGAGTAAATAATCATTTTGTGAAAAATCTCGATTTTATCATACTTCGAGTAAACCTATAATAAATAAACAAATGAAAATGCAAAAATCTCTGACGAATGTGCTCTTGGAAATGTAGTGTATCTTGGCATACTATCGTGTGCACTTCAACATTTCTGTTATTACTGCAAATATTAACCGATTTTCATGAATCTTTTTTTCACTTTCTTGAAATTATATGAATAAACTATTTCTGCTAATTAAAAGTGAATCACGCGATGCTTTCATAATTTCAGTTTTTTTAACCGGCCTGCATCTCATAACAATGAAAGGGTGATTCGTTTCGGGTAATTCGACGCGCTTCGGGGAGTCTGCCTCGTAACTTTGACGGGGGTCGATTGCCCAGGCCTCGAAAATACACATTCAGCTAGCACTGAGCGTCAGTGCATTTTTTTCTATTGTTCTTTTCTTTTTGTTTATAACGTCAAATAAAAACATTTTTCCAAAAAACCGGAACCAGCCGGCAAAGCAGACCAATATTTATATGAGGTATGCAAAATATCAGACAAAAATATTCAACCGTGCGGCCGGAAACTGGAATACCGTTTTATAATGCTGATAAATCCCCTTAATATACCGGCACACTTTGCTTTATTTAGAACGCTTTGAAGTTGCACTGTATCCATAGCCAAGGCAGGAGTCCCATGGGAGTTCAATAGACATTTCAGCCAATAACCTAGGCATTATAATATATTGAAACAAGACTTGCATGTTGGTGGCGGAAGTGAGAACGTGTTTAGTGATAGGTGGAGAGAGAATTTTACGGAATTTGTGTGGAAGGTATGAGTGGAGTGTGAGGGTGGAAGCCGAGGAGGTGAGTAGGGTTGTGTGGGGTGAATTGGGGAGATAAAAAGTAAGTTTCAGCGTGGGTAGGAGGTGGTATCTAGCTGGATAGGGAAAGTGAGGTTAGGTTGGCAAGTAATCGGGGGAGTTCGTGGTCAGGAGTCTTGGGCTTTCGAGGGGTCAAGGGTGGTTCTCGCAAAGTTAGGGGATGCTAGGGGAGAGAAAGGGGTGTCGGCAGGGACTGAGGAATTAAAAAAAAAGGGGGGAAAAAAAGGAAAATTTGGCGGCGAAAGACGCCAACATTTTCCAGAGACATCTGTCGGTTGCGGCACGTGCTGCATGGATAGGTCCCAGTTACCGGCGGTAGAGCGGGAGATGGGCAGCGAGAGTACTTGCAGTGCTGGTAGTGAAACCGACGGGGAGGGAATTTCCCACAAGCCACGATGGCCAACAACGCGTCGCCCGCTGTCGAGCGGTGCGTCGGGGAGAGGGAGAAATCGGAACGGTGGCAACGAAGGAAGCGAGAAGGTAAGGGAGAGAGCGTCAAGCGCAAGTGACGGGGAGGATCTCTTGAAAAGGAAGAGAGACAGCCAAGAGAGTCCGGAGAAACGCGAGGTCGAGAGCCCGTTTAAAAAAAGCGGGATAACACCTAGGTCACCCCCCAAGAAAATGGAGGGGATGTTGCAAAAGGAGGCTCTCGGGATGTTGTTAGGCGAGATCAGGGGGCTGAGGGAGGACGTAAGGGGGGCCAAGGAGCAGATGGAAGGCATGAGGGAGGACTTGCGAATCAGAGATAAGAAATGGGAAAAGGAGGTGAAAGAGCTGAGAAAGAGAGTAGATGGGTTAGAGAGGGAAAGAAAAGAAAAACAAGTTAAAATAAAACAGATGGAAGAGGAGATTAGGGCGTGGAAAGAAAGGACGGAAAAAAGGCTTGAGAAGGTGGAGGGCAGGACGGAAATGGAAATAGAGAAGGGGTTAGCGGGGGCGAGATTAAAGGTATTTGAGAGAGGGTAGGGAATATGATAGAAGAGAAAGTGGGAGAGCGTAGGAATGAAAAGGAGGAGAGGGCGGATAGGGAAAGGATAAGGGCAATGGAGTTGAGAATGGAGAGAAAGGAGAAGGCAGACAGGAGAAATAATATTGTGATAAGAGGGTTGAAGATGAAGAGCGGGGAAGAAAAGGAGGGCATGGAAGCGCTGCTACAGAGCATAGGGTGAAATATAGGCAGGGTAGGGAAAGTTAAGTTGGAGGGGAGAAAGGAGAAAGAAGTGGCGGTGGTGGAGTTAGAGAGCTGGGAAGAAAAATTGGGGGTAATGCGAAATAAAAATAGGATAAAGGATAAGGAAGTTTTCATCGATCACGATTTGACGAGAAAGGAAAGGGATACATAGAGAATGCTATACGACAGGGCTAGGAGGGAGAGGAGTGAAGGGAGATCGGCGAAGGTAGGATATCGGAAAATAAAAATAGACGAGAAAATGTGGGTGTGGGACGAGGAGAAAGAGGTGTTGAAGGAAGTGCAGGGGAATTTGTTGCGTAGGAAGTAGGGGGGTGGGGGTAATGCAGGGTAGAGGAGTTTTGAAGGTGCTTTACTGGAACGTAGCAGGGGTAAAGAAGAAGGATGAGGAGTTCTGGAGGTATATCCAGGAATTTGATGTGGTAGGACTGGTAGAGACGTGGGTGGAAAGAAAGGAATGGGATAGAATAGAGCCAAAGCTGCCAAGGGGGTATAGGTGGAGACTCCAGGAGGCGGTCAGAGTGAAGAAGAAAGGAAGGGCTAGTGGCGGAATTATAACGGGGGTTAGAGATGGATTAGACGAAGAAGCTCACGGAGAGGAAGAGGGGGAGGGAGTGCAAACGAGGAAAGTAAAGATAGGAGGGGTAATGTGTAAGTTTGTGACAGTGTACAATAAGGATGGGATGGAAAGAATTAAAGAAAGGGTGGAAGACCTGTTAGGTGAAAGAGAAGAGGGTATGGTGGTACTGGGTGGGGACTTTAACGCGAGGATGGGGAGGGATGGGGGCCTTTACAGGGAAGGGCAGAGCTTCGAAAGGAATTCGAAGGATAGGTCAATAAATAAGGAGGGGGAGATTTTAAGGGACTGGATGGAGGATAGAGGCTGGGCGGTGGCAAATGGTATGGAAACTGGGGACGAAGAGGGAGAATACACATACGTAGGTAAGGTGGGGGTATCGGTAATAGATTATGTAGTTATGAATATGCAAGGGTGGGAGAAGATGGAGAGATTCGCAGTAGAAGGGAGGGTAGAATCAGACCATCAGCAATTAGGGTTGTGGATAAGGGGTGAGAACGGCGGAAGGCAAGGTGGGGAAGAAGTGTCGACGGGGGAGAGGGTTAGCTGGACGAGGGAGGCGATAGAGAAATATAAGGAGCAGTTAGGGAAGGTACGCTTCGAAGGGGAGACGGTGGAAGAGATATGGGAGGATTTAAAAGAGAAAGTGAAAGGGTGCGTGCAAAAGAAGGTATTCAAAAAGAATAAGAAAGGAATGGTGAAGCCGTGGTGGGATAGGGAATGTAAAAAGATGAAAAGAAAGGTGAAGAGGAAGTATAAGAAGTGGAAAGAAGGTACTGCGAAAAGGGAGGAGTACGTAGAAATGAGGAAGGGGTTTAGATTTATGTGTAAGAAGAAAGAACAGGAAAAGGAGAAAGAGCTGGAGGAGGAGTTAGGAAATGTTAAGACAGAAGGGGACGTCTGGAAGATAATAAATAGGTTTAGGAAGCGCAGAGTAGGGGTAAGCGACAAGATAGGGAGTGAGGAGTGGAGGGAGTTTTTTAAAGAATCATTTCAGGGCTCAGATTCAAGGAAGAGAGATGATGGGAGTACAAGAACGGGGGAGGCAGAGATGGAGGAGTTGAATGACGAGGAGATAGAGAAACAGATAAGGAAGTTAAAAAGGTCAAAATCAGCAGGGCTGGATGGGCTAGAAAACGAAGCATGGCTGTTTAGTACACAAGAGGTTAGGAAGAGGCTGAAGGAGGTAGTGAAGAAAGTATGGAGGGGGGAGGGATTCCCACGAGGGTGGAGAGAAGGATTAATAGCGCCTCTGTATAAGAAAGGAGATAGGGATAGGCAGGAAAATTATAGGGGGATTACGCTAATGAATACGGCGTATAAAGTATACGCGCTGGTAGTAGCGGAGAGGCTGCGGAAGGATGTCGAGGGGAAAGGAATATTGCCAGAGACGCAGGCGGGCTTTAGGGCAGGTAGCAGTACTATCGACAATATCTACGTTCTGCAGCATGTGGTGGATAGAGAATTAGCGAAGAAGGGGTCGAGAGTGTACGCGTTTTTTGTGGATCTGAAAGGCGCGTTTCCGTCGGTGGATAGGGGGAGGTTGTGGGAGGCGATGGAGGAGAGGGGAGTGGAGAGAGGCCTGATCGAGAGGGTAA
The DNA here is from genome assembly GCA_932195095.1 of Andricus curvator. Classification (NCBI taxonomy): domain Eukaryota; kingdom Metazoa; phylum Arthropoda; class Insecta; order Hymenoptera; family Cynipidae; genus Andricus; species Andricus curvator. The sequence continues at coordinate 180,055 of CAKNYM010052036.1, forward strand.
GGGAGATATATGAAGAAACCAAAGATAAGGTAAGAGGAGGACAGGGGATTTCGGAGGGATTCTGGATGGATAGGGGGTTAAGACAAGGGTGTCCGCTTAGCCCGACGCTTTTTGCGATTTTAATTGCGGATATGGAAAGTAAGCTGGAGGCCGGAGTGGTAGGAGGAGTCAGGATAGGAGGGGTTAGAATTTGGTCGCTAGCGTATGCAGATGACATAGTGTTGTTGGCAAAAAGCGAGGAGGCCTTAAAGGAAATGATGAAGAGGTTGAGAAGATACCTGGATAAGAACAGGTTAGAACTGAATGCGGAAAAGTCCAAGGTTATGGTTTTCAGAAAAGGCGGTGGAAGGGATAAGGAAGGGGAGTGGAAGTGGAAGTGGAATGGAAAGGCGGTGCAGGCGGTGAAAGAGTTTGTGTACCTCAGCTTCTTGTTTCGGAGGAATGGCGGAGTGGATGGTCACATAGAAGAGAGAGTGAGGAGGGCAAATGTGGTGATGAGGCAGGTGTGGGGGTTGGGAAAGAAGTTATTCGCAGATGATTTTGGAAGGAGAATGAAATTGTTTGACTCACTAGTGATGAGTGTGCTATTGTATGGAGTAGAGGTGTGGGGGTGGAAGGAAAGCGAAGAGGTAAATAGGATACAGGAGAGATATGTAAAGTGGAAACTGGGGTTGGCAAGGAGCACGCCTAATTATATTGTCAGGAGGTAGACGGGGAGAACGAGTGTAGGGATTCTAGCGGGAAGTCGAGCGTGTAAATATGAGGAGAAATTTTTTGAAGAGGGGGGAAGTAAGCTGGTTGGGGAGTGTTGGTGGGAGAAGGAGAACAGGAGAGGGGGTGGGAAGATGGAGGTTGAAAGAGAAAGGTATTTTAAAACGAATGGACTGCATATGGATGAATTGAGAAGGATGCATGAGGAAGGAAGGAAGGTATATGAGTTGGTTAAGAAAAACAGCATGGAGAGAGAGAAGACAGCAGGGGAAGAGAGAATAAGAGAAACAAGGTTTAATGGGAACTATGTGTGGATTATGCCAAGGGCGAGAGCGCAATATTTGTGTGAGAAAGGAGAGAAAGGAAGTAAATAGAGGAGGAAGTAAATATAAGTAAATGTAAATATTGTAAATAGTAGATAAGTATTAGGTATTAGTCGCGGAGGCAGAGTTTGGTAATGCGAGGCAAGCAAGAAAGTAAGGACATGCGAGCGAGGCGAGGCGAAGCGAGGAAGGCAATGCGATAAGAGCGAGCGGCGTTAGAGATAAGGTGTGGAAGGATGTTAGTTTTAAGGGTTAGTTTTAAGAAAATTCTGTAAAAAATGGAAGTTTAAGCAAGTCAATTTTTTAAGGCCAGCAGGCTAAAAACATAAACGTTTATCTAATATATTGAAACACACACTAGGCGCTTGCGCTCTCGCATGCGAAGAGAATTTTTCCGCATAATTCAAATATTTTACTTTCAATGAAAAAAGGGGGAAAAGGGACAGATTTTCGAGAATAGCGAAAAAATGGGAATTTCTCAAAGAAGGGGAAACGCAGAAAAAAAGGAAAGCACTTTTAATGTCCTATGTTAACTATGAATATCATAACATCATATATTGAAACAAAAAGTCTTTCCGTGTATTTTTTACTAATTTTCATAAACATTTTTTCATAATAGAGCTAAATATTGGTATCAGTTTTCAAAAAATAAAGATAATGATAGAATATTTTATAGAATTTGTATTAGTTCTTTAAAATTTTAAATGGGTCGTTATAGTAGACACATTATAAATTTTCCTTCCAAGCACAGTATTTCGCTAGAAAGTTAATAATGACTGTGATAACAGATTCAACGACTTTACGATCTACATCTTATCCCTGAAAGTGACAAGAATTCAATGTAAATAACTCGAAAGGACAATCTTCCTTCTGACAGACTAACAGATAACGACTGTACCATGTATCATACAAAATTTGAGAAAGCGCTAGCATATTCATTAGTAACAGTGTTAATCAAAGAGTTCTTCAATAACACATTCATAAGTTTTTATTTCAATTAGAAAAGATGACGATTTTTTATACTCTCGGCATTTCTTTGGCATTTATCCTTAATTCTATTGGTAAATATAATTATATAATAAGTCTATAATGTGTAATACATTTTTCAAAGTTATACAAAATTCAGAATTTCTGCAGTTTATCATGAATTTCATTTAAATTGCTATTTTTCTCCAAATTTTATTTGAATTTGTTACACAAGCAGAAAAAGTACAATACCAACTTTGCTCGTTCCATCTGTTCATGTTGACCGGGCAGAGAGGTACCCTTCATGCCTGAATTAGGCTTGTATTTCGTAATCTAATAAATTGTATATAAAATATATTTTTTTAATTGATAATTTAGAGAAAACTGTCACGAAGTAATATTTCAGAGCACTAACAGACTTCAACAATTTGGGGTGATGTTCAGGGTTGTTTAATAAAAATGCATACTTCAAAAGAAAGATAATCGAGCTTCGAGAACAGCACTCTACACATACACACACACACACACACACATAGAATTATCGTGTTATTTATTCCAGTAATACGTCCGTTCCGCAACACTGCTCCGACCCAGGTTGCTAATCAATCTCTCCAGCGATCGCCCCAAGTGAACAGCCTCACAAGGTCGCCATGTGAGGTTCTCCACTAGGTCCCATTAGTATCCAAGGTCTTTTGTTTCAGGTGTCATTCACTCTACTGACACTCTTTTTATGAACTATTTGTCGCCACACTTTTCTGTCCTGGCATACTTATCTAGCATCCTTCACGTTCATGCATTTTTTCATGCAAGCTCTTGTGATTCTATGGCTTCTTATGTCTCTTCGAATTAAGGTCTCATTCACACATTCTAACCATTCTTTCCGCGATCTGCTTCTGGGCACAATACAATTTACTTTACCTTTATACACTTGTTTCGTCAGTCGTACATCTTTCATTCTTTCAACATGTCCGAGCCATCTTAACTGATTTATTTCCCATATGTTAATTGGTGTCTCGTCTGCACCACACTCTTTGAGGATTATTTCGTTTCTCACTTTGTCCATCAGTATTTCTCCGCATATTTTGCGCAGGAAATTCATGTCAATCGCGATGATTTTACTCTTATCCGTTTCTTGACATGTCCATGTCTTGCTACCGTATAACAGAGCCGGTACAAATATAGAATCCATAATTTATTATTACCGGAATGGAAGCTTCTAATGTGTCCCCTAAGGGTTTACATTTATCTTGTATCTCTTCCCTATTCCTTTACACACCCCCCACGCACTCTCTTGGTGGTGGGAGGGGGACCTACAGTTTAAGGTGGGTTCCGAACCACCAAGAGAAACAGCTTTAAGTACTTAGAGAACCTTTTTCTCTAGAGGTACCGAACCCACGACTCTCCGGAGATGAACAACTCCCTTGCTAGGCTAGTGTTCATCGCATGGGCCGCCGAGACTCTTCCAGAGTGCGAGGCGGGAATCGAACCCTCAAGCCGACGAAGTGGGTCCAAAGCCTACGCCTTAACCCCCACGACCATCGTCTCACTTCATAATTTATTATTAGTAATTCTAATAGTATTGAAATTTTAACATGGAACTTTTAAATAATAATACCAATGTTATTATCATTATTTAAATATAAAGAGCATTAATTAAAGGATTGCAGGTCTTCGAATTTTGACAAAGCGTATGATTTAACGAATTTTCATTGTTATAAAAAATACTGAGACCTGAAAACGTTAAAATTTCGTTCCAGTCAGAGAATTTGTCATTTTACACCGGAACTTCGATTCACGCAACTTAACTGATGCAAGTAATGCGCTAAGAATACGGCCCTCATTCTGTTCGTCAGGCTAGAATGAATATCGTCTCTCTGCCATAATAAAAAACCTGCGAAAAATATCAGTTGCAGGAACGCACGAAAACAGTTTACTAAGATCGAGGTTCCAGTGTATTTTAAAAATTCACTACACAGCAAACTGTCTGCAAAATCTGTACTGTACTACAAACGCAAGTCGTGCTTTCACTATTGACGAGTTGCCCAACTCCTTCCATGCAACACATATAACCGTTATTTCTGCAGTCTTCGCCTCGTGCGCTGTCAGACACTTTTGAATTTTCGTTTAAAAATTGCACATAGTCAATACTTGCACAGGATTTTGTACGTTACAAAAAAATGAAAACTATGTTTCTTGTTGCAGAGTTGAGTGCAGAGTTCGAGTGTTTACCGAATGGCGACCCACTTCCTGGCGTTCCTCGTTCCGGCACTTCTAATTCTCCTGATAGGCCTTTTCCTCCTGGAAGACCACGTTCTCCTGACAGACCTCATTCTCCTGGCAGGTCTGCTTCTCCTGCCCAGCCTGCTCTTCGTGCGAGGTCCATATCTCCCACTGCCCGGCATCCTTTTCGATTAGTACTTGGATATCACTTTGAAGAACTTAAATTTATTCGGCTTATTCCCCACACGAATCCGCTTCGGGAATACGAAATTCATAGATACACTTTTCCTGCCGATAATACAATTTTTTTGAAAGTGACACGTAATCTCGCTGGGCCCATGCCAACTGAAGAGCAACTAGTTTTAGCAACATCCACTGGTGACATCATGGCAATATTGGAGCGTAATAATACAATTCTTCGTGGAATATATACTCATAATTTTATTCTAAGACGGGCGAAAATGAACATGTACAGCGGCAAAGTTTACGATTTGAGCCGAGAGGAAATCAAGGACACTCCCACAGGCCACAATCACTCAATATCCAAGAATTTTACAGTATTACATCAGCGTCGTGTCTAGGGAAAACGGGGCCTATAGCAAACATCACGCTATTTTTAACGCTTTTTCCACCCAAGCCCTTCTATATCACAGATCGATTTTGCTGATTTTTGGTTAATGCGTAGTTTTTAGGGTACGAAATAGTGATGCCCAACAATTTTGTAAAATTTTCCATATCTCAAAGGGGCCATCCGTAAAGTGCGTCAAACATTTTTTGTCGATTTCAGACCCCTTCCTTCCCCCGTGCCAAAGGTTGTCACAAACGTCTTGCCCCCCCCCCCCCCCATGTCACGTCACGCTCTAATTGTCTCAAGATTGTCAAATTTTTTTTCATATAATTTATTTCGTTCAAAAAAAAGTAGTATACGTAATATTTATTATTACTCTTTCATATATTTATTCAAGTATTAAAAATTACAAACCGTTTCACTTCTTATTTATACTAAAAAAAATCTTTAAATCTCGATTTAACTGGAATACTTTTATTTTCAAACAAAAAGATACATTTCGAAGCAAGAAGATTAGTTATCAAACAAGTAGATTAGAATGCAAGCAAGAAGATTAATCCTCTACCAAAAAGACGATTAAGAAAAATATATGAATTTTCAACGAAATACTTTTATTTTCAACTAAAAGAGACAAATTTTCAAAGAAATTGTTATCAATCATCAACTGAAAAAGTTGATTTTTAAACAAAAAAGATGAATTTCCAAGTAAAATAATGAATATTTGGCTGGAATACTTGCATTTTTAACTAAAAAGATGAATTTTCAGATAAGAAGATTCATTGTCTACCAAAAAAAGATAATATTTTAACAAAATACGTGAACTTTAGACAAGTATTTGAATTTTTGACTAGATGAGACAAATTTACAACCTAATAATTGAATTTTTAACTAAAAAGATCAGTTTTCAACCAAAAGTGGAATAGTGAAATTTTTAGTTAAAAACATTAATTTTCAACCAAACTGGTGAATTTTTAACTAAAATGATGAATTTTCAACGAAATGATAAATTTTTAACTAAAGTAGTTGAATTTTAAATAGAAAAGATGAATTTTCAACAAAATACATGAATTTTTAAGTGAAAAAGATGAATTGTTAACCAAAAATTGAATAGTTAAATTGTTAGTTTCAGAAATTAATTTATACAGAGAAAAGATTTTTCAACAAAATTGTTAAATTTTCAAACAAAGAGAAAATTCTTCAACAAAATAATTGAATTTTCAACGAAAAATGAAAGTCAATTTAAAAATTTTTAAAATTGAGTTTCAACCAAAAAAAAAAAAACAATTTTCTCAAATATATTCGAACTTTCAACCAAAGGAGATGAATTTTGGAACCAAAAAAGACGAAATTTGCAACTAAAAAAGATCATTTTTCAACCAGATTATGAATGGCTAAATTTTTAGTTAAAAAAATTAATGTTTACCCAAATAAATGAATTTTCAACTAAAATGATGAAATATTCGATTGGAATAGTTAATTTTTCAGTTCAAAAACAATTCCAGGTTTTCCATGTATTTCAAGTAGGACAGACACCCTGCTAACATGTGATGATACAAGTTATCCGTATCAAAAGCGAATCGAATGACCTATAATTACTAATATAATTAAATAAAAAAACATTTTTTCATTTATGGACTTGAAAAAATCAAAATTTATTTTTCAAGTTAAATAAATATCATATTATTTTCTTGAAATAATTTGACGCAGAGCACTTACAAAAAATACTCTTTCAACCAAAACGTTTAAACTGAGTTACGTACTAATATTATTTATATGTTCCATTAAAGAAAAATATATTTCTAACAATTTGGAATATGTTACTGAAAAATATTTTTTCTTATGAAAATAGCTATTACAACGATTAATTCAATCCTGGTTAATAGTAATTCATGTTTCCTTTATGAGGAATCAAGTTACAATTGCTGAATGAGGAAGAAAAATACTAATAATGTGAGAACAGAAATTGACACAACTTTACAGTTAATTTCACATATTTTCTTCTTCGTTTTTAATTGGAAATTATGTTTCGATTCTAACCCCATCGCCTCTTTCTGAGCTGAATAAACCTTTGCAAAAATATTGGTTAAACATTGCGTCTATTCAAATCAAAAAAAGTACATAGTGCATTCAAAAAAAGGGGAAAAGCGGAAAAAAATGAACACTGTTCACCCTGCGATTTATATCATCGTCGCTATTTATAATTCCCATTATTTTCAGACTATCTAATAATGATAATATGACTTTTCATGATTTTGCATTTTCGTATCGAAATATCGATCTTTCATATGGACTATACTAAATCTTGTTCTTTCTTGATACTACAATTTTATATTTCAATGTAGACACTCTTAATACCCTACCAATATTTCAATTACAGCTGAAATCAGTGCACTTTTTAATGTACTAAGCACCGTATTTCGCTAAAAAGTATATAATCATATAAACTGTGATAACAGTTTCAACGACACGAATGCAATGTAAATAATTCAAAATGACAATCTTTCTTCTGACAGACTAAGAGATAACGACTGTACAATATTATACAGGGTGACTAAAAAGTACCGGGACGGTTGGATATTTCCTCAGATAAAATATTTTTCAAAAAAGTGAAGGTCATTCCTGAAGTAAATTTCAACGAGGAATTCAATGGTGACCTTGATTTTGACTTGAAGTTGACCTTCATGGCTTTTTGAAGGTCAACTTTGTTTTTTTAAATGGAAACCCCCTTTTTCATCTGCAATCGATAGAGCGGAAAATTCTACGTTCAGATACGTACCCAAGTCATGGGTCAATTGTACCGTTCAAGGTCAATTAAAGGTTATTTGAAATGAACAAAGTTTTCCAAGAGGTCAGTGCAATTTTTGAAGTAAATTTTTACGGGGAATTCAATGGTGACCTTCATTTTGACCTTTAAGTTGACCTTCATGGCTTTTTGAAGGTCAAATTTGTTTGTTTTTTTTAAATGGAAACCCCCTTTTTTTACATCTGCAATCGATAGAGCGGAAAATTCTACGTTCAGATACGTACCCGAATCATGGGTCAATTGTAACGTTCAAGGTCAATTAAAGGTTATTTGAAATGAACAAAGTTTTCCAAGAGGTCAGTGCAATTCTTGAAGTAAATTTCAACGCGGAATTCAATGGTGACCTTCATTTTGACCTTTAAGTTGACCTTCATGGCTTTTTGAAGCTCAAATTTGTTTGTTTTTTTAAATGGAAACCCCCTTTTTCACATCTGCAATCGATAGAGCGAAAAATACTACGTTCAAGTACGTACCCACGTCATAGGTCAATTGTAACGTTCCAGGTCAGTTGAAGGTCATTTAAAATTAACAAAGTTTTTCAAGAGGTCAGTGTAATTCCTGAAATAAATTTCAACGATAAATTCATTGGTGAGCTCTGTCTTGATCTTGGTGATGATATTCAAGGTTTTTTCCAAGCAGTTTACGTTTACGTTTAGCATTATCCAGGAACAACGACGTAGACGTAGTAAATTCTGTTCCCTTTGGGGTGCTTGATTAGCATTACGAATCATCTCCCTATCAATCAAAGTAGCCTCTTGCAGAATCCGATTCTGCAATTCGTCTAAGCTTTGGGGTTGCGTTGAGTATACTTTGCTCTTTAAATAACCCCAAAGAAAATAGCCGAGAGGCGTCAGATCAGGAGATCTAGCAGGTTACTCGATTTCACCCCTTCTTCCATTCCACCTATGAGGGAACTGAGTATCCAAATATGCTGGAACCACCCTACCGTAATGAGCCGCTGCTCCGTCCTGCTGGAACCAAATATTTTGAAAAATATCGCCTGTAATCTCCCTTATTCTTGGTACAATTTGCTTTCTGAGAAGCTCTTCATATGCACGGGCAATCGCATAGCGATTCTTCTTCACTGAAGCGTGAGAGGCAAGGGGACTCACGCTAATCAAGCACCCCGAAACGTGAGAGGAAAGGGGACTCACGCTAATTAAGCACCCCGAAACGTGAGAGGCAAGGGGAATCCCGCTAATCAAGCACCCCGAAACGTGAGAGGCAAGGAGATTCACGCTAATCAAGCACCCCAAAGGGAACAGAATTTATTACGTCCACGTCGTTGTTCCTGGGTAATGATAAACGTAAACGTAAACTGCTTGGAAAAAACCTTGAAAAAACCTTGAAGGTCATCACCAAGATCAATACAGAGCTCACCAATGAATTTCTCGTTGAAATTTACTTCAGGAATTACACTGACCTCTTGGAAAACTTTGTTAATTTCAAATAACCGTTAACTGACCTGGAACGTTACAATTGACCGATGACTTGGGTACGTACTTGAACGAAGTATTTTTCGCTCGATCGATTGCAGATGTGAAAAAAGGGGGTTTCCATAAAAAAAAAATTTGACCTTAAAAAAGCCATGAAGGTCAACTTCAAGGTCAAAATGAAGGCCACCATTGTATTCCCCGTTGAAAAATACTTCAGGAATTGCACTGACCTCTTGGAAAACTTTGTTTATTTCAAATAACCTCTAACTGATCCGGAACGTTACAATTGACCTATGACTTGGGTACGTACTTGAACGTAGTACTTTCCGCTCTATCGATTGCAGATGTAAAAAAAGGGGATTTTCATTTTAAAAAACAAAGCTGACCTTCAAAAAGCCATGGAGGTCAACTTCAATGTCAAAATGAAGGTCACCATTGAATTCCTCGTTGAAATTTACTTCAGTAATGACCTTCACTTTTTTGAAAAATATTTTACCTGAGGAAATATCCAACCGTCCCGGGACTTTTAAGTCACCCTGTATATAATTTAAGAAAGCGCTGGAATGTCCATTCGTGACAGTGTTAGTCAAAGAGTTCTTCAATAATACATTAATCAGTTCTTTATTCAATTTAGAAAATATAAGGATTTTCTATACTCTTGTCATATCTTTGGCAATTATCCTCAATCCTATTGGTAAATATAATCATATAATACATCTAGAATTTTTTATTTCAAATTTCATTTGAATGTGTTGCACAAGCAAAATGAGTACACTACCAACTGTGCTCATTGAAATGTAGGCGTTTACCATTTGTAAACGTACACAATTGGAAGGGGTTCTATCTGTTCATGGCTTCCGTTCAGAGAAGTACTCTTTCGGTAATATTGCAGAGCCCTAGAAAATTTCACCAAATTGAGGTGATGTTCAGGGTTGTTTGATAAAAATTTATACTTCAAAAGAAATATGATTGAGCATTGAGAAAAGCGCCCCCCCCCCCCCCCCAGGCTCAATCCTCACACATGCACACAATATACTTTATAAACTGCCATCTATGAAAATGACACTGGCTCCCAGTAAAAACGCGGTAAATCACACCTATAGTCACGTCTCACGACCGTGAGACACTCGCTACAGAGGTATCCATGGGAATTTCGTAGTGCGAGAGATCTTGGCTGAAGTGTGATGTTCATGGTTGATTGTGTCGCCCTGAAAGATATTCCTCTGAAAGGTAAATCAGTTAGTTGTCACACGATGTTTTCCAAAGGAGACACTACATCTGGTTTTAAAGAGGGGCCACATTAGCAGGGAGGCCACTTTTCCCCAGGTGTCATATTACCCCATACACCGCATTTCCCCGTATGCAACATTACTAGTGATGCCGCCGAGCGATATTTTTCGATACTGAGACGATACAGATACGATACTCACCTTCCAGTCTCGGTTTTGTATCGCTCGGTTTCGTGTCGTATCGGAAAAATATCGAAAAGTGCGGTCTCGTATCGGTCTCGTATCGGAATTCCAAGACAAAACGACCAGATGGGATTTTCCTAGTTCACAATAGAAGAGAGAGTAGGACTGGCCGAGTGGCCGGTCGCAGGTACCGAGAAAAGGTGCTGCAAGGAGATTAGCCCTTTGGGACAAGGCTAAAATCTAAACTCTACAGTTTGCACTGCCGAAGAAATTTCAAGACACTCACTGAGATACCGATTTTTTTGTCTTCAAACAAACTCAAACTTGTTTCAATGATATTTTTTTATCAAATCTTTTACATGAACCCATAAAAGTTTGATTTAAACAAAAGTTTTTATTTAAATAAATTATCATCCTAGTTTTTATTTATAGTTCAAGAGGCGCATATATATTCCTTAACTCCAATTTTAAATAAAATCTATTTTACGTAATCTACAATCATGTGACCTAATAATGCTACTAATCGTACTTTATATACCTTTTATTTTGCCAAAGTACCGTTTGTCATGATTCTTATTTTTCCGAGTTACTACTTTAACATCATTTTTGTTATTCCGAATTACTTTTCATCATAATAATTTTTATTTTATCGAATTATCATTTCAAATCATTTTTATTTTACTCAATTTCTTTCTGACAAAATTGTTATTTTACAGAAAGTCCACTAACTTGTTCGGAGATTCGAGAAAAAAGTTACTACTCTTTGAAAAGTGAATTTTCCCTCGGATTTTTAATGTTCCCAAGGTTATTTTATCTCGAAAAAAATTATTTTTAGACTAATATCAGATGGATTTAAATGAAAAATGGTCCGAACATGACTAATTGTAAGTTTAAACCTTTTCAGTTAAGTAGATTTTTCACAACTTTCTTAGTTTTTGAAATAATTAGGGGAAAAAATATATATTTTGCACAGCGTAAAATTTTCACCTTTTCTAATTTCAAGTCGCTCTAAATAACAAACTATTTAGATTTTTCACTTCAAATTTTAAGAAATTATGTGTCAAACTATATATTTTATCTGGTAAAGTAATTGAAGTTCATCTTCTGTCTTATAAAAAAAGTTATTAATATTTGTCTTGGTAAGTCCGGAAGAAAAGTTTGAAAATTTTAAGTCGCAAAGTCTATCGACGTAAAGTTTAAACAATCGAAAACTTTTAGCGGATGAAATGTTCAGTAGAATTGTTAAAAGTTTTCTATGAAGCTTTACTTCAATTGCCCTAGCTCTTCATGAAGTAAGAGAGTTTTTTTTTTGTTTTGCGTGGTGCCATGTAATTGCATTCGCAGCGGCGTGGCAGGCTGTTATCCTGGTCTGGGCGTAGAAAATTTTATTCTCCAACATGAACTTCTTATATCAAATAAATATTTAAAAAATTAAATTCAGAATTGAAAATACATAATAATATTAAATGTTGTATTAAGTTTGGGTCATTGTTAAAAATAAAATGAATTATTATACTTCCCTACCATAATGTTAATCAAGCAAATATGTATTTCAAAGCAGAACACTTCCAAGGATTCTACTGAACATTTCACCGCCTGGAAGTTTCCGATTGCTTAAACTTATATCGATAGATTTTGCAAATGAATGTATTGAAACATTCTTGGTGGTGTTACCCAGAAAAAGATTATTAGACCGAATTCATTTCAAACCATATAAGCCGGCCGGTGACATGTTTGGGACTAGCTTGCCTATGCAATATGTTTTTGTACGTGGAAAATAAGGAGACACGTATTTTTAAATTAACAATGAGTTTTTTGCAAATTTGACTTTAAAAACCGTGCCATTTTTACAATTTATGAGATATTAAGGTTTTGCTTGTTCTAATTTATTCAGTTGTTTGCACTCTTTCAAAATCCACATAAAATTAAAGAAATAATAAAAACTGGTAAAGTTTTTTTTATATTTTTGAAAAAAAGGAAAAAAAAATTCACAAAAACCCCAACTTTATTCTCCAGCAATTTTTTGGAATGATAGGTACTATATAGTTTACTTTTTTAAAAAAGTCAAGATTTCAAAAAAAATCAAAAGACCGAATCCATTCACGTCTCCTCAGAAACACTCCATTTATTCTTTTTTGATCAATTTATGTGATTTTTTCGAAAGGAACAAGTAATAAGTAACGTTATCTGTACTCAAAACCTTCAATTTTGCACCCAAAATAAGTTACTGTGTGATTAATATTGATTGACTTTCCGATCCCCTTTAGATTTTGAAAAATATGTTTGAGATATCAGTTTTTTCAAGATTCCACAATTCTGGTCCATTTGTCGTAAAAATTCTGAAAACCAAAAAAAAAGTCCAAAAATTTCCGAAGAATTAGAAAAAAAAAGAATGTTCTAGCATGAATAGTTCAGAAGTTATGACCTCTTTAAGTGATTTTTCAGTGAAAAAAACTTTAAAGCTTTTCCTTTTTGCACAATATGTCATTCCCCGTACATCCTACATGAAAGAAGATTAAATTATCTTTATAACTCAAGAGAAAAAATTAATTCTAGCTTTTATAGAACAGAAGTTATAGTCTCTTATAGCAGGCTTCTTTTTGTGGAACGTCATTATGGATCGCATTTTTGATTAAAATTTATTTTGTATTGTTTGCAAGAAAAATGCGAAAATTCAATTTTATGAAAAAAAATCTCCTGGCCACAAAAGTTATTCAACCCGCATAAATCTCACAAACTATTTTCCTTATGATAGTACAAATTAAAAAAAAATTGGCAGAAATATAAGTGTGGGTTTTCTGAGAAAATCGACTTTTAATATTTTCAGAAAAACCGCCGCCATTATGCTAATTTTAAACATTTTCTTAATTTTCTCGCAAAAGTTCAAATACGCATAACTTCGTACATTTAGTTTTTTTTCAGAAATCGCAAAAATACAAATTGCTTAATTTCCTCTAAAAAACAATATATTTTGTCCCCAAGAGATTCTGTGACTTCAAGCGTAGTACCTGCCTGATTTGAAATGGATTCGGTCTTTTGATTTTTTTTCAAACCTTGACTTTAATTTGCAATTTTTGAGATTTTAAGGTTTTTCTTATTTCAATTTATCGAATTTTTTGTCACTCTTTCAAAATCCACAAAATATATAAAAAATAATGAAAATTGGTAACGTCATTTTGGATTTTTGGGGAAAAAATCTAAAAAAAACCCGCCTTTCTTTCTGAAATGTTTAGGAATAATACGTTGAATGGAAAGTTGAAGTTAAAAAAAAAATAAAAATTTTACGCAGTGAAAAAATGTTCCTATATATTTTTTCCTAATTATTTCAAAAACGAAGAAAGTTACAAAAGACATGTAGGAATCTTAGAAGTTTTAAAGCTTAAAAATCTAAAAGGTACACGGAGAAAAAAATATGCCTATAATAGTAAGAGCACTAGTCATGCTTTTGTCGTAGGTTTCATTCTTGCTATCTTGGTACAAAATTCATTCATTTTAAGCAGGAATCCCTTTATCCTAAAAAAGTACAAAGCTTCATGCTTTTAAAGCCGTTATCCCTTGCGAAAATAGCTCGAACTTCGCCTTGCTACGGTTGTAAGAAAACTCATCCTATTAGAGTATGAGTACTCTTACAAAAGAGATATTAGGCCACGCCTACCGGCGCTTGCGCGTGACCTAATATCTCGTTTGTAAGAGTACTCATACTCTAATAGGATGAGTTTTCTTACAACCGTAGCAAGGCGAAGTTCGAGCTATTTTCGCAAGGCACAACTGCTCTAAGGGCATTTGACTACAGCAATAGCGGCATGCGCTTGATTCTTTTATGGTATAGGACATTTAATGCTAAAAATGTCTAACCTGATGCCAATATTGGCAGAAATTCATGCCAATTTCGCACATGAAGTTCCATGCTGTAATATTAAGAGCTCAGCCTACTATAACAGTGTGGTTTTTTTCTCCGTGTATAATGTGCCTGAAGTTCTTAACATTCGAATGAGCGAATTATATTAATTGCTTTATAATCTAGAAACTGTGCAAAAATATAATGGTTCATTACATTGAAAATAATGCAATCACTGTTAAAAAAATCTGATCGATATTTAATATACATGTGAGTAAAGTCATTTGCACATACCGTACATTAATTTTAATATACCATCATGTTGTAAAATTAATATACATGTATATTAAAGTCGGTAAAACAGAATGCGTGAAAACAACAAGTCCTTTGATACCTTCAGATCTTGTCAAATTTAAAAAAATAAAGCAATAACCTTACATTCGTCGACTAAATTCTTACTTACCATTAAAGTGCAACGTAGGGGTGGAATTATTCCTAAAATTCGCTGCGAATGTTAGAATTTTAACGTGAGTACAGGTGCTTGGAGGTTAGGTTTCTTAATTATTTGTTTAATTGAACTTGTCTCTGAAAAACCAGTGTAGTTTACATTCGTCTAGGAGAAAATATTCTTTTTGATCATTTATAATTGAAAATTGCTGCCAGAATTGTTTTTAATTTTTGTAAAGTGCAAATATCGGACTTTTCTGATAAATGATCAACATGCGGTATATGAAATTTAATAACATAGTCTCTTAATGGCGATTCCGTATACCTAGGTTTTAGATTTAATATACAAATGTATATTAAATGTATATTAAAATTGCAAACATTTTTAACAGTGATTATAAAAGAGACTTATAATGCATATTTTTATCTGCAGTTATAAAATTTGTAGATATAATAGAATTGGGAAAATATGTTTCGCTCATTTGAACTTCAGAACTTTAAATTACAAGGAAAGGTTCATGGTACTCAGGTATTTGCAACACGTAGCCGTCCCCCTTCTACTGTTGTTCCGTAGGAAACCACCATCTGGCTATCTAGTCTCAAAATCCCGAGACCATCCGAGCGATATATCGGTTCTCCGATACCAAACCGATACGAGACAAATCCGAGACTGGAGTCTCAGAAACCGATACCGATGCGAGAAAAAACCGAGATTTTTCGATACGGTATCGAAGACAGTCTCGCATCGAACGGCATCACTACACATTAACCCAAGTGCCACATTATAATCCCAGGTTATGCTACATTATTACCATACCCCTACTTCGGCCCAAGTATCCCTTTACCCCCAACTATACCCTACCCATCAACAGTACCCACAATAAACTTTACCTTCTCTGCCTTCTTTCACCTCTGCGTCTTTGAACTCTGTGACAATTATGTTAAAAATATAAAAAACTGTGGAGTCTAAACGTATGAACCTAGCAAGGGGAAGAAAAAACTATAAAAGGGAAGGGGGCGTGGCTTGTATCCGGATGCATAGACACTACCTAAATATTAAGAGATTTGGCTCATCCTTCCACGCCTTAAAGCCTCATACGCATAGTAGAAGCTCACTATTCTTGATGTAGTTAAATAACAATAAAACCTCAGTAAATCGTACTTATGGCCACGCCATACGTCCATGTGATGGGTGGCATGGGTTACAACGAAATCATAACGACGGAATCACAACCTCTCTTCCTTTCCTTTATCGTTGACTATGATGTTGTAATGGCCGGTGCCGAGAATACAGTCACGAATATAGTTCGTTTCTCGAAGTCATGGACAACGATTTGTTCGGGACAATTGACTCTATCTTCCTCGGAGCGTTCGGCAGGATAACGACTAATATATACTCAGGAAGTGCATAACACGCTCTGCACCTATCGTTGGGAACTTCTTGACGCAAGATGCGACTACAGTGTACTAAGGTTAAAACGGCACTGTTCTGGTATGCGAAAATGTCACCCTCTGTGCCTGAGTCAAGTTCAGATTATGCGAGGTCCTTTATTAGTTTATTATTCGTTATTTTGAATTATGGTTATTATTCGTTAGCTACTACGATTCTTTGTTAGCTCCTTCAACAAGGACTGATCTTCTACATTTCTGTAAAATTTTCCGTGTATTTTTATATCGAGGACCTGTTCGTGGAGGGTTCTGACCTCTGCTTTTCACACTTGTGCTTTTAGAAGTAAAGCGTCTAGATGGATTAACGTACTCTCTTCACTTCTGATGTAAAGATGCAGTCCAAGTGTCTTGGCCGCCTGGTTGGCGGCTTTGTAAAGGATCGCTCTTTTGCCAATCATCTCGTGAATCCTGATCATTTTAAGGAGAGGATCTCTTAACTTTGCGAAAATGAAAGCTGTACACAGGATAATTCGGTTATAAAGACATTGGAGATATAATAGTCCGCGCCCGCCTTGACGGCGTGAAACAAACAAGGACGGAACGGACGAATTGACAGGCGAGCTCTTTTGCATATACATAACCGTACGCGTGGCCATGTCAAGGGCCGTAAGCTCGTGCTTCGTATATGGAACCACCCTAAACCAGTAGACTAGTGCCAGGACCTCGAACATGTTACTCGCAGATATATTGTCCAACGCAGGAAGAATGGAGAACCAAATCTGTTAAAGGAGACCCTTGTATCTGCTTAGGGAAGCATCGTTCATAAATTTTACGTCATAAACGCGGCTCTTTAGCGCGTTTTCTTTTCCGGACCAACAAATTTTTCTAATCTAACTGCATTTCAATTACTTGAGGTTGTAATGCTTTAAGACCTGTGCAAGCACGCCTTTTTATCAATGTTCAAATTTTAAGATATGAAATTATGTTCGCGAAAGGCATTTTTGCCAACTTCTGTACTTTTACTAGCGACGAAAAATTGAACGCCCTGAAAGTGGAACTAATTTTTGTTGTAGTGGTTTTACCATTCAAAGTGGTATCTTTTTAAAGTTTTTATAGTGTTTGTAATAATGAAGAAAAGGGAGGAAATGTGGTCCTAATATATTTTTATTTTTCTGTGTTAGGCAAGTGTGTCAGGAATTACTCCATACTCTCCATACCCTTGTAGCCTATATGTATAACTCCTACGTGTAAAATACAATTATATGTCCTAAGTATCATTATTTTGCTTGAACATATGAAGCAAAATCGCTGACATTGTCGGGCATAATTTTGGCTGAAATTTAAAAAGAAAATCTTTGGAATAACCCAAATTCATATCTAGATCAAAATTAAACTATAATTAAAATTTTCTCTAATTCTGTAGTGTATGACACTTTAATTGCATAATGTAGATAAGAATGGACAGGGAGCTGAAATATCTAATCCTCTAGAGAGAAAAAACAGAAACATGTAACCTAAAATTGTTTAAACTCGTTAGTTTTTCTCAACACTTCACTGATGTTTTTTCCTTCAAACTGAGCTCAAAGTTCAAGCCTGAATTTGCATGCAGACGGTCATGACTTGGTCGTGATTTTCAAGTATACAACTGATTTTCACTTGTACAGAAAAAAACCTTTTCAATGTTAAGTTTTCGTATCCAATGATCTAATGTAATACTGAAACCCTGCGCTCTGCCAGACATGTTCGTATATTGCTAATTACTAACTAAACACTACCCGAATCGGGTAGTGTCACGCCTACCCTGAAAGGTAAATGGCTTAATGGTATACTTACTTACTTACTTACTAACAAAGTTGAAATTAAAATAATTTCTTAACCCGGTTGCTTGGATTGTTATTTTCGGCGAAGAGGTGGGTAAAAAGGGCATAAGACTTGATTTGCAGTAAACACAAAAACCTTTCAAATCACCTTTACTAAGACGCTTTTCAACTAATAGTTTACGAGCTAATTATTAGTTAATTAAGAAATTACAGGTCTTCGAATTTTCACAAAGGGTATCATTTACAGAATTTTCATTGATATACACAATTTTGAGACCTGAAAACGTTACGTTTCCATTCCAGGAAGAGAATTTATCATTGTACACTGAAACTTCGATTTATGCAACTCAACTTATGCAACTTATGCCTTAAGAGTGAGGCTCTCATGCTGTTTGTCATGCTTGACTGAGCATCGTCTCTCTCACAGAGCCGCGGCTGCCCTGATCACAAACCTGTGAAGGACATCCGTTCTAGGAACGCAAAAAAATGTTAACTAAAATCGAGGTTCCAGTGTATTTTTGAAATTCGCTAAACAGAAAACTGTCTATACAATATGTATACCATTATACCATTAAGCCATTTCCCTTTCGGGGTAGGCGTGACACTACCCGATTCGGGTAGTGTTTCTAGGTTGATAACTTGTAGTAAATAACTACAAGTGTGGGCTCACCACACCCACGATGTACTGCACTACAAACGCAAGTCGTGCTTTCAATACCTATTTTTTAATTTCTTATCCTGCTTCCGAATTGTACGTGTCAACAAGAACTTATCCACAATCAGTTTTTTACGTCTAGTTTTAAAACACCATTTAAATAATTTTACTCTTTACGCTTTTACCATTTCCTTCCATGCAAAACATATAACCGTTGGTTTTTCAGTGTTCGGCTCGTGCGCTGTCAGTCACTCTTGAATTTTCGTTTTTAAAATTGCACTCGTGCAATACTAACATACGATTTTGTATGCTACGACAAAATGAAGCGATGTTTCTTGTTGCAGAGTTGAGTGCAGAGTTCGAGTGTTTACCGAATGGTGACCCACTTCCTGGTTTTCCTCTTTCCGGCACTTCTTATTCTCCTGATAGGCCTCTTCCTCCTGGCAGACCACCCCAGATAACAATGCATGCGGACGCACATGGGCGCATGGCGTGCAAGCACGATGTGTCGGCAACAATGCAACCACAGTGACAGCGCGTTCTGAGGGTGATAAGTAATCCCACATAGTGCCCGCACACGGTCTGCATGATATGCAGCACAGCGTGCGTCCATCATGCTCGTCAGGTACTTAGAGCAAAATGTCGGCATATAGCGTGCGGTGAAGAGTGCGGCACAAAAAGCAAATTATTACTAAAAACATAATATAGCAGTTGTGTAAAAATAAAACTCCGATCAAATTCGCATTATGCTCTAAATTTTTGTTACTTTCCAAGTTTATTTTACAGAGAAGAAGTCGAAATAAAAGTAAATCATTATTTTTGTTCAAATTAAATAAAGATGTTCTCTTGGGTTTTGGTTCGGAAAATTAGCTTGCCGTATAAATAAATTTTTAGGCAAAGAACAAAATCGGCAAGAGTTGTAATTGTTTAAAAATAATTTTTTGAACTCTAAAATTTTAGCTCCCTGAAAACGCACCATAAGTAATTTATAGTCAAATGATAAAAATAAAGAAAAATATACAACTAGAAGAAAAACTAAAACAAAAAAATCTGCCCGCTGCGCGGGCACATTCTCATCACGCGGAGCTCGCTTCGCTCGCAAATTTGAGCACGCCTCAGGCTTTGTACTTCCCCCACATTTGTGCACAGACCTTTTAAAATTAAACCTCAAAGCATCGGCAACTGTCTTTTCGTGATTGTCACAACGTTTCTATTAAAATTCTTCGCAACACAAAAATGCAATATATCTTCTTCACTATTTTTTACTATATTTACTATATTCAGATTTAAAATGATCGAAAACAAGTTTTTCAAGTGCACATTTTTAATCGTTCTACTTCTGAGATTCAAGTTCTTAAATCTCAGAAGTAGAACGATTAAAAATATGCAACTTGAAAAATAATTGAAAGTAATTAACTGGAAGATTCAAAAGTATAGTGTTCTTTAAAATCCCTTTGTTTTCTAACAAAGGTGTGGAATCAACGCTCTGTGTTGAATAATTTTAATTGTTCGAAATAAAAAAATATTTTTAGATAAATATATATTTTTTGCTAATATTTTATTTGTTGCATCATCAGTTGTGAAAGAACAACTTTCAACACAAGACTCTCTTCTTAAAAACGTCATACAATGTTTTCTGTTACTTATGTTATTTTCAACATCTTGTTTTCAATAATTGTAACTATAAACACGTGCATGCTAGCACGACGCTGACACGCACGTGCCGACACGCATGCGGCGCATATGCGACGCATATGAGGACACATATGTCTGCACTCTTGCCCTCACATCGTGCCGATCTGTCGACACGCGTGTAAACACCATGCGGGCAAGGTGTGAGCACATTGTTATCTGGGACGTTCTCCAAACAGACCTCATTCTCCTGGCATGTCTGCTTCTGCTGCCGAGTCTGCTCTTCGTGCGAGGTCCAGTTCTCCTACTGCCAGGCATCGTTCTAAATTAATACTTGGATATTACCCTGATGCACTTAAATTTATTCGGCTTATTCCCCACACGAATCCGCATCGGGAGTACGAAATTCATAGATACACTTTTCCTGCCGATAATACAATTTTTTTGAAAGTAACACGTAATCTCGCTGGGCCCATGCCAACTGAAGAGCAACTAGTTTTAGCAACATCCACTGGTGATATCACGGCAATATTGGAGCGTAATGATACAATTCTTTGTGGAATATATACATATTATCGTATTTTAAAACGGGCGAAGAAGAACATCTACAGTGGCAGAGTTTTTGAATTTAACCAATACGAAATCCATGAAACTCCCACAAGCCAGAATCGCGCCATCTCGAAGAATTTTAGATTATTACGTCACAAGGGTATCTAGGGAAAATAGGGCTCACAGCTGTCATGGAAATTGCGCCGGTTTACAATACAAGGACCGTTCAAAAAATAAGTCACGCTATTTCTAACACTTTTTTCTCCCATCCCCTTCTTTCTCACAGATCATCACATAAATCTTGAATGCGCCAGAGTGACGTCAGAAATTTCAACAGCCCCCCCCCCCCTTCAAGTAAAAATTTTTTCTACGAAATCAAATGATCGATTTTGCTGATTATAGGCTTATAATGATGTACAGGTACATGTATAGGTCTGTAGTAAATTTCCTATAGGTCGTTGCACAGCCAGGCTGTTAGTTTTAATGAATGTTAATTACAGGGTAGGTCAACACTCTTATTAAACGCACTTTCGCCATGGTTGCAGTGCGTGAATTGAGAGATTTATATTATATTTCTGCTTATGGCACGGTTTGGTTATAACGAGGATACTTGATCAAAAATAACCAAGTTAATTTAAGATGGCGTCGTAGCAATTTTTGTATAATACAAACTTCATAATCTTATCATCATTATTATTGAAAACTGTTGAGTCAAAGTTGAAGAATTGTCTAAGATTCATGCACGCGAAAAGAAGTGAAGATTCTCATGGCTCTTTTTAATTAATTTATTTTAGATTCACGCCTAGATTTGAGATGTAATGAAAGTAAAATATATCTAATCTCTTATTAACAGAACAGATAAGTATATTTTAAAATATAAAAATGACGGAGTTATTTCCATCAGATTTATGTGTGTCTCTTTTATATCTAATCAAGATGTCTAGAGACGAAAATTATTTGTGACAATTCGGTTCAGTAAAACGGAAGAATTTTATGTTAGAATGCGTTGACCTAAAATTCATTATAAAATTGAAAATTCTTTGGAAGCTTTTTGGCACATATCACAGAGAACCATCCTGAATAGACAGACAAACTTATTGAATTCCAAATTCCTGAAATGCTCGTGACGTTATACCTACAAGTTTTTTTTATGGACTTGCTAATAGAGTCATCTGGAATTTGGTGTCCTGCCACTTGTATGAAGTGTCACAATATGATGGACGCTTCTGGATATTTACAGTCTAATGTAAAGGAGATTTTAAACGTCAAATCTCAACCTACTACAACATTTGCAACTGTATACTGCTCATTATCTACTATTATATATGTTTCTTCGATTACTGTTGAGTCGCTTATAACAAAAAGGCTAGGCTGCAGGGTTTCCTTTCTTTCTAGAAGCTTTCTGCTAAAAGATTCAATCTCCTCGTTTAACTCAGCAACATTTTGTGAAGTGAATAGGGTTCACATGATTTTCACGTAAGAAAATAAAAGAAAATTAATTGAAAAACAACGTACTGTGACGTTGCAATTTTATTGCAAGCCACAAGCAATTAATTTTCAGAGATTTTAAAACATAAAAACCTAATCATAGTTCCTGAATCCGCAAGCTGCATGGTTTTCCAAGACCGACTATCCTGAAGAAGCCTCATCCATCCTGACCTAACGAGAATCTTCAAGAAGCATTTGGGACGCCTTTTGTCGATTGGACTTACTCAAATCCTTTGAAATTTCCCGCCAAACCTACTGATGTGTGCCAACCTGTTCCTATCCTTCTAGTCGTACCCCAAAACCTATGGAATATTTTTAGAATGCTGCTGGGAATATTACTGCCGATTATTTTTGACGCCCCCTTCAACTTATCTACCTTGGAGTGGAATTCAAAAGTTTCAATTTGGGAAGGTTTATTGTCGAACCCCGGCAATGCGAGGGACCTCTTTAGCTCAGGTCCGGGTCATCAGTGTCAACGTTCTCCGTGTTAGGGACTTTAAATTGGATGGTTCTATAAAGTCCATCATCATCGTCCAACATCTTATGGACGAAATTGATTGGTTATGATCATCAAATTCAGAAGAGAATATTTTGTTTGGACACAGCAGCCCGAACATCTACGTCTAGTCACATCCCTGAGGGTCCTTTTCTTCTGTTTAAAACATTCTCTAGTAACGCCAATCATATCACCCTATTTCAACCAATCAGGATCAAGTCGGTTGCCAAAGAAGAAAGCACTGCTGGGAAAAACCTTCATCTTTCGTCAAGCAGCTTGCGGAGCAACATCGTTGTTTTTGCCTAAGTAATTTTCGTGTTTATCCCAAGTATCTTTTTACTTAGTGACTTATATAGTGCCAATAAGGACTTTCGAGCTTATTACCGAGTGCCGTCACAGATTGTATTGAAAGGTACAGTTCATTTTGTGTCGAATTCTGAAAGAAAGATTTTCATTAGATTTTGTGTGGACCCCTTTTCTTTGTTTAGAGATGTTAAGTGTTTAATTTGGTCACACAAAATATTGTTGATGACGCTCCCGAAAAGCTACAGCTTAATAACCCTATTTTGTGTAAGTTTGTATTTTGTCTTGGAAAACCGGACGAAAGAGCATTTTCATTTTAGAAAATATTCAATCCCTCCATTTTATGAAAATGTTGTCTTCCCCTTGAGTCAATTGTTTCTTTGTGTTTCGTTTTAGAAAACTAATGAATCCCTCCATTTTGTGACAATTTTGTCTTCCCCTTGAATCAATTGTTTCTTCCCTTCAATTATTTTTCCAACATCCATATTGTAATTCAAATATTATTCTGTTTTAATAAAATTCAATATTGTTTAATCTAAGTATTGTCAATTTATTTATAAATTTATATTCAATTAATTTAATTCTGATATCAAATTTTAAGAACCAGCCACTCTACCATTTTCCAGAGACGGGGCTGAGCTAGCCAAATTTTTTTTTCGGTTCACTGATTTTGACTTTTAAAATTTATTTTAAATTGTCATTTATTTTTTTTTAACCATTTTTTGAAATTCTTTCCATCATAATTATGAATGATCCATGCGGATCTGGCGCCCGCGGTTAATAATAAAAGAATAAATTTGACTTTAAATTTTAAGCTAAGAACCGAAGGTTATAACGATAGAAAAATTGTCGTTATAGTACATTTCAGTATTTTTTTATAAACAAGCTGAAGCCATTCGAAGTCATTTTTCCATGAAAAATACAATGAGAAACTTCTTAATTATACTTGTGAAATTCAAGAATTTGAATGAAGATATTTAATAAAGGCAGACGATATTCGAATATAAAATTGATAAATGTTTGTACCTATCGGCAAACTTTTCTCCGACTTGATGAGAACCAGTTCGTCGAAATTATTCTCTGCTTTCTTTTTCTTGCTTATCTGAATGTTAGCAAATTGAGTAAATAGTTCAATCAAAACCTTTTTTATAAAAAAAACATCTAACGCATAAGAGAGAACTTCGATTTGCTGACTCAATTTTTTAAATGTCTTCTTTGAACTAGAAGAACAAGATTTAATTGAAAAATGGATGGAATTAAAAATATTAGCAATACTATATACAGATCATATCTGTATTCAGTAAAAAATCAATTTCAATAATAATAACACCAGTATTTTGACATTTTGAGTCCGTAAGCAAGAAAATTTTCTGATTTAATCAGCTAATGAGATTTTATCTATAGAGGGCAGGACACTCGTTTGATTGTAGGTTATTATCCAGGCATCATTACAAAATATGATTTTTTATATACAGCAAACGATTCTTTCAAACTTCTAATGTGACTAAATATAATATTTTAGTAAATTTTTATAATTAATATGATACAAAAAACTCTCAACACTCCAATTGTATGATTATAGTGGGCCCAAAGGGTTCCACAGTTTTGAGGAGAAAGTCTTTTCTCACATTGTTGAGGTAAAAAGTAAGTTGAAGCTGCTTCATCGGAAATGGTATCTTCTATTACGTTGGATACTGCGATAAAGACCTCCGTGAAAATCCTGGTTAGGACAAGATTTTATTTTATTCACTAACACTTCATTTTCTGATATTCCCTTATTGAAATTCTCTTACTGAAACTCATCAAGCTTTTGTCCAACTTGTACGTTCCTAACTTATAATCCTTAAACATTTTGATTATTGTCCTCACTAGGATCGCTCGGACAGTTTTATTCGAGCTCTCATGGGTTTTAAAGTGTAAGAAACCCAACTTTCCGTTTGAATCGTGTTTGAAAAAAAAATCTGCCAGGAAGTATATGGCGAATCAAAAGGATGCAGATCATTTTGTTGTAAAGTGATTCACTCAGTCGAATTCTCTGATTGCATGATTTGCTTTTTGTTAAGAAGCACAGGTTTTTTTATAATGTGATTCCTAAAATTCAGCGGTATAATTTTCTGGGAATCCAAGTTCTGAATGAGTTTCTGTAATAATATGAGTGTAATTACAATAATAGTTCTAATTTATATATCACCGCTTTTATATCTGAAATTATACGAAGAATTTTCTCAATACTATAAGATATGTCAATTTTATCTACTTTATTCACGCTGATTAATTTGATTCCTCGTACAGGAAGCTTCATATAATGTATACCATTAAGCCATTTCCCTTTCAGGGTAGGCGTGACACTACCCGATTCGGGTAGTGCTTCTAGGTGGATAGTTTTCTTCTAGTTATAAATAACTACAAATTTGGGTTCACCACACCCATAATATGGCAACAGCACACAGTATTCTCGAATGGTCACCCATCCAAGTACTAACCGCGCCCAACGCTGCTTAACTTCAGTGATCTGACGAGAACTGGTTTTTTCAGCGTGGCATGGCCGTTTTTCAATTTTTTTTTTCAAATTTTCAAATCATAAAGAAATGTAAGTTATTAATAGATTTTATCTGATTGGATATTAAATTAATTGGAATTGGTTTTGACAGTTGAAAATCTTTTGGTAAATGAAGTTTTGTGTTCCAACTTTTCAAACTATCGAAACTTAATGTATGGGGATACAGCGTGTTTCTATCAAAAACTAGTCAAAAGACTCATAATTACTAATACAATCAAATAAAGAACAATTTTTTTTTATTTATGGACTTGAAAAAATCAAAATTTATTATTTAATTTAAATAAATAAAATATCATTTTTTTGATATAATTGTACGTGTACCACTTACCAAAAATACACGGAGAGACTTTCGATATCAATATTTGGTTGATTCTGCATCTATAATTAAAATAAAATGTAAGAATTTAGGGATAATCGGGGTACTCTTATAAATATTCCTACTACAATAAGAGATGATGGTATTTCTGTATGTATTATTATAAACTTGAAAGAGCAAAAATTAGTATTCAAGTTTAGAAAAAGTCTTCTTTACTGTTTGAAAATTGTGAGTGTGAAAAAGTGATAATGGTCAATAACAAGTTTTGTAAACAATGTCGTCAATAGTAAATATATCAAGTAACATAAGTTATAAGAAATGTATGAAATTCTAGTATTCTTAAATAAAAATGCGTATTGTTTTACTCTGTATTGTATCTATTGTATTAATCTGCTTTAAATTTTTTGTTTCAAATTTTGAAATGATTCTGCAGCAAACTTTCAATTCAGTTCCTAAGTTTCTGAAACCTAATTTTTCATGCAAATGTTCGTCGCGTTAATAGTTCATTTTCCCATTGATGATGATCTTTCCTATTGAATAATTTACTCTGTGTATATATATATATATATATATATATATATATATATATGCATACAAATGATAAATACAAATATTGAATAAAGTCCGGGGCACCTGAAATTTTTAACACAGCACTATTAGTTTCTCACAAGTAGCGATATGTTTCACTGGTTAGTATATAGGGGCCAGCATTAAACACAAGATCACGTAATCCTCATTTTTCTTATAGTGGTTTAGAAACATTGCAAAGCGTTTGTTTCACTTCTTTCAAAGCAGTATACCAATTTTCGTTAGTCGAATCCATTACAAAATTTAATGCAGCGAATTAGGAATACTGTAATTTTGTGTGTGTAAGAGTCTCATATTCTTACGATTTATTCCAATCAGAAATATTGTTCTGCATTTTCATAGTCACTATTCGACTTTTCCTAAGCGTACCTCGATAATCCCTAAATTCTTATATTTTATTTCAATTATGAATATGCGATAAAAGAAATATTAATTTCAGTAGTCTCTCCGTGTACTTTTTCAACCAAACCATGACCAGACATCTTGGTTAAATATTGCGTCTATTAAAATCGAAAAAAGTAAATAGAGCTTTACAATCTTCCAAATTGAAACTGCAAACTTATTTTAACACGTATATGAAAAATACACATGGTTTTCATTTCACTGACCTATCACGTGGGCTATTTCTTGATATTAAAATTTTATATTTTAATTCTAAACTCTCTTAATGCACTAAAAATATTTCAATTGTAGCTGAAATCCCCGCACTTTGTAATGTACTATGTTAATTATTAATATCAAAATATCAATTATTGGAACAAAAAGTCTTTCTGTGTATTTGTTACTAATTTTCTATCTGCACTAGTTTCATTTCAAAAAAATACAGTTTGAACAATTTTCGTGAACATTATTTCTGAATATTGGTATAAATTTTCAAAAAATAATGATAATGACAGCATATTTTATAGAATATCTATTAGTTCTTTAAAATTTTAAATGGGTTGTTCTAGTAGACACTATATAAATTTCCCATCTGAGCACCGTATTTTTCTTAAAAATAAAGAATTATATAAACCGAGATAACGACTGTACAATGTATTATACTTAATTGAAGAAAGCGCTAAAATATTAATTAGTTACAGTGTTAGTCAAAGAGTTCATTAAAAACACATGAATACGTTTTTATTCTAATTAGAAAATATGAGGATTTTCTATAGT
The DNA here is from genome assembly GCA_932195095.1 of Andricus curvator. Classification (NCBI taxonomy): domain Eukaryota; kingdom Metazoa; phylum Arthropoda; class Insecta; order Hymenoptera; family Cynipidae; genus Andricus; species Andricus curvator. Next base: position 207,733 of record CAKNYM010052036.1, read on the forward strand.
TTCGTCATATTCTTGGCAGTTATCCTCATTTCTATTGGTAAATATGATCATATAATACATCTATAATTTTTAATGCATTTTTCAAAGCTATACAAAAATCAGAATTTGTGCAGGTTGATCTGCATTCCATTCAAATTGCTATTTTCCTCCAAATTTTATTTGAATGTGTGCACAAGCAAAAAGAGTACACTGCCAAATGTGCTAATTGAAATGTAGGCGTTTATCATCTGTACACGTACACAGTTGGGAGGGGTTCCATTTTTTCATGTCTTCCGTGCAGAGAGGTAACCTTCCTGTCTGAATCAGGCTTATATTTTGTAATCTAATAAATTTCATATAAAATAATTTTCAAAAATTGATAATTTAAACAAAACAGTAATGAAGTAATATTGCAGAGCACCAACAAGCTTCAGAAATTTGAGGTTATCTTCAGGTTTGTTGTATAGAAATTCCTACTTCAAAATAAAGATAATTGAGCATTGAGAAAAGCGCCCCCTCTCTCCCCACTCTGCACACACTGGGTTCCATTGGGGGCAACTGCTATCTAAAAATGACACCGACTCCCAGCAGATCCGCGGTAAATCACACGTATGGTCACGTCTCACAACCGTGAGATCCGTGGTCACAGGGCACGATGAAATTACAATCACAGGCCGGCGAAACTTTCATGTGTCTTGAGGACGCGAAGCAAACCAGGGATCACAGCTTTCTGCATGCATCTCGCAAGTGCCTTGGCATATTTTGGGCACGCTGATATGGCTTTAAGGTTACGAACCAGTAATGGCTTCGCACCTCCGAGAGCACCGATCACGAAAACAATTACTTTAACTAAATATTTTGCGTACAGTCGTTACAGCTCCCTGTTAAGATCTTGATACCTCTCCTCTTTTTCCTTCTCCTTGGCAGTGATGTTGTATTCGGATAGAGCCTAGAATTCGATCACGAATATAGTTCATTTCTCGAAAACTTGGAGAAAGATGTCCGGCCTCGAGTGTGTAACGGAAACTGCTGTCCGAAAATGGTAGTTCCAGAAAATTTGGCACTTCTCGTTTTGGACAATTGAGTCTATCTGCCTCAGAGCGTTCGGCAGGGTAGGGTCGCGGACAACACAGTAAGCGGGACAAAGATGGTGATAAAGCAATCTTAGGTCCGGATTACGTCTGTATAGATGCGTCGTTCCCGCATGAGTGGGACACCCCAATAGTGTGTGTTCTAGGTATTCAGCGTGTGTATGGCATGCTCTGCACCTATCGACAGCGTCCTGACATGCAAAAATGAAATCCTCTGTGGGCGGAAATTGTCTACCTCTGCTTTCTATACCTCGGCTTTTGAAGTAAAGCATCTAGATGGAGTAATGCATTTTCCTCACTTCTGATGATAAAATTCAGGCCAAGGATCTCAGCCGCCTGCTCCGCGGCTTTGTAAAGGAACGCTCCTTTGCCAATCATCTTGTGTATCCTGACCATTTTGAGGAGAGGTTCTCTTTTATTTGCAATTATGTAAGCTGCACTTAGAAGAATTCGGTTATGAAGACATTGGTGATTCAGAAATCCACCTTGACTGCGTGAGATGTATAATCGCGGAACTGACGAATTGATATGCAAGCTCTTATGCGTATGCACGATCTTACGTGTGGCGATATCAAGGGCCGTAAGCTCATTCTTCGTCCATTGAACCACCCCAAGCAAGTAGAGTAGAATCGGGACGGAGAGCATGTTAGTTGCAGATACCTTGTTCCACGCAGACATATTTAAAGACCAAATCTGTCGAAGAAGATACTTGTATCTGCTTCGAAGAGACTCCTTTACTGATGTTACGTCCTGAATGCGGCTTTGGGACACGCTCCCGTATGTATGGGTCTCTGCAGTATCAAGACGTCTAATAACACTTATATCCACGCACTCAGGGTCATTGGAAACGCCAATAATCTTTCCTTTCTTCAGATGAATCTTGGGACACTTGTCCAACCAAAAGTCCATACCAATCTCTCCTGTGTACTTATTGACGATATTTAAAGCACTCTGTAATTTCTATTAACAGAATCATAGATCTACAGCTCATCCATATAAAATACATGAGTGACCTTATGCTCGCGATGATTAGTGTGACCGCAGAGGTTTCCAGGAGAATGACGCTGTTCGCTGTCACCTGATCATTTCCAGATGAGATAGTAAGTCTAGTTTTCTAAAGGGGCATCAATCTCTCTATGCATTTCACTATGCATGGATGAACCTTCAAGCTTTCCAATAGACAGATGATAAGTCTATGAGAGTTTGAATCGAAAGCTTTCCGGCAGTCAATCCAGGCGATTGACATTGACGCGCTGATCGGCTTTGCTATCATATAGATAGCTATATAGATAGGTCTTCGCAGACGCACCTGTCTATTAGCAGGTTCTCTCGGCAGCCTGCTACACCATTCTCGAGCCACGTTGTTCGTACATCTCTCCCCACACAGGCTCAATTCTTTGAAAAACCCTGTTGTTTCGGATAGCTGTAAAGATCTTATACAGTGTGTTTAAACAAGTTATTGGCCTGTTAATCTCTGGGTTAGACAAGTTGCCTTCTTTTGGTGGAAGTATAGTGCACCCTAACACCAGCCAGTGTAGAATGGGCATTTCTGACTTGAAATAAGAGGTGAATATGCGGGCCAGATGTTCGCGTGTAGAAGTAAACTTCTTCCACCAGAAGTTCTTGATACCATCTGTTCCTGCAGCAAAAAAGTTCTCCGTGACCCTGAGTGCTTCTTTCACCTCTTCGGCAGTGGTTGATCGCCATTCCTCCTCAGATTTTATGAGGTTATCGCAAAACTCCTTGACGCAAATGATACTATTAACATCTTCTTGCAACTCCTGTATTTCGAGATCTTGTATACCTCTCTCCAAAAAGTCTCTACCTCGTTGGGCTTAGGTGGGTTATTTACAGAAACAGGGAGATCGCTGAAAGGCGCGATGAGTCAGCTAGAAAATGTTGATTCTCCCTGATCTACCTCTCGCTCTTCTGTATGCTCGTCCTTAACTCAGATAACTACCGTATTTTTCAACAATATGCTGCTTGATTTTCAGCAGCTTTGACTTGTTCAGTGTGTGATTGTAGATCCGCAGTTCTTGGGCGAACTTTCGAAACCTTTCTGTGAACGGTCTACCAGATTTTATGTAGTCAATCACAGACTGAACAAAGGACGTATTCTGTCTTGTCTATTCAATCTTCTTGTCCAGTTGATGCAAGCGTCTTTTATTCTTTTGATCCATCATCGGTTTAAGCCTTTGATTCAAAGCAGCCAAAGCTCTCGCAGCACCATAAACTGAGCAATTGAGGGTCCAGAGGTTCGACGCCTGTGAAGAGAGGCATCCATTTCAGCCAGATCTTGCGGCTTATGAGGATCCTGCAAGTCAATTTTCCTTCTCGTCCTGAAATTGCGATCATCTGTCAGAAGGTGCCGGATTTTCACGGTTGATCTTAATGTCGGTTCCTCATCTTCGTCTACAGCTTATTCAAGCAGCGGTTGGGGGAACGCTCCGCGTACATATCTATTTTTCAAGAGGTAGACACGTCGATTTCGCAATGAGTGAATCGAAACGTGCTGAAGCCCTGGGTGTTTCTGCAAAACAGAATGTGCATACGCATCATAAAGCTGATATCGTAGCAGTCCAGCAAGTAATCCTTGAGTTGACTCGTCCACTCAATGTGAGCGTTTCGCCGGATCATTGTCGTGTTTCCATTTACATTATTTCCAGTACCCCGAACTCTAGTGTTTACACGCGTAAAACTTACTGACGTGCTTTATTAAAAGTTCAGGTCCATTTTATTAAATCAAATAGGGATGCCGACAAAAAAACTGATTTATTTTAAATAACATCTAAGTGACATCACTGATTGTTGAAATGGTACTAAAAATTGGTGCCAGAAAAAGAACACCCAGAAATTGTGAAGCTAACAATATACAGTTCACTTATCATTCATCAGTCTGTAACAAACTCATAAAAGTTATAATACACAAAAGGCAGATGCTACGAAATTGAGAAAGTTCCAAATGGTACGTACAGATTTAAAGAATGATCATTGAAGAATACACAGAAAGATGATAGTCTAAATACAATATTGTGAGTCAGTCATTGAGGATCTGATCCCTGTGTAATGTGACCTAAGGTTAGAATCTCATTGTCCTAGCATGCGAAAATATCACCCCCTGTGCCTGAACTAAGTAAGGAAGATTCGAGGAAAGCTAAACATTAGCTAGTGAATCATACAAATTGTGAATCTATCTTAAAAATGGGAGAATTGCTGGCAGGGAATATTACCAATGAACCCACTATAAATTGTTCTGCCAAATTGTTCCAAACTCCGGATATAGCAATAAAAAACGTAAATACTATCATGAAAGAAACTTCTGACTTATTTGAGTCTGTTTTAATTCAGTGCAAGCCAAAGTATGCAATCGCTTGAAGCGTCTCGGCTCTAATGTCAAAATTTTATCTAAAATAGAAGAAATATTTAAAAGATTTGCTACGCCATTTCAAAACATCAAAACAGAAAAACGACGTTTTTCGCAATTTAAGTACTACGATACATTTATTGTACCGGTCAGTTATAAAATTAGTGAAAGACCTGAATTGAAATCTAAACCTACTGTGGAAGTACTCAAGTTCCGGTCGTAACATAAATTATTCCTGTAAGGAGTAGTTTAAGAAAGTTCTTTGAATTGCCTGAAATTTATTTAAAAAACAACACAGCCACACAAAAAAAACTTTGTTTCGGATCTGGAGGTCAGACAATGTTTATAATAGGTTTTTGGGGTCGCTGAATCCGAATCCGAGGTTCTAAAACCCCCAGCACGTCAGGGTTCTGACATAACCTCAAAAAACGTCATAAAAAATCTTTTTTTGGGTCTGGAGGACAGACCATGTTTCCTATATGTTTTTGGGGTCACTGAATCCGAATCCGAGGTCCGAAGAACCCCAGCACTTGAGGGTTCTGACATAACCTCAAAAAACCTCATAAAAAATCTTTTCGTGGGTCTGGAGGTCAGACCATGTTTCCTATATGTTTTTGGGGTCGCTGAATCCGAATCCGAGGTCCAAAAAACCCCAGCACGTCGGATGAATAAATTTCACGAGTTTCTTTGAAAACAAAAACCCTGACCTGCTGGAGTTTTTTAGACTACAGATTCGGATTCAGCCACCCCAAAAACATATAGGAAACATGGTCTGACCTCCAGACCCACGAAAAGATTTTTTATGAGGTTTTTTGAGGTTATGTCGGAACCCTCACGTGCTGGGGTTCTTCGGAGCTCAGATTCGGATTCAGTAACCCCAAAAACATATAGGAAACATGGTCTGTCCTCCAGAGCCGAAAAAAAAAATTTTATGACGTTTTTTGAGGTTATGTCAGAACCCTGACGTGCTGGGGGTTTTTGAACCTCGGATTCAGATTCAGCGACCCCAAAAACCTATTATAAACATGGTCTGACCTCCAGATCCGAAACAAAGTTTTTTTTTGTGTGGCTGTGCAATTGACTATTTTAACTCTCTAGTTTCCTGCTCGCAAATTATATCAAATTAAATACAAAGTACATTTTGGAAGAAAAAGCGTGCTAGTTCTGGGGAAAAAATTGTACTTCCACTTTTAATGTACTTCGATGATTATGAAAACAATAATCCTCTCGAAAGTCATAGAGATGTGTTTAAATGTGGTGCACACAGCGGTCGGAAGAGCAGGAATAGCTTTCCAAACTTGAAAAAATCGATATTTTTTTTGCGTAAAACGAAATACGGTATTCCATAAACAACTAATCTCTTCTTCCATTGCCGGAAGGATTGGGCTCTGTCTTACGAACGTGGCTTGGAGAGGGTCCGAAAGATGGCTTGCTTCCATACTTGCGCGGGACGTGTCAAAACGTCAAATTATACGCTCGGTTGCTTTTAAATAATTTCTGAAAAAGTAGTTCAAGAATTAAAGTTTCTTCAAGACGAAGGCATAAATATTAATACTTTTTATGGCGAAAAACAAATATATGTTGATTTATCACTAATTATAAACGCCAGAGCGCCTTTTATGTTGAGCATCTGGCTTATCACGTTGGAGACACCAGCAATAGTCAGCTAGCATTGATGAAGACCATTTTCCCAGATAACGTCCTTCCACTTCTTTAATATCCTGACGGAATCGCTCTCCTTACTCTTCACTAACATCACCTAAATTTTTTGGAAACCATTCTAAGTGGGAGTGTAAATAGTGCAATTTCACCCTCATATTACAACCTAAATTCTGAAAGATTGATATCAACTAGTTTCTTATAACTACCATCTTTTTCAATGCCTAAAAACTCTGGACAACTTTTTTGAAGCTGTTCCCGGCTTTTATTTCTATGGTTATCATAACATCTTTAGTCTCTGTTGTTTTCATCAGCTCTCGTATCTGTGGTCCAATAAACAATCCTTCTTTTATTTTGACGTCACTTAGATAAGGGAGTTGATCTTTAGGATACTTGAATAATACACCACTACGATCAAGAGCCTCAACAAATTGTTTCATTAATCCTAGTTTAACAGGAAGTGGGGGTAACAGAACCTTTTTGGGATTAATCAATGGTTCTGCAAGAATGTTGGGTTCTCCTGCTTGATCTCTATCTCTGCTATCCCAAAAACATATAAAGTACGGGTATTTTGTATAACCCGATTTTTTTCCAAGAAGCAAGGAAATAACTTTTGAATCTCCAGATACTTGCCATTTATGTTTGTTCATATTGAATCGTTTTAACAATAGTTTTTATATTTTCAGTGATTCCTTTAAGTAAATGGAATGAGCAATAGGTATAGATGCGTATTTATTTGAGTTGCGCAATAAAATTGCTTTCAAGCTTCTCTTTGAGGAATCAATAAACAATCTCCATTGATCGGTATTATAAAGTAGTCCCAAGTTTTGCATGAAGCCATTAACATCATTGCAAAAAACATAGTTATCCCCTTCAGAATAATATCTGACTAATGATTTCTCCTGATTACGATACCAACTAAAAGTATTCCTTGGAGGAAGGAGATTTTTCTCTTGAAGTCTTGAGCCTAGTATTTCAGACTTATCTTTTGGTAAGCCTAAATCCCTGGGTAAATCATTCAGAGCAGCCTGATCAAATAAGATCAGAGTAGATCCAGAAGTTGATGCAATATATTCAGATTAATGATCTTCAGTAATGTCACATCCTGTATCGTCCTCAATTTTTTGCTTAAAAAGAGGAGGAGTGAGAGTTCTATCACTGGATGTATAAGGAGTGGATAGTGTAACAATTCCTAAACCAAAATTTGGGTTAATGGGTACTGGGTTTAGGAGTACAAATTTTTAGAGGCCAATATCGCCTTTTTACAAATTTCGAGTCGCTATTTTGAATCCACCATCTTTATTATTATTATTATTATTATTATCGATTAGCAATTCGAACTCGAAAGTGCATCGCCTCTTCTACCTGAAACCGCCACGCATCTCTATCCTGTGCATCTTCCATCCAGTTTAAGTAATCATGTCCTAGTTCTTTTAGATCATCCCTTACATTTTTCTCCCATCTGTTTCTCGGTCTGCCTAGAGGTCTCTTACCAGTCGGTTTCCCTCTTAAAACTTGCGCCACTGTTATTTCATTGCCCAATCTTGCTACATGCCCCGCCCATCTTAATTTACGCTATTAATATTAATATTTGCTGACCCGTAGAGAGCTTGCAGCTCATCATTATGCAGTTTTCTCCATTCACCAGTCTCTTCATCCCTCTTTGGACCATAGATTTTTCTAAGTACTTTATTTTCGAAAACTCTAAACCTATTCTCCACTCCCTTCGTCAGCGCCCACGTTTCACCCCCGTACATGACGACCGGCATCATTATCGTTTTGTAAATTCTTACTTTGATGTTTCTAGGTAGCAATCGCGATTTTAGTAGCGTGTTTGCTGCATAATAGCACCCATTGCCAGCGTGCAGCCGCGCGTTGATTTTCGTTTTAATGTTATTCTAGCTAGTTATAATAGACGCGATGTATTGAAACTCGTTAACCCTTTCGAATTTCATATTTCCAGCCATTAGATCCCCGCCTACATTACTTTGTTCGGATCTGGCGATGGTCATATATTTTGTCTTCGATTCGCTAACTTCGAAACCTATATCTTTGGCTTTTGTGATCAACATTTCTGCATTTTAGCTATGGTTTCTTTATCATCCCCTAGTAAGTCGAGATCATCCGCATACCCAAGAATTTGTATTATCCCATTGAGGGTGGCACCCGTCGGATTCGCTTGTACTTGTCTGACCACGTATTCTAAAACTATGTTGAAAAGGGCGCACGAAAGTGCATCGCCCTGTTTTAGGCCATCACGGATCGAAAACTCTTCAGATAAACTTCCGTTTACACGTATTCAACCCCTACTGCTGCTTAAGCAAATTCGATAAGTCCAACTAATTTTCTTGGTACACCCAAGAACTCTAGGATCCAGTACATTCGTGCGCGTATAATAGAGTCGTAAGCTTTTTTGAAGTCGATAAATAGCTGATGTACTACTTCATTAAATTCTCATTTCTTTTCTAACAGTCGTCTAATTGTAAACATTTGATCGCTTGTAGATCGGTTTCAGCGGAATCCACACTGGTAATCCCCAATGATTTCCTCGGCAAAAGGAGTTAGTCTACTTAAGATTACATTAGACAGAATGTTATAGCACGAAGGCACAAGTGAAATTCACCGGTAATTGTTACAGTTCGTTTTATCGCCTTTTTTAAAGATGGGAATAATAATAGAGGTATTCCATTCCTCCGGCATGCATTCTGTTTTGCAAACTGCGCGTATTAATTTACAAATTTGCCTTGTCAGGCAAGGACCTCCATTTTTTATCAGTTCTGACGGTAGGTCGTCGATGCCCGCGGCTTTGTTATTTTTCAACTTCTTTATGGCTATTTCTATTTCTACATCAGGAGGATCATCAATTAGTAGATCGGCAGTGTGATTTCACCGAGATTACCTTCAACGGGCGCTTCGCGTACATTTAGTAGCTTATCGAAATAGTTTTTCCATAAATTCAGTCTTTCTGTCGCATCGGCTACTAGATTGCCATTTTCGTCCCTCATTACTTCCATTCTACTTTGCAAGCCTTTCCTTATAAAATTGATTCCTCTGTACATCTCACGCGGGTTATTTTGTTTATTATGCGTTTCTATTGCTATTATTTTATTCCTTTCCGACTCCCTTTTCTTGGATCTATAAAGCCTATTTGTACTGTTACTAATCTCGAGATACTTCTCATGTGTTTGATCGCACTTATTTTGTAAACTAATTAGTTTGGCCTTCCGACTTTTTCAAACCAAAGTTTGCACTCTTCGTCAAACCATGGTTTGCTTTTGGTTACTTTCTTTAAACCTATAGTAAGTTTCGCGGCTTTCTTTATCGCCTTTTTCATATTGCTCCACAGGGTTTCCGAGTCCTCCACGTAATTATCGTTATCGTCTCTCTGTTCTTGGAGAACGTCGAAACTATTAAAAATCTCAACTTGATAATTTAATATTTCTGTTGGCGTTTTAAACTTATCTATATTGAAACGAACTGTTGCTCTGTGCGGCTTGTTTCCTTACTTAACGCTAGCCTAGATCTTAGTCTTACTATCACCATCTTAGGAATAAAAATTTCTATTTTCTGACATGATATTCATAATGAGCGACTCCAAAAACCTCTGAGCACAAATTTTCAAAAGAAATTATCCAGTAGGGAAATGTATGCCACAAAATGTTAATGTGAATGCTCATGACGTTGTGGGGATATATTTCATACCTTAGAATGGTCGTAACTTTGCAAGGAAAAATGTAAGTCACCGCTCAAAAGCTTAGTTCGAAGGGTGAGAGCAGTATCAAATAATACGACTAGTAAGAAACACCAAAAAAATTTTAGTCATCCGGTACAAGACCTCAGAAATAGCCAAAAGCTCAATTTTCCGAGCACATAAATACATTAATATCATGCTTAAATAAAGCTATTGCATACTTCGTAATACTTTGAACTATAATAAATCATTATCCGAAAATCGAGCTAGTTCAGGTATAAAAGAAATTTGTGTTTTTAACCAAACACTAGAATTTCATGTTACAAATAATCCTGCAGTCGACGTGATGCATGATTTCTTGGAGGGATTTTATCGATACGATCTTGCACTTTCATTACACTGCTTCAATTACGTTCGTAAATATTTAACATTGGAACATCTAAACTGCAAAATACAAGCTTTTCATTATGGACCGAAGAATAGCACAAAAAAACCACCAGAGATTTTAGAATCTCATTTGAAGAAAAAAGAAATCAGGTTATTGTCTGCAGAGATGTTCAATCTAGTTGAAAATTTAAATCTCATTACTGGACTTTGCCTACATGAAAACGATGAAGATTGGAAACTTTTATAATCTTTGCAAGATATTTTTAATATTTTACGAAGTGCAAGATCACAATCGATACTCCAAATATTCTGGAATTGAAAATTGCGGAATATTCAATGATGGTAAAAGAACTATTTCCAAATAAAATGAATCCAAAGCACAATTTTGCAGTGCATTGTGCGTCTTTAATGAGATAAGATGGCCCTCTTTGGAACATATGTTGTATGCGATTCGAAAGTGAGCATAGCGATGGCAAATAAATTTCTCGGTCGACCACTTGTCGAGTAAATGTGTGCAGAACAATAGTTCTTGAACGTTAGTTAATACTAAATTATAGGTTCATGTCAAAAACTTTTATATATCCCACGTACATTCGTAGTGCGATTAAATCTGTACCAATTAAAAATTTGCAAAAATCACATGATTTGTTCAACTGTTACCAGCACAATATTCATTAAACAATAATATTTCTATAACAAATTGCATTCAAACTATGGGAAAACTATAAAACCAGACTGTGCGGGTGTCACCTTCTCAGAATTGGATGTTTTAAACAAAAGTGACATTAATAACGCTATTGCTTCATACACAAACTAACTAAGCGATGGTCTACCATATATTACATTGCTAAAAACTGGATGTAATTGAAGCCATAAAAGTGAAAATGGTTCTCCTCGAGCCACGATTCTCTATACATATGTACACTATATCCTCATATATATGAAGCATTTCAGTATATCATATTTAAGAAATTAAGTCTGTATACAAACTGTAAATAAAAATGTCTTGCTTCACATTTTGAATCTTCATTATTATTCTATCATTAAATTAAATTTTGAATAACAGGGTGTCCGTTTAAATCAAAGAAAAAAATTCCCGGTCATTTTCCGGTTTTTCCCGTTTCGGACAAATTGTTCACGGTCAGTAAAATGTAATTTGAAAGAAAACTGAATTCTAAATTAAAGCGCATACAGTGGGAATCTTAAATTTTAAACTTTTAGAACTGAATACTACAGTACGCCAGTTGAAAACCACTATATCAATTTTTGAAACGCATCACTTTTTTTCCGTGTTTCGATATCGCAGAATACTAAAGGTTCAAACTTTTTTATCATTTACTCAAATTGAATGTCTCTCAGTGGATATTGCTAATTACCAACAAAGTTGAAATTAAAATGATTTCTTAACACGGTTGCTTGGATTGTTATTTTAGGTGAAGATGTGGGTAAAAATGGCATAGAACTTCATTTGTAGTACACACAAAAACCTTTCAATTTACCTTTGTACAGATGATTTCTAGCTAATAGTTTACAAGATAATTATTATCAGGTCTTCTCATTTTGACAAAGCGTATGATTCAACAAATTGTCATTGTTATACAAAATTTTGAGACCTGAAAATGTTAAAAACTTTGTTCCAGGTAGCAAATTTTTTATTGTGCACTGGAACTTTGATTTATGAAACTCAACTGATGCAACGCTAAGAGTGCGGCCCTCATGCTGCTTGCCTCGCTTGGCTGAGCATCGTCTCTATACTGTACTCTACTACAAATGCAAGTCGTGCTTTCAATACCTACTTTTTAATTATTTATTCTGCTACAAATTATACGTATCAACAAGAACTTATCCACAATCAGTTCTTTACGTCTAAATTAAAAAAAAATAATTTGAATAATTTTACTGTTTACGCGTTGCCCAACTCCTTCCATGCAACACATATAACCGTTAGTTCCGCAGTGTTCGCCTCGTGCGCTGTGTCACTTTTACATTTTTTATTGAAAACTGCACACAGTTAATACTTACATACAATGTTATACGTTAGGAAAAAATTAAAACTATGTTTCTTGTTGCAGAGTTGAGCGCAGAGTTCGAGTGTTTACCGAATGGCGACCCACTTCCTGGTGTTCCTCGTTCCGGCACTTCTGATTCTCCTGGTAGGCCTCTTCCTCCTGGCAGACCACGTTCTCCTGACAAATCTCATTCTCCTGGCAGGTCTGCTTCTCCTGCCGAGCCTGCTCTTCGTGCGAGGTCCATATCTCCCACTGCCCGGCATCGTTCTCGATTAATACTTGGATATCACTTTGAAGAACTTAAATTTATTCGGCTTATTCCCCACACGAATCCGCATCGGGAATTCGAAATCCACAGATACACTTTTCCTGCCGATAATACAATTTATTTGAAAATAAGACGTAATCTCCCTGGGCCCATGCCAACCGAAGAGCAACTAGTTTTAGCAACATCCACTGGTGACGTCATGGCAATATTCGAGCGTAATAATACAATTCTTCGTGGAATATATACATATCGTTATATTCTAAAACGGGCGAAAATGAACATGTACAGCGGCAAAATTTACGAATTGAACTGTTACGAAATCAATGACACTCCCGCAGGCAACAATCGCCCAGTCTCAAGAAATTTTCGAGTATTACATCAACATCGTAGCTAAGGAAATCAGAGCCCACAGTAAACATGGAAGTTGCGCCGGTTTACAACTATTCCTGGCACGTATACATTTTTCCTACAAAATCAAATGATTGATTTTGCTGATTTTTGGTTAATTTGTAGTTTTTAGGTTAGAACATAGTGATGCCCAACAATTTTGATAAATTTTTATATTTTTAGTACGTAAGAAAGGAAATTTATTGATGTAATCAGCTAATGAGGTTTTGTCTATTATGTTATATTATAGTATGTTCTAACTTTTCAAACTATCGAAACTGAATATATCAGGATACAAGTTTTTCGCGTCAAAAACGAATCAAACGAATCATAATTACTAACATAATTAAGGTAGTGTCTATACATCCGGGCAGTCCGTACGTTTATGTACGCTTATAACGCGGTCGAGTCTAAACGTACGGACCTGCCAAGGGGAAGGGGGAGCTGGGAAAGGGAAGGGGGCGTGGCTTGTGTATATACCTCCAGACACAAGTCCGCCTCCTTCCCTTGTACAGCTCCCCCAAACCCCTTTTCAGGTCCGTACGTTTAGACTCAACCGTATCACAAACATGCATAAACGTACGGACTGTCCATACTTTTAGTCTCGGCAAGTCAAAGAAATAGTCTTTCAACGAAACCATCAAACTGAGGGATAAAGTTCCGAATAGTACATACATCCGAATAATTTGAAACTGCGCATACCCATGTATTTTGACTCGCTGATTACGAAAATGATGGTGAAAACACCCGCAAATTTGACTTTCATGGTGAAAACCATGAAAAACACATAAAGTAATGGTTTTCCGCGTTTATCTCAGTAAATAAGTAAGTATACCATTAAGCCCTTCCCCTTTCAGGGTAGGCGTGACATTACCCGATTCGGGTAGTGTTTCTAGGTGGATAGTTTCTTGTAGTAAATAACTACTATAAGTGTGGGCTCACCAGCCCCACGGTGGGCCAACAGCACGCAGTATTCTCGAACGGTCACCCATCCAAGTACTAACCGCGCCCAACACTGCTTAACTTCAGTGATCTGACGAGAACTGGTTTTTTCAGCGTGGTATCGTCGTGAATATTAAAAATTTGCAAAAAAGCTTCAAATAAAAGTTGTAGATCTTTTGAAAGCATATATTTTATGTTGAATACATTTTCACTCTGCGACTGATATTTTTCGAGAAAAACGACGATGAATATGAAAAATAACAGAAATACAGCACAATGTGTAGCGGTTTGACTTAGATGGTATGGAAATCCCTGGAAGGCTGAATACGAAGAAGCGAACCAGTTACAGGGGTGCCTTTCCCCAGGTGACGTTGGAAAAGGATAAGCGTTTGACCAACGTTATTTCTGTGACTAGTCACAGGGGTGCTTTCCCG
>CAKNYM010052036.1:225265-326368 GCA_932195095.1 Andricus curvator
ATGCAAAAAGAGTACACTACCAAGTCTGCTCGTTGAAGTTTAGGCGTTTACCATCGGTACACGTACACAGTTGGGAAGGGTGCCATCTGTTCATGTGGTCAGCGCAGGGATGTACCCTTCCTGTCTGAATCATACTTATGTTTCGTAATCTAATAAATTGTATATAGAATATTATTGAAAAATTGATGATTTAAACAAAAAAGTAATGGAGTAATACTGCATAGCACTAACAAACTTCACCAATTTTAGGTTATGTTTAGGTTTATTTAACAGAAATTCATATTTTAACAGAAATATAATTGAGCAATAGGGGAAACCCCCCTCTCTCTTTCCCCTCCCTAACTCTCTGTCTCTGCCCCTTTCTCCTTTATCTCCCCCCCCTCTATCTCGCGACAGATAGAGGAAGAAGTATGATCAAAAAAAGCAGAGGGTTCATGGTATCGCCCTGAAAGACGCCCCTCTGAAAGGTGACGTTGTTCGTTGTCCCACGATAATTTTCAGATGAGATAGTAAATCTAGTTTTGCAAAGGAGCATCAATCTCTTTATGCATCTCACTATGTGTGGATGAACCTTCAAGCCTTCCAACAGACATATGACAAGTCTATGAGAGGTTGAATCGAAAGCTGTCCGGTAGTCAATGCAGGTCATTGACAGGACGCGCTGATTGGCTGCTGTGTCTTTGCAAACGCACCTGTCAATTAGCAGGTTCTCTCGGCAGGATGCTTCACCTTTTTTTGAGCCTGCGGCTTGTTCATACAGCGGTTCAGGAAGCGCTCCGTGCACCTATCCATTTTTCCGGACAGATTCGGCTCGATTTCGCAAAGACCGATGCGAAACCTGCTGAAGCTCTAAGTATTTCTGGCAACACAGAGTGCGCATATGCGCCATAAAGCCCTCCCTGAACAGGGATAATGCTGGCCTCGTAGCATTCTAGCCAGTCATCCTTGAATTGATTCGTACACTCAGTGTGGGCGTTTCGCCGGTTCGTCGTTTTGTTTCCATCTACATTATTTTCAGCACCTTGAACTCTATGGTGACCGGCACTGCTTGCCTACTCATTGTCGGGTGCTCTGCACGTTCGATCTTTTTCAACCGCATCTACAACTTTTTGGTGGTTTGGTGGTGTCACTGTTGTTCCCACGAGTAGCTAGGGTAAGAGTTTTGCCGTTCTTGTAGAGCCCTGCTTGCAAGTTTTCTTGGGCTGCACCTTCAGGTCGTGAGACGTCGCCATGAGTGTGATTTGCCGCGGTCCTACAGATAGCTGGTATCATTTTCATGGATGGCAGTTGCTCCCAGTGGGACCCTGCGGTATAATTTAATCCCCCCGTCTCGCTAGTTGTTGTGTCCGGTTGATTTAATGATTGGCGTCTCAACCTCTTCCTAGCAGCTGATGACAATCTAGCGCGTTGTGGTTTTTTCGTTTGGTTTGACTTCCTGGTATTAGTATCGCCAGGGTTACTTCAATGTATATCCGTTCGTAGGCTACCACACCAACGGAGGGCTGTTTCATAGTTGACATGCGGACCGTAGACCATTGCCATCCCGATTCCAAATTGGATGTCAGTCCGGTTGGGACCTTGACCCAGGGATCTACCAAGCCCGTGGTAGCTAGGCTCTTCACCCTTCTACTATATGTACTACAATCATACATACCAGGAGAGTTCGCTTATAGGAATCATTTCTTCTCACACCGGAGAACCCGTGTATAGGAATCCTTTCATACATATCCATACACATGCAGGCCGAGGTCCGTTTGGGTCCCTGGTCCCAACACTTCAGCCTGAAAGATAATAATTTGTCACGACTTAGTTAGTTAGTTAGTTTTAAAAACGGACGGGAAGCCCATGGAAAGCTCCCCTGGCGCTCAAGCTATAAAGCCTATTGTGCCACACT
The DNA here is from genome assembly GCA_932195095.1 of Andricus curvator. Classification (NCBI taxonomy): domain Eukaryota; kingdom Metazoa; phylum Arthropoda; class Insecta; order Hymenoptera; family Cynipidae; genus Andricus; species Andricus curvator. Next base: position 227,160 of record CAKNYM010052036.1, read on the forward strand.
CTTACATATTCACTTTTAGCAGTCGACCCCAGACCTCTTGACAAAGTCTAGTATGTCGACCACTGATCGCGTTGAAATTTCCTTTCATTCCATAACATGGGCCCAGAGGTTCTGTTTCCTGAGCCTAGCTAATGCCGGGCACTGGCATAATACATGCAGGGATGTTTCGTCATTCTGCACTCTGTCGTGGGGTTATACCCCATTCGGTGCATATGATAGTTCAAGTGGTTTTGCCCAGTTAGGATCCGTACCACAGTCCTTATATCTTTCTTGGGTAAGCCCAGGATTTCCCTAGCTTTATCCATACTATAGGTATAACCCAGGATGCATTTCGCCAGACGGCAACCCTGGATTTGTTCCCAGTATTACCGGTGTTTTGTTTGGATCCAGCTTTTAATGGCTATTCCAACACAGCAAGACGCTCTTCCCAGTACCGGGTCCGGTCCTATGTATTCACTCGCTGTGCCATGTTTTGCCAACTGGTCCGCTTTTTCGTTGTCCTTGATCCCTGTGTGACCAGAGACCCACATGAGAGCCACTTTGTTTCTTTCTGGAAGTTGGTTTAATGCCTTTTTGCATTCTCAAACCAGTTCTGATGTTATGTCTGGTTTCTCTATTGCAGTTAGTGTCGCTTGACTGTCCGAACAGATCGTAATCTGTCTGCCAGCAGCGTTTTCTTCTATTAGTGCTTCAGCACAGCGAAGGACGGCCAGGACCTCCGCTTGAAAGACAGTAGCATGTCGCCTAAGTGCGATCCCTATCCCTTCCCCTCTCCTGCTGTCAAAAATTCCTGCTCCTGACCCTCCCTCTCTGAGTGACCCGCCACTGTGCCACCCTTCTATGCCTATGGCACGTGTTTAAGGGCTATACTTGCCCTAAATGTTTTCGTCAGAGTAGGGACGACTAAATCCATGCCTTTTAGTAAAAGCACTGAATAAATTCCATCCGCCCCTGGTGATTCAAATGGACAGAAGGACTCTACGGCCCATTCCACCTTTTTGTAATCAGCGAACTTAGCGGCGAAATTCCAGTCGGTCCTTTCCACCTCGTGGCCTCAGCCTTTCTCCTCTTGGTCGGTTCGGATTCGCTGAAAACCCGGGAAGTGAACTTCAATCAGGTGATTCTGGGTTGCTTCTTCGTCTTCAGTAAACTCACCATTATCGAACCTTATAAGCCCGAGGCGAGCTTCCGGATTTTTTGCCAGGATCTTGTGGAGCCTCGATGTTTCCGGACTGTTTTTCAATTCCTCACAGAAGCCCCTCCAATCTTGCTGCTTATACTTTCTTATATTTTATTGTATTCACACTGGGCCGTCTTATAGATGTCCCAGTCTGAAGGCAATTCAGTTCTATTTGCCCTATTGCACAACATTCTTGTCTTTTTACAAAGTCTCTCCAGGTGGGTATTTCACCATTCTGCTCCCTTCCTAGACTTAATTGTGCTTGTAGGGCAATTATTCTTGTATGATGGTGTCAGAGCCCTTCGCAGAAAATCAGCGGCGTGCTCCAACTCATCAATGGTACCATAGCTTGTGGGGAATTCCGCAAGCCTCCCTTTGAGTTCCTATTTATATGAGTCCAAAAATGTATTTCTGGGGTTTCTGATCTTAGAAACCACCGGTTTCCCTACGGTTAATCGAAACACGATATATTCGTGGTCCGAGAGAGACTCCTCATCCGAGACTCTCCATTCCACTACCATGCTCCTCAATACACCCGAACATAGATTCCAATCGAGAACCTCACTTCTGTTTTTAGTCCGGAATGTGGGAGTATGGCCCCGATTCAGAATGTCCAGCTCTGTGCCCGCTGTGTTTTTTGCTTTTCCATACCGTGTGGTGAGAGTTTACATCACAGCCCAACAGCAGAGGAATCTTGTTCTCTTGAAAGTGCCGAATTAGAGCCTTCACCTCTCTAGGAGGCGGAGGTTCCTCCCCATCGCTAGGGAAATACGCCGAGGCAATAAACACCTCTAGTCTTTCTCCACTACTGCCCCTGAGTCTCACCTTAATAACGGTGAGAGCTCTGGGGCAGAACTCAAGCACCAAAATCGCATGCATAACCTTGACGGCTATGCATACCCTTGACGGCTATGCATGCCCTTGGCGCTTTTCTCGTGGCCCCTTATATATGGAGCTACATCCTGACAAGCCACTCATCCTTTCCCTGTATAACCAGAGTTCTTGGATTAGGGCACTTCCTGCCTGTACCACTCACAAGCGCCTGACTAAAACCGCCGAGGCGCCTTTGCTGTGGTGCAGATTAATCTGCTTCATGTGGATTTCCGTTTCAGCCATTGAAATGCTGATTCAGGGCCCCTAGATAGGGTTGATAGTCCAGAGCCGCAAGGGATTCAGAAGATCGCACCGCTCGTGGTAGACTGCCCCCTGACGAGCGTTCCACCACCAGCGGTGGGTTAGAAGAGGGTCCCGGAACGGAACCCTTATTGATTTTGTTTTGTTTTTCGTGTTTCATTAATTGTCCCACGAGAAGCTAGGGAAATTAGAAATACCTGGTGTCCCAAAGTTCCCGTTAAGGCACCTCCTTTGAGACCCCTGCCTGTCCGCCTCTACTGAGGGGGGCAGGCCGGGCTGTTCAAAAATTTGTCAACTCTGGTACCATTCAGCCCTTGACACGGCGATCACATCGTAGCTTGGGAGCGTGAGAGCTCGCGCCCTCGATATTCCAGGAGAGTTTGCTAACCCCAGGAGGGATCGCTCCTTAGTTTAAGTCCCACTGACCAGAGTCCGTCAGTTCCCCAGAGTAAGCCCTCCCACCAACTACAAGGTCCCGCGATCCCTAGGGAGAGTTTTCACGACTTACAGAAGGAAAATTTTTTTTAGACAAATAATTGTTTAAACACTTCAAAATCTTTGAAGAAAATATTTGGAAACTCGTCACTTATCGATTAAAAATAATTGGATACAAATTATTCCTTGAAAATTCCTTAAGAGGTAAACATACTTCAAATAACAAAAAGTTCATAATAAGTACTTCTTTGCCCCATTTTTTCTAAAATGGAGCTTTAACTATTAAAACCCCCATTTTAATTTCAAAAGCCCACGGTCGATCACCAAAAATCGAATGTCATATTTTTACAGGTAAGAATTTGGACCACCCTAGATTAGCTTCATTAGATAACGAAGAGAAGATGAAAAGTAGATAGTAAAAAATCGGTTAATATCTTCAATCCCAGTTGAGAGTTTTGTTAATTTTGCATCCACTTAAAGATTCCCTTTATTACTGACAATATTAACCGACTTTCATCAATTTGGAGTTTTTCCGGTTGAACTGTTTTTCAGCAGGCTGACATTGGCGTGGACACGAAAATATACTCAGGCCCATAAGAGCCTGTAAGTGGACAGAACTTTCTTGACCGATAATACCCTCTAAGTTTATGCGAAACTGGGATCGCTGAACTTGAATTCAGTGATGTTATAGACAACATTTGAAATGCCTTATTTTTCTACTTTTTGACATATTTATATGGTAAACATTTTTCCCAAAACTACTCTATTAAACTAATAAATGCAGCCCTTTAATTCTAAAATCGGTTATAATATCGAGGCCTTGAATCCATGCTACTCCGTATCGCGTTTGGTCGGTGTATAAATTCAGGTCCTGTGTATGAGCATAGTACCTGCAATTATAAAAACGACCAAACGTGACATCACAAAATCGTTAGCTAACTCGCCGATATGGTCGGGCATAATCTTGGCTGAAAAAAAGCTTTGGAATAGCCGAAAGTTATATGTGGCGTGGAACGAATAAACTGTAAGGTCGGTTACTTCGTTCCACGGCACATATGTAGACCAAAATTTAACTACTATTGAAATTTTCTATAATTCCATAGTCAATCCATAATTCGTTATTAATAATTTTGCCAGGGTCAACTTTAATGACGCTTTTATTGCATGAGCTGAATAAGAAGAACCAGGGGGCTGAAAATATCAAATTCTATGGAGAGAAAAACAGAAACATAAAACCTCAAATTCTTTAAACTTGTTAGCTTTTCTCAGCACTGCATGATTTTTCTTTTTAAATATGATCCATTTTCATTAAGGAAACATAAGCTTAACCTTAAATTCTCAATTTTTTTAAGATTCTCTCAATAACTAATGATTTTTCTTCCAAAATGGGCATCAACCGATTTTTGCTTGTACAGAAAAAACATTTTGAATGGTACATTCTTGTCTCTAATGAGCTAATGAAATACTGCGCTCTGCCAGACCTGTGCGTATTACCTCATGACCTGCTAATTACCAACAAATTCAAAATTAAAATGATTGCAAAACACGGTTGCTTGGATTGTTATTTTCACCAAGAGGCAGGTTTACGAGATAATTATCTGTTAATTGAGTGTAACGTGTGTTACATTGCGGTACTTGCCATACGTTAAACCTATAAAGTTAATGATCACTACCTCCTGAGACTTTCGTAAAGTAGCATGTAGTCGATATAGAGCAAATTTGAAGCCTCTAAGAGCTTAATATGTCTGAATCCAATAAGGCACTGGCGTAATAGAACGTTACGTTTTGATTGCTTGCTCTGCACCAAATTATACGAGTCACACAGTCAATACTAACATACGATTTTGCACGTTACGAAAAAATTAAAACTATGTTTCTTGTTGCAGAGTTGAGTGCAGAGTTTGAGTGTTTGCCTAATGGCGACCCACTCCCTGGTGTTCCTCGTTCTGCCACTTCGAATTCTCCTGATAGGCCTCTTCTTTTTGGCAGACCACGTTCCCCTGACAAGCCTCATTCCCCTGGCATATCTGCTTCTCCTGCCGAGCCTGCCCTTCGTGCTAGGTCCCGGTCACCTGCTGCCAGGCATCATTCTCGATTCATACTTGGATATTACGCCGACGAACTGAAATTTATTCGGCTTATTCCTCATACGAATCTGCATCGCGAATACGAAGTTCGCAGATATACTTTTCCTGCCGATAAAACACTCTATTTGAAAGTAGCACGTTGTGCCCGTGGGCCCATGCCAACCGAGGAGCAACTGGTTTTAGCAACATCCACTGGTGACATCATGGCAATATTGGAGCGTAATAATACAATTCTTCGTGGAATATATACATATACTGACGGTCTAAAACGGGTGAAAATGAACATGCACAGCGGCGCGGTTGACCTATTGAACCCAGATGAAATAGGGGAAACTCCCACAGGCAGAAATCGCCCAATCAAAAATAATTTTAGAGTAGTACATCAGTTTCGTATCTAGCGAAAATAGGGCCCACAGCAAACGTGGAAATTGCGCCGGTTTACAACACAGGCACCGTTCAAAAACGTCATGCTATTCTTAACACTTTTTCCACCCATCCACTTCTTTCTCACAGATCAGTACATAAATCATGAGCTCCCCAGAGTGACGTCACAAATTCAAATACGCCCTCCTGCCTTTTTTTACGATGCATGTCAAAAGCAAAAATGATCTGGCGTTCGAGTACTTGCACGGAAGGAAAATGGTTTTCTATTTTTTACTCAACTACATTTGAAAGTGTCCCCAAATGCTCTCATGTCCCAGCTATATAAACATTTTTCAGGATCTTTCCGGATCGATTTCCTCGTGCAGAGATAAAACATTTTTAAAGTAAGGTACTTAACTTGCAACTGTAATAACTCTTGAAAAATTGAAAAGTTTTGTAAAATCGTTTGGAACCACTGATTAGTACCATTGGTACTAGAAAATAATCAAAAATTTGAAAAATCGATCTTGTGAGTTCTGTCTTTGACATGGAACGCACCCTGAAATAAAACACAAAACACAAAACATGCAAACATAATATGTAGAAGTATGTCAACATTCACGAATTCTAAAGGTATGTGTCCAATAAATAACTTAAACATAATTTTTATTCAGGTAATTGTAATTGTAAATATCCAAGAATTACTAGCCTATTGATATCAATAAGAGACAGAGCTTATCGTAAAAAAAAACAGTAAAATAGTGTGCTTGTATTGTAATTTCATAGCGTTCGTGTATAACTTTCTATTAACTTTTAGTTTTTGTTGTCTTTATAGTTATAGGTTTCTTTGAAATATTTTTAGTTATGAGTTTGCTGAAATGATCTGACAGATTTGACAGATTTGTATTATTCTTCTGCGATTTTTTATGTGACGCAAACTTTATATTATATTATATTATGAGAAGTTGTAGGCTACGGAAGCTACGATCATGGTTCCTTAAAGCGACCAATCCCGACGCAACTGCAACGTGTACGTCATCCGCTACTGCTCCTTCTGTCCTAGAAGGTAAGCAAGAGAGGGAAATTTACGCGAGATAACATCGGGCAACACTGTTCCTTGAAGTCAGGTCTCTAGCCGCGGATGATCTTACGCGGCAGACGGGATAGTTGGAGATGAAGTTTCACCTCTGGATACTTTTTTAGAGCTACCAATCTTTGTAGAATGTTATGAGGAACAGTGTTGACGGACCAGATGAAGTGATCCCAGAAGAACAGCCTTTTGCATCCGGTTCGCGATGGAATGAGCCTGATGCTGGCAAGCCGGAATCTTGTTGAGTTGACTAATAAATGAAGCTTTCATACCTCCAAGACAGCCGATTATGAGAACTACAAGATGGACTTTGAAGCCTTGGTAGAGCCTGCTCAGCTCGAAAAGAAGTGCTTGATATTTCGCCCGTTTTTCTTCCTCCTTTGCCGTGATATTACCATCGGCTGGTGCCGAGAATTCAATCACGTAAATGATCTCGTTCTTCAGATCTTGGAGGGCAATATCAGGCTTCGTACCACTGATACGTTGAGTGGTGGAGAATGAGAAATTCCCGTAGATCTTACACTGATCATTCTCAACAACGGACTCGAGTTCCCCCTGGGCGTATGGCAAGACGGGCAATAGATCAACACCATAAAAGTGCCTCAGATGGTAATATAACACTTTTAGAGCCGCATTGTGTATCCAGACCTTTTGCCTCGGAGCACAATAGATAGAGGCAAGAGGGAGATGCAGAAAAGTATCGGACTTAGAGAGTCTCCTTGGAAGACCCCCCTCTTATATGTGATATAGCTTGTAGTGACTTGTCTTTTGTCAGATGTTATGACAAATCTTGTCCGCCACAAGAGCATAAGCTCTTTTATACATCTCACTATTTTCGTATGCACCTCCATGCACTCAATGAGCTTTATTAAGTAGCTCATGGTTCGTGTTATCGAATGCCTTACGGTAGTCAATCCAAGCCATGGACAGATTGCGTCGATACCTGATCGAGTCCTGGGTAATACACCTGTCTATTAACAGGTTATCCCTGAAACCTGCCAGACCTCTCTTGCATCCACGTTGTTCAACTATTGCACTCCATACCGGCTCGATAGATGTTAATATCCTCTCTTTGAGGATGCCAGTGAATAGCTTGTAGCTGGTGTTTAAACAAGCTATGGGCCTTTAGTTCTTTGGAATTGACAAATGTCCGGTCTTAGGGATCAATACCGTGCGTCCTTCCACTAGCCACTGCGGGACGGGTTGTCCTCCGTTTAAGAAAGTAGTAAATATACGAGATAGATGTTGGTGCGTAGAAGTAAACTTCTTCCACCAAAAGTTCTTGATTTTATCTGGCCCTGGCGCTGAAAAGTTCTTAGTTGTAGCGATAACTTTCTGAACTTCTTCAATAGTAATTAGTGGACTCTCTTCCTCTGGACCTTGTAACCTTTGCCTTTGGCAAAAGTTACGAAAGAGTGATATATCTGAAGCGTCTTCATTTAGCTGATAAGTATCTCCATATACTTATTTCCAGAAGACTTGAATCTCTTCTCGACTAGGCGGATTTTTAACGGCACGTGACGTTTTATTGAACAGACGGGAAGGATGAGTAGAAAAGGTAGAATTTTCCTGAATCCACTTTACTCGCCGTTCAAGGCGCTGTTTCGCTAGTGAAAGAGATCTTATTTTTTGCGTCCAGTGCTGCTTGATGGTCAACAGTTTACACTTGTTCAGCGTATGATTTGCTTTCCTTAAGTTTCGAGCAAGTGCCCTAACTTTTGGAGTGAATTTTTTATTTCATGTTATGTAGCTAATCACGCACTGAATATTTGATGCATGCCGTCTCGCCGTTTAAATTTTGAATTGAAGCTGTGCAATACGCTCGCGAATCTTACTCAGACGTACTGAAGTATCGTTACTTCTACTGTCGCTAAGCAAGGAGACCGCCTTGTCGTGAACAACACAGTTCAGATTCCAGAGATTATATTATTATTATTATTGCAAACCGTTTGGTAAGAGTTTAAAAATGATCTAGGATTCATGCACGCGAGAAGAAGTAAAGGTTCTCATGGCTTTTTTCAATTCATTTATTTAAGATACACACCTGGATTTGAGATATAACGAAAGAAAAATATATCTAATGTTTTATCAACCGAACACATAGAAATATTTTGAAATATGAAAAAATTATTCTCGTATCAGACATGTGAAATACAGCTCCATGCAAAAAACGGGGTCGGTGAGGCTAGTACTTTTTGCTTTCAAATAATTGAAATTTTTTCCTGTGAAGGTTTTATTAAATTTATAAATCGGTACTGGTAGCTTGTAAAAGATCATGGAAGGTTTTTTTGAAATATTACATATATATATATATATATATATATATATATATATATATATAATTTAAAAAAAAAAGTTAAACAACCACCGCAGGGTCCCACTAAGAGCAACTGTCATCCAACAAAATGTCAATAGCCCCCAGTAGAAACGCGGTAAATCACACCTATGGCTACGTCTCACAACCGTGAGATGGGTGGTCATAGGCAACGAAAAAATCACAACGACAGGCCGGTGAAACCCTCGTGTGTCTTGAGGACACGAAGCGACCCAAGGATGACAGCTTTCTGCCTCCATCTCGCAAGTGCCTTGGCATATTTTTGGCACGCTGGTATGGCTTTAAGGTTACGAACGAGTGATAGTTTCGCACCTCCGAGAGCACCTATCACAAGGACAATTACTTGCACCGAATATTTTGGGTACAGTCGTTGTAGCTCTCTTTTAAGGTCTTGATACCTCTCCTCTTTTTCTTTCTCCTTTGCAGTGATGTTGTATTCGGACGGAGCCGAGAATTCGATCACGAATATAGTTCGTTTCTCGAAGTCTTGGAGAACAATGTCAGGCCTCGAGTGCGCAACGGAGCCTGCTGCCCGAAAATCGTAGTTCCAGAAAATTTGGCACTTATCGTTTCGGACAATCGACTCTATCTCCTTTGGAGCGTTCGGCAGGGCAGGGTCGCGGCCAACACCGTAAGAGAAACAAAGATGGTAATAAAGCACTCTTAGGGCCGCATTATGTCTATAGATATACGTCGTTCCCGCGTGGCTCGGACACCCTGATAGTATGTGTTCTAGGTACTCAGCATGTGCATGACACGCTCTGCACCTATCACTGGGAACTTCTTGACATAAAATGCGCTCACGGTATGCTAAGGTGGAAATGAAACCGTCCTGGCATGCAAAAATAAAACCCTCTGTACCTGAATTTAGCCCTGATGATTTGAGGAAAGCAAAAGTTTGCTCCTTCGACAAGGACTGTTTTTCTACATTTCTGTGAAAGTTTCCGTGCATTTTCTTGTCGAGTAGCCCTTGGTGAAAATTTTGAACCTCTGCTTTCTTCACTTTGATTTTTAGAAGTGAAGCATCTAGATGAAGTAATGCACTTTCCTCACTTCTGATGTTAAAATTCAGGCCATGGGTCTCGGCCGCTTGCTCCGCGGCTTTGTAAAGGAACGCTCCTTCGCCAATCATCTCGTGTTTCCTGACCATCTTTAGGAGAGGATCTCTGCCATTCGCAACGATGTAAGCTGTACCTAGAATAATCCGTTTATGAAGACACTGGAGATTCAGAAGTCCGCGTCCGCCTTGACGGCGTGAAATATATAATCGCGGAACTGACGAATTGATATGCAAGCTTTTATGCATATGCATGATCTTACGTGTAATGACATCAAGGGCCTTAAGCTCGTTCTTCGTCCATTGAACTACCCCAAACGAGTAGAGTAGAACCGGGACGGCAAGCATGTTATTCGCAGATACCTTGTTCAACGCCGACAGATTGGAAGACCAAATCTGTCGAAGAAGATGCTTGTATCTGCTTCGGAGAGACTCCTTCACTGATGTTACGTCCTGAATGCGGTTTTGAGTTACGCTTAGGTATGTATAGGTCTCTCCAGTATTAAGATGTCTGATAACACTTATATCCAGAAGCTCAGGGTCCTTGGGAACGCCAGTAATCTTTCCTTTCTTCAGATAAATTTTAGCACACTTCTCCAAGCTAAAGTCCATCCCAATCTCTCCTGTGTAGTTCTTGACAATATTTATAGCAGTTTGAAGTTTGCTTTACCAGAGGCATAGATCTTCAGGTCATCCATATAAAATACATGAGTGACCTTATGCTCGCGCTGATTAGTTTCTCCACAGAGTTATCCAGAAGAATTTCGTAGTGCGAGAGATAGAGGCAAAAGTGTGATGCAAAAAAGCAAAGGGCTCATGGTATCACCTTGAAAGACGCCCCTCTGGAAGGTGACGTTGTTCGTTGTCACACGATAATTCCTAGATGAGATAGTAAATCTAGTTTTCCAAAGAGGCATCAATCTCTCTATGCATCTCACTATGTGTGGATGTACCTTCAAGCTTTCCAACAGACAGATGATAAGTCTATGAGAGGTTGAATCGAAAGCTTTCCGATAGTCAATCCAGGCCATTGACAGGACGCGCTGATGGGCTGCAGCGTGTTTACAGACACACCTGTCAATTAGCAGGTTCTCTCGACAGCCACACCTTTTTTCGAGCCACGTTGTTCGTACATCTCTCGCCATACAGGCTCAATTCGTCGAACAATCCTGTTGTTGAGGACAGCTGTAAAGATCTTATACAGCGTGTTCAAACAAGTTATTGGTCTGTAATTCAATGGGTTGGACAAGTTGCCTTTTTTTGGCAGGAGTATAGTGTGCCCTAACACCAGCCACTGCGGAATGGGCGTCTCCGACTTTAAATATATGGTGAATATGCGGGCCAAATGTTGGTGTGTAAAAGTAAACTTCTTCCACCAAAAGTTCTTTATACAATCTGGTCCAGCAGCGGAAAAGTTCTTCGTGCCTCTAAGTGCTTTTTTCACCTCTTCGGCAGTGATTGATGGACATTCCTCCTCAAATTTTATGAGGTTGTCGCAAAACTCCTTGAAGCGGATGATATTTTCAGTATCTTCTTTCAACTCTAGTGTTTTCGGGATCTTGTACACCTTCCTCCAAAAAGTCTCTACCTCCTTGGGCTTGGGTGGATTTTTGACAAAAAAGGTAGATCGCTGAAGAGGCGCGATGGGTCAGCGAGAAACTGTTGATTCTCCATGATCCATCTCTCCCTCTTCTGTATTCTCCTCCTTGCGTCAGATAACAGCCGTATTTTGTCAACAATATGCTGCTTGATTGTCAGCAGCTTTGACTTGTTTAGTGTGTGATTCAAGATCCTTAGTTCTTGGGCGAACTTTCGAACCCTTTCCGTAAACGGTCTACTAGATGTTATGTAGTCAATCACACATTGAACACGGGACGCATTCTGTCTTGCCCATCCAATCTTCTTGTTCAGTTGATGCAAGCGTCTTTTGGTCTTTTGATCCATCGTTGGTGTCAGCCTTCGATTTGAATCAGCCAAAGTTCTCGCAGCAACATACACTGAGCAATTCATGGTCCAGAGGTAGAACTCTCGCGAGATATCTCCACGAAGGAAGGCATCAATTACAGCCAGATCTTGGGGCTTAGGAGGAACTTGCATGTTAATGTTCCTTCTAGTAATGAAATTGCGATCAACTCTCAGAAGGTGCCTGCTTTCTGCGGTTGGTCTCAATGTCGCTTCCTCATCTTCGTCTGCAGCTTGATAAAGCAGCGGCTGGGGAAGCGCTCCGCGTACATATCCATTTTTCCGCAGGTAGTCGGCTTGATTTCGCAAAGACTGATGCGAAACGTGCTGAAGCTCTGGGTGTTTCTGGCACCACAGAGTGTGCTCACGGTATCACCCTGAAAGACGCCCCTCTAAAAGGTGACGTTTTTCGCTGTCAAACGATAACTTCTAGATGAGAAAGTAAATCTAGATTTCCAAAGAGACAACAATCTCTCTATGTATCTCACTATGTGTGGATGCACCTTCAAGATTTCCAACAGAACGATGATAAGTCTATGAGAGGTTGAATCGAAAGCTTTCCGGTAGTCAATCCAGGCCATTAACAGGACGCACTGATGGGATGCAGCGTCTTTACAGACACACCTGTCAATTAGCAGGGTCTCTCGACAGCCTGCTACACCTTTTTTTGAGCCACACTGTTCGTACATCTCTCGCCACACCGACTCAATTCGTCGAACAATCCTGTTGTTTAGGACAGCTGTAAACTTTTCACCCCACGTGTGGGTCAAAAATTACCATTGGACAGCGTTTAGAAAAATATATATAACATAATAGATGGAATGCATATACATTTATTAGAATTATAATTTGAAACTTCAATATCTTACACATATTTTTAAGCAAAAATCAAGAAAATACCTAAGTTCGTTCGGACACAGTGCTATGTAGAGTAAATTTCGGCATTTTTGATCCTGCCCTACCCTACTCATATTGCTCCGACTACACAAACCTATGGTTTGGTTGTCATTACAATTAGAACTATAACGACAAATACATATTGCACGAGGAATATAAAAAAAATCAATGCGGTAACCACAGGGGTACGTTGTACCCCTTGAAGTTGTCGCGTACCCTAGGGGTACCGCGTACCACAGTTTGGAGATCTCTGATATAAAGGGATTCCATGCGAAGTGTAGATCAGATTTCGAGAGTGGTGAACCCATCGTCTAAATATAATTATTAAAATTATCATCAAAACTTTATAAGAACTAAGCTTACAAAATTTGGTTTAAAAAGATAATTCTATATTTATACAAGTTTAAGCCATTCATTAATTTTTTTTCTTAAAACTGACACTAATGAAATGTAAATATCTCAGAAGGACAAACTTGACGTTTATTATCCTTGCGATAACGAATATAGGATATATATGTCTTATATAATTTAAGAAAGCACTGGAGTACTAATTAGTTACAGTGTCAGTCGAAAAATTCTTCAATAAAACATTACTCAGTCTTGATTTAATTAGAAAAAATGAGGATTTTCTATACTCTCATCATACCCTTGATGATTATCCTGAATTCCATCGGTAAATTTAATCACATAATAAATCTGTAATTTTAAGTGAATTTTTTAAAGCTGTACGCAAATCAGAATTTGTGAAATTCAATCTGCATTCCATCCCAATTGCTATTTTTTTCCAAACTTCATTTAGGTTTGTCCAAAATAAGTACGAATTCAAACTCAATTCATTCCGAGGGAAACCAGAAATTACTCTTTGTCTGCCTTTCTTGGATCTGTTGAAACTTAGACGTGTACTATCTGTACACGTACAAACTTGAGTCGGTTCCATATGTTCACGTCGTCCGTGCAAAGGCGTACTCTTCCCGTCTGAATCATACTTACATAAAATATGTGTAAGATCCTAAAGGTTTTAATATTCGTCCAATAATTCTTACGACACAGAAAAACGCTGGTATTCATTTTTTTTATTTTCGGATTCTTTAGAGTCGTATCAACTACCAGGATATTGGCGACTTTACTGTTTGGTTAATTGTAAACTGTAGAGAACGTGTAGGGTAGTGTACCAAGGGACAGAACCAAAACTTTCTGATTCAACCTCGCTTCCTGCTTTGGAAATCGAACTTGCACCAGCGCGCAGCGTGGCTGACAAGGCTACACTATTTGAACATAAGGTACTCACGATAACATCCAAGGTACGATGACTTCCTGCTGGTGTTAAATTTGCTGTAGATCATTTGTCAATTATCTCGAAATGAGATTTTGCAGTCTCATATTTGCAACTCGGGACGTAACTGCGCATTTCAGCGAGTTTTCAACGAAAATTGGTATGTTTAAGAAAGAATTCATGAATTCTTGCGGTGATCATGGAATCAGAAAAATTCGTTTCTTGGCGCGTTAGATACCTTTTCTCGCCGCACGTCACACACACACACACAAACAGACAGTGGGACATGGGGCACACTGGGACAGTGCTATTTAAAATATCATAATATGATCTTAAATTTTTGACACTTCAGTCGTCCGTGAGGTAGAGAGACACCTTATTTCTTACCTGAAATACAGAACCAAGAAACGCAGCATTTTGTTCATATCATATACTCGTATTTTTTTATTCTGAAAAGTAAAATTTTGAGTGGACATATTATTTGTTCTGAGGTTCCCTCAAAAAGTGGTTAGCTAACTAAAGTAAGTATGAAACATAATTTCATCCATCAGGGGCACATTTTTCTTGGCACATGCGCCAGTGAGGCACAGTGAGACAGAACTTTTGGGGCACTGTGAAACAACTCGTGTGCAAATTTTTGCTCATATTTTCGAAAGAAATAAGTAGGGATATTTGAGTTGATTATATTTAATCAATTACAGAAACAATTAAAATTTTACTTCAAGAGATATTACCTTTACATAAACTTTGATTTCTTCTAAAATAAATAGTTTTTAAATTATAGTGTATCATCTGTCAATCGGCACATATTTTTATCGACATTTTTCATGATGTAACATATGGAAAAAATCATTCCTGCCTAAGTTTTAAGTTTATTTTCATTTCGTACCTTCAAGAATGAGATTGAAATTGTATGGAAGAATTATTTTTGAAAAATACATTTTAGTCGGCAAAAAAATTGACCATGTTGTGAATCCAGTTCATTTTTCGACTTGCTCAAGTTTTTCGTGCGATTTTATTGGTCAAATATTTTACTAAAAGATTTTTTTAAATTCTGAACTAATCCAGAACTAAACACATGTCAACTTAAAAAATACAATGGATAGAAAAAATATGAAAAAGCAATTGAACGTATGTGTCCCACTGTGTCCAACAATCGGCAAGTTCAAGGCGAAGTAATTTCAGTACGCAATGTAGAATAATAAGAGTGAGAGTGGTCGGCGATTATTAAACAGCTGGAAGGTCGGACGTGTCTTCAGGCTGCGGATAGAGGGTCTCTGTACCAAGGGTTTCTCCTGAATATTATTACAGTAATTAATAGGCAGTCGCGGACGGGATGGTCCTGAAGGAATAACGCCAAGGCGGAGGCGTAACAACCGTGCCGAAAGCTGAATGGCATCTGGGTGAGGCCTCATCCTTGCATGCGGAGCTCAGCAAGGGTGGACGAACCCTTGCCCCTTGCAGATCGGGGAAACAACAATGATAAAACCAAATATAGTTTTAGTAAGTGCGGTTAAAGAAAATCTAACGCTCAGGGCTCCCGATAATAGGTTGGACAACAATGCTGACTACCCTAGTGTTGCGGAAGCCAATCAAGACAGAGTCAATGCGATGGACCGGCAAAATCTCAATACTTTTGAGTGACCGGATCGACACAGCGACGACCTGCTGGGATGCCACGGTACATCATTATCTGCGAAACCTTGTCAAGGACCTCCGGATAAAGGTTTATGTTAAGCGGGGTACTTAATCAACCGCAGCCAGAACAAGCCGGCGACAGAGAAAGAGAGGCGACACTGAAACCAACCGCAGGCAGGCATCAAAGAGAGTAAGAGCGATGCTTTAGGACCAGAAGAAACATTAACATCCAGGTTTGTCTCAAGCCAAAAGATCTGGCTCAACTGGATGACGAGCTTCGTGGAGACTCTTGTACAGACTCTGACCTCTGGAGTATCAGTTTTAATGTGTATCATTGCAGCGAGAACTTTGGCGGATGATAACCGCAATAGGAAACCATGGGCTGATCATAAGATTAAAAGATGAGGGCATCAATCAGCTCAAAGATCCGCCGGTCAAGACGGTACGCGTCCCGCATTCAGTGTGTGATTGACTACATAACATCTGACAGGAATTTAATAATAAAAAAGTAGTAAAAAAACCTACCCAATGCGCGGGCAAATACTCATCGATAAATAAAACCAAACGTGCTCCTTGAAACTTTTTCCCATATTTTCAGTCGTTTGGCTCAAAATTAGAATTTTGCATTGTTCTCATAGTATTTTCGATAAAAAAACCAGGGTACCAAGTGTTACCAAAACATAGTTAAGGGAAAAATTACAGGTATTTTCAAAAGCTACCATTGTTCTTTTAAACCTTCTTACTTATCTGTCGCCCTTTGGCTTAATATTAGAATCTTCGACTTATTCATTTTCGATGAATAACACCAAACAGACGAGTTCTGTCAAAAAAATGGTTATAAGAAAAATCATAGATATTTTTAGGAGCTTCAATTCTCCTTTCATACTTTTTCCACGTATCTGCATTTTTTTGGAGAGTTATAATGTTTACGGATACACAGGTATACATAAAGCCAGGCACGGTGTTCCTTAACGAAACTTAAATAAAAATTGCTTGAACGTCTTCGATCTATGTATACACTTAAACTAGAGCATAAATGCAACGTTTTAAGCCTATTCAGAAAATAGGTTCCCTGAGCTCCTGGAAAATAACAGGCGTTTGAATTTTTTTTTTTTTGAAAATTCGTTTTTATTTTTGTTTTAATGATTATATAAATGAACTATTTTCACCCTTTTTATGCTAATAACTAAATAACAATAATTATCATATGTTCCCGAGAAAACCTTAATATAATATACTTCTTATACATACAATATAATAGTAAACTCATTTTTTAAATAATCATAAATTACATATGATAGGAATTATATTCACAAACTGCCCGCAATAATTGTTTATCGTATCCGGGATTCACCTTTGAAACTTTATACTTCATCCACGTGAGATTGAAGTCATGATGTACCGACTCCATGGCCTGTTCACTATAAAAACCTAAACCACGTTCATTCTTGCAACAAAAATCAGGAACGTGAAAAAAGACGGCGTGCACTTTTGGCGTAACAGGGATTTCCAACTTTAAATAATTGATTTTGAATTCTTCGATACATTCTTTGTAGTTCTCATCTAATTTTACTTTGAAACAAACATCAACGACTTTATTGAATGTGGTGTTATGCTAAAAAAGGTGAACTTCATCAGCAAGGCCCTTATAGAAAAATTGGAGAAACAACAGAAAATTATCTAAATTGGATTAAAGCAGGCGCAGACAAAAAAAAATCCCAGAATTTTAAGAATTGTATTCATCCACCAATAATTGATACTAAGGAAGATAGATTATTTCTCGACATCATTCCCCCTCCTGAGCTTCACCTACTTTTAGGTGTTGTAAATACATTATACACACACATGCTTCGAGAGTTTGAATCAGATGCTTTAAAGTGAGCAAGTGCATGTAATGTACAGCGTGAGATCACGCATGGCTTGGAGAGCATTCAAGGGAAATTCATGCAAAGTGTTGCTAAATAAAATAGACATCTTGAGAAGAGACTCATTAAATTGTTTGAAATACGTTGAAGTATTTCAAAGTTTCAATAAAGTCGTTGATGCTTGTTTCGAAGTAAAATTAGATGTGAACTACAAAGAATGTATCAAAGAATTCAAAATCAATTATTTATAGTTGGAAATCCCTGTTACACCAAAAGTGCACGCCGTCTTTTTTCACGTTCCGGATTTTTGTTGCAAGAATGAAAATGGTTTAGGTTTTTATAGTGAACAGGCCATGGAGTCGGTACATCATGACTTCAATCTCACGTGGATGAAGTATAAAGTTTCAAAGGTGAATCCCGGATACGATAAACAATTATTGCGGGCAGTTTGTGAATATAATTCCTATCATATGTAATTTATGATTATTTAAAAAATGACTTTACTATTATATTGTATGTATAAGAAGTATATTATATTAATGTTTTCTCAGGAACATATGATAATTATTGTTATTTAATTATTAGCATAAAAAGGGTGAAAATAGTTCATTTATATAATCATTAAAACAAAAATAAAAACGAATTAAAAAAAAAAAAAATTCAAACGCCTGTTATTTTCCAAGAGCTCGCGGAACCTATTTCCTGAATAGGCTTAAAACGTTGCATTTATGCTCTAGTTTAAGTGTATACATAGATCGAAGACGTTCAAGCAATTTTTATTTAAGTTTCGTTAAGGAACACCGTGCAGGCAGACATAAGGTCAGAAGCCATCGGCAAGAGTTGATTTTCGACTTTAGGGTGTCTCAAAACATGGAGATCTGTTGAAAACCTAAAGTTTGTGATTTTGGACAATT
The DNA here is from genome assembly GCA_932195095.1 of Andricus curvator. Lineage (NCBI taxonomy): Eukaryota > Metazoa > Arthropoda > Insecta > Hymenoptera > Cynipidae > Andricus > Andricus curvator. Next base: position 245,390 of record CAKNYM010052036.1, read on the forward strand.
CTAATACCTTCTGAATCATAAATTATGAGAATGTAACAATCTTCATATAGCTATAAATATTGTTAGAAACGGGCCAAGGATTTCGCTAAAATCTTCGAAGCAGGGATTTGGCGCAGAATCTATTATAAGTTACGGGAAGAGTCCAGATGTCAAGCCATTTCGAGCGCGGATGGCGCTCTGGTAGATGACCATCTGCGACGTATGACCGGGTTGTGAATTCGCTGCATTTCAACTAATGTCCCGCAGAAGGTTTCGCGCCGAGGAAGATTGTGTGCATTCGAAGGATAGGGTCGAATATGTGCCTTTACACTCGTCTGTCGAAGAACTGGCTGAATTCGGGAGGTGCTTTTCTGCAATTTTCCTCTCTCCTGGCCAAACGTCCAGGCAAACGCGAGTACTTCTAATAAAATCGTATGCAGCCGCAGGTTATCACTGGTTGTCATACAGTGATTCTCAGTCCACCTTAGTACAAGAAAAAATTGCACAGGCCCATACCCAGTTAAGTGGAGTCGCTTGACGGTATATGTACACATGATAAATGACTTAAATGGTACTTTAGCAGCGAGGGTCACCCGCGTATAGCCTCTGTTTCACCGGGGATTTAAAATGAAAAGGCATAATACAATAGGTTTCAAACGCAGTACTATGGGACTTAAATGGACCAGCCTTACAAGACAATACTAAGAATAACAATAATAGCTGAGTTAAGAACGTTGAAACTCCGAATAGGGCGTTAATGAAATTGGATTCATTGAATTTGGATTCATTGATAAACACCACATATTCACAAGAGTAGGAAGGCGGGTGTTTCACATTAACCCACCCCCGAGAATTCTGAAAATGCTACACCCTTGGCACAACAGAAAAGGAAATACTGCTAACTTAGTGTTACGTGCGATATTAACATTTCTATGTATTTTCAGTGGAAAAGCTGGGCATATTTTGCGTCGAATAATGGTACGGGTTAATGTTGAACGATTTGAAAAAAAATACGGAATTTATTTTTTTTAGAAATCGAACAAATTGAGAGCGGGGTCACAAAAAATCTCAAGTCAAATTTTTGAACCACCCTAGTGCAAGAACTATCTGGAATTGGTTACCAGTGGGTGAGAAGAAACAATTGTTCTTAATTTTCTCGAATTTTCACACCGCAAGTTGTATGAACGTAGCAGTTGCACTCCTGACATTGATGAGCTCCACCTATTTCCTCTAAGCAAACCACTGACTTTGATTCTGGTATATTATAATTCGTGTATCCTGGCCATTAGGACTGAAGATTTTCGATTCGATCAGCGCACTGGTTTTTTCTGGTCGATTCAATAATACTTTTGAGCTCTTTTTCCACCGAAATGTTTTGTTCAAGAGCCTTCGAAAGACCCTTAAGAAATCTAGGACAAAAAGCATTGAATGTAAGGCATTGTCATATGAATTATTCGAGGTCTTCGTATATTTGAGGGTTGTAAGGGCATCTAGGAGAGTCTATGATGTTCTTACGAGCTAAGATAGCTATGAGTTAGGGTGGTCACTTCTCTTGTGACAGCAAAATACAGTCCACTCTCTTTCAACAATAAAGTTAGCGAACCACGGTTTTCTGCGGGATTTGTAAAAGTTTTTAATACAAAAAGAACCGAAACACTTTCTTCTCGTATAAATTTCAATTTTGGAATCGTACACAGTCAATACAAACATAAGACTGTGTACTTTAAAAAAAAAATAATAATCTGTTTCTTGTTGCAGAGTTGAGTTCAGAGTTCGATTGTTTGCCTAATGGCGAACCTATTCCTGATGTTCCTCGTTCCGGCACTTCTTATTCTTCGGATAGGCCTCTTCCTCCTGGCAGACCTCATTCTCCTAGCAAACCTCATTCTCCTAGCAGACCTCATTCTGATGGCAGCTCTGCTTTTACTTCCGAGCCTCCTCTTCATAACAGGTCCAGGTCTCCTCCTCGAAGAAATAAATATAAGCTCATATTCGGATTTGAACCTGAAGAAATTAGATTTATTCGGCTTGTTCCCCACAAGAATCCAAACCGGGTATTCGAAATTCGCAGATACACTTTTCCTGCCGACTCAAAAGTCAAATTGAGAACAGAGCTTGGTACTTCTGTGCCCATGCCAGCCGAAGAGCAACTGGTTTTAATAACATCCACTGGTGACATCATGGCAATTTTGCAGCGTAATAATAAAATACTTCGTGGATTATTTATCCATCATATCTTTATAAAACGGGTGAAAATGAACATTGACAGCGGCGCCATTGTCGAAATGACCCGACGTGAAATTGAGGAAACTCCTACGAGCACCAATAACCCAATCTCGAAGCATTTCCGAGTTTTTCATCAGGATTCTATCGCGGAAATATTGGGCCCGTACCAAACATCGACATTACGCCACCGTGCAAAATAGGGGTTATTCAAAAAGTACGTCACGGTATTTTGAACAGTTTTTCCAATCCTCTCCTTCTTCCTCACAGATAATCACACAACGCTTGAACCCTCCGGAGTGATATCACTCAGTACGTCCTGTCCCCTTTTAGGAAAAAATGTTTTCTTAGATTTTGTATCATAATCGCCTAAGAATTTTTTCATCTCAAAGGAACACTCAAGTCATCAATTTCGCTCATTTTGGTTTATCTTGCGGTAATTTTCTATCTTCTGGTATTAAAAAAATGTCCTTATACAAAATTGTATTAGTATATTAACAAATTTTGAATTGTTTATTTAAAAAACGGGTTTTAGTTATTGTTTCTTCATCTGAAGAAAATCATGGTCTTAAAATTTGTTTAAATATTAATATTTAAAACCTTCTTAGATTCACATTTGAACAGTGTTTAATTGAAATTATCTGAATAAATATTTTCTAATAATATTAAATAAATTGTGAATTACCAGTTTAATTTAACTAGATTTAAAGCAGAACGTATTTAGTAATACTTTAATGTGAAGAATCGATGCTTTTAAGGAAAAAGTTCAGAAAAAATGTATAAATAGTGCATTTGATGTTTTATCAAAACAATTTCTTTGCGTGAGCAGTCTGTGTTGTTGAACTACTAATAAAGCATTGAAAATTTATTCATCGCAATTTTCTAAGGTTTGACATCGATGTTTTCTAAATTTATATAAAGAAAATTTTCATAAATTTAAGAAAGCAGCAAACCCATGTCATGAGGTGTAAAGCTGTCTTAAATAAAAATACAATTCTTTGTTTTAATTATGTTTTGTGAATGATTGAAATTATCTGCTGGTATCAATAGACAGCTTATTTCAGTTTTTTCCCCCCGTGGGCGACATCACATTCTGCATTAACCTGTCCTCCCATCAACCCTAGGTACGCCTCTGTAGTACATATTTACAACATGGAAGCAAAAAACCTTCAGACCATAATTTAATTTGAGAAAATGAAAAAGTAAAGTACAATAATTATTGTGATCCGAAAGTAAAAATGAATGCTTTAGTTGAAAATTCAAATACTTCGTTGGAACAAAAAAACAATAATTTCGAAAAAATGACTATAAGTAACGTGTGAACAAATAAAAATTATTTAAACAATATCAATTAATAAAAAATACATTATAAAGTACTTACGACCAATATACCGCAAAATACTTGATCGTCGTTTAGAGGGTGGGTTTTGGGGCATACTGAAAAGGTTTAGGAGGTCGAAATAAAAAATCAATGCACATGTCACATTTTCATCGAAATGATTTGCACTCGTTTTATTGAAATGTACGCCTCCCAGTCTCATATTCTCAAAAATTGGGTTTTACACAAGTATTTCTAATGGGGAAGTTGAGGGGGTGGTCGGAACCCCTAAACGGTGTCTGATCGAAAAAAACGCATTTTCTTTTTTTGGGAACCTCACGGAATGAGCCATTATACAACAAGAAATTTGAATTTCGGTTTCTGTTGGACCAGTCTAATATTACATACCTCCATTTAATCGTTCTATTTGAAAAATATTTTAAGTATTAAAATGCCTCCATCTCTATTTCCTCTTACAGAATTAAGTTCACAGTAACGCCAACCTTGCGGTTCATGTGATAGCTCATGTATTATTGCGGACCTTCTTCTCCTTGCAGATCTCGTTTCTACAGGATTTGCCCCGGTACCACGATTCATTGAATTAATTACGCTAACAAATGAACGTTAAGATGACTTGTTAATTCATAAACGAAAGGATGACTGAATCGTGTACATGAATAAGCACCATAGCGTATCTGACTAACTAGACACACCTCACTTGATCCGTCTATCTACAACTAAAAAAATGATCTATTTGGGCTATTTCGCAATCATTATCGGTGCAAAAAATGGGCAAAAATGTAGCAATTCACGTTTTCGGTTAGTCACATTCGCGGCAAGTCACTTTGCGGTAAGTCACTTTGCTTCATCTTTCATTTGGGAAAAATCTATAGTCCACAAAAAGTAGCAAAAAGTAATGGGGGACTTCAATTATTTCTGTGACCAGTCACATCGGTGCCCCCCTCCCCCTCCAAATGGGACGTTGAAATAGAGTAGGGGTGTAAAATGCATTATTTTTAAGACAAGGGTGTCTTCTCGCACTTTTGTTCATTCTTTCTGGACATCAAATTTTTCAGAATTAAAGATGTCACAATTCCAATTTTTCGTAGATTTCATATTTTATTAACTGAGAGTTGCCGCAATGTGACTTGCCCCAAATATGATTTTTCGCAAATTTGACTTGCCGCAAAAGTGACTTGATACAAATGTGACTTGCCGGGGGTTGGCATGATTCAACTCCGTAATAAACATATCTGCGGCTGACTAAAGACAGTGTGAACTACTGAATGTACGCGGCACCACGATGCGATGGCGAGTATTGGTCTTACACCGTTATGGACATTCATTGGCACTTCTCACGCAAACGCATGCGCGTGAAACCTATGACCAACTATCGAGAGCAGGTTCAAATATTGTTTTTATTGCTTGTAGGAGCCATTCATTGACTTCGAAATTAACACCGTACTCTTTGAGGTTACTTACTATTCACCTTTTCAAATGCTTTTTCTAGGTCAACAAATGCACAGAAAACTTTCTTTCCTACTCTCAACCTTTTTTCTGTGATCTGTCTTAAGCTAAATATTTGATCCGTACATGATCTTCCTGGCATAAATCGACTTCGGACTTCCCATATCTTTTCTTCTGTTATTGTTATTACCCTACGAATAAGTATTTTGTAGAATATTTTACTTACGGTACTTAATCAGCTGATACCTTTGCAATTATTGCAGTTGCTTTTATCTTCTTTTCTTTTGTATATTGGGACGATAATCGCCTTTTTCCAGTCATCTAGAACTTCTCCCATCTCGGTACATAAATTTATCAATTCGCACAACCTGTGAGGTATGTACTCGCCACCGTATTTAAGCATTTCAGCGCTAATACTCTCTACACCAGCAGCCTTGCCGTTTTTCAAGTTCTTTATTATATCCCTAACCTCAGTGACACATATTGTCAATCATATTGTCATACATATTGTCATACATATTGTCATACATATTGTCGTCAATTCCATTTTCTGATTCATTATGTTCTATAACGCAGTTCTAATGCTCCATAGATTCATCTCCTAATAATTCATTAAAAGAGTCTTCTAAAGCGTATATTAACCCATCCGTGTCATAAAGCATTTCACCTTTGCTGTTTCTCATTCTGACAAACTCTGTATTTTTACTTTCCTTCGTAAATTTATATATCAGTTTCTTGCTTCCTTGAAAGTCGTTTTGTATTTTCTTCTCTTCTTCTGTTCAGATTTTATCTTTACTTTCCTTGACTAGTCGTTTATTTTTCCTCTTTTTGTCTCTGAACTCATTTTCAAGTCTATTTCTCTCCTCATCGCTAAGGTTGGCGATGTTAAACTTTTTTAGATACGCTTCTCTCTTTTCTTGTCGGGCTGCCTGAAATTTATCATTCCACCACGCATCACCAAACATTCTTCCTACAACCGCCGTACCACACACTTCGGTCGCAGTTTTAACAATGATATCCCGTAAAATAGTCCATGCGCCCTCTATATCTTTGTTGCTTATAAGCACCTCCCAAGTTGCCCTATCTATGCGTTAGTTTATCTTATTCTGAAAATCTATTCCTACCTCCGGTTTCTGTAAATTTTCAATCTTGATTCGCGCTCATTTCCTTTTTCGGTTCTCTTTCTTCTCCATCCCCGCCGTAAGTTTATTTTCGAGACTAGAAGGTAATGATCAGTATTGCATTCAGAACCCCTCAAGCCTCTTGTATCTTTCACTAGTTCTCTTAGTCTTTCATCCGCAATAACGAAGTCAATTACAGTGCGGTTATTTCCTTTACATCAGGTGTACATGTGGATCATTTTATGTCGAAACCAAGCATTTGTAATGAATAGACCCTTTTCTAAGAATAAGCTAACTAATCTTTTCCCGTTATAATTTTCTCTTGGATCCCCAAAATTACCTAGCACCCTTTCTGTATCTGTACGCTGACGTTGGACGCCGACGCATCCATTCATATCTCCTAGCAGAATGATTCTTTCACCATGATCGCAAGTACTTATTGTATCATTTAAAGTTTCCCAGAAGGCGTCTTTGACTTCTCTCGGATCACTATCAACTGGGGCGTAGTACGCTATGATAACTCATCTTCAGATTCCTACCATCATTCTAGCCCACCACAATCCGGGAGATACAAAATCATTATCTCTGAAATGCTGTTTTGCTTTTTCAATCATAATCAAACCGACCCCTTGACTATCATGTGATTCACTATCTACTCCTGACCATATTTCAAACACGCCTTTCAACACCCCATTTTCCATGTTTCTACTTTCGCACCCCTTTTTCTTAAATGCTTTTCGAAAAAAGTCAGTTTTACTGCTGAACTTCATGTTCAATGGCCAAATGAATATTTTTTTCAAGAAATGCTTAGGATCAACGGGAAGGGGGTGAAAAAACTTATCGAAACTAAACTAAACAACAATTTTTTAATCGCCATTAGAAGAGTTATAAATAGCGGCAGTATACTATATCCAATAAAGTAATATTAGGCCTTCTGCTGTTTTGAAATCCTATCCTTAGGTTTCAGAAAATTGTTGCCTGTCAGATAATGATAATTTTTATAATCAGATTTAGACGAGAGGCTAATCACTTTCGAAATATAATCAAGGTTCGTCTAAAATGACTTTAACCCAAAAGTGGGAACACTGCAAATGTTTTTCTTGATTTTGTATCTTGGATGTCTCTCAATTATTTTCCGATGAAAATAAAAATTTTTGCTAGGTCCGTTTTTGAAAAAATTCCCTTTAAATTAAAAAAAAAATCTAAATTGCCTCGTAAAAATTGTCAACACACAACTAAAATTCGACTTCGGAGCTTTTTTTGAAAACTATACTAAAAATGGCAGTTCACCTCAAGCTCTGTACAGCAGCTGTAAAAGAAATGTGCATAAAGTAAAAAGTGGGGTGAAATTTGATGTACAATTTTTAGATTTGTCAAGTTTTTAGTCACCAATAAAAGCTACAGAGTCAAAATAAAACTTGCAATATTATAGTCAAGTCAGTAAACTAGCTAGAACACGACAAAATGAAAATTTTGTTCAAATGAATACGTTATCTTAGCGAACACTTCGTTTTTTATAGATCTCTAAAGTGGAAGATCTCTAAGCATGAAAAGATTTTTGTTTTGACTGAAAATTTAAAATTGTCAAGGAGAGGGTGAGTGGATTGTTGTTTAAAACAGTAATATTTTAAGAAGATACACTTTTAAGGAGTTCTCGTTGGCTGTATCGGCCAACGGATAGTATTTCTTCCATAAAACATGTTTTTTCGAATATAAAAAAGTTCCAATTTTAAGAATAAAATTCTTTCGAACAATTTTTGTTATTATACTAACAATTCTCCAAAAAATCTGAGAAAAATTGTAAAAAATGAAGAATAATGATAACATGTTTTGTAGAATTTATGTTAGTTTTTTAAAGTTTTAAATGAGCCATTATTGTAGGCACTGTATCAATTTACCATATAAAAATCGTATTTTGCTAAAAAGTCAATAATTATATAAAATGTGATAACAATATTAACGAATTTTTGACGTAAATTTTTGCTCTGAAAATAACTCTAATGATATGTAAATATCTCAGAAGGACAAGTTTGAAGCTGATAACCTATGAGATATACGAGTACAAAATAGCATACATAATCTACGGGTGCATCAGAATATTCTTTAGTTCCAGCCTTTTCCAAATTATTTATCAATAAATTAATAAGTTTTTCATGTAATTAAAAAAGATGACGATTTTCATTACTCTTGTAATATCCTGGATGGCTATTCTCTATTCTATTGGTAAATATAATCATATAATACATTCATAATTTGAAGTACTGTTTTTTTTATTAGAATAGGAGCGATTCCATCCAAATTTATTCCGGTGGGATCAAGTATGTGTGTGTAATTGCAACTAAGCAACTTTGCACGCTTAAATGGCGACGTGGAACATCTGCATGCATACGTAGTTGGGATGGTGCCATCTGTTCACGTCGTCCCACAAATGCAAGGATTTATGGGACTCTTATGAAACCTAGAAGAAGGGTTTTTTTTATCCTGGTCCGAATTTCGGAAAGGAAGTTTAGAATAGGTTTGCGTACGATTTTTTTCATATTATTTTCGAGACATGCATTCAAAGCTTCACATTTCTATCTTGAGGCAACAAGAACGTATCTAGAATAAATTTTCTACTTTCACTTTTAAAACACAATTTAAATAATTTAACTTTGACCCATAGCGTATATCCTTTCATGCAAAACAACATACGATTGTGTACGTTACGAAAAAAAGTAATACTCTGTTTCTTTTTGCAGAGTCGAGTTCAGGGTTTGATTGTTTACCTAATGGCGACCCTCTTCCTAATGTTTTGCATCGTGGTACTTCTTACTCTCCTGACAGGTCCGTTTCACCTGGAAGACCATATTCTCCTTTCAGGTCTCCTTCTCATCCCGAGCATCTGCTTTGAGCTAAGTCCCGATCTCCGCCTCGCAGGGATTCTTCTTCGCTGCTCGGATCTGACCCTGCAGAAATTAGATTCATTCGGCTCATTCCCCACAAGAATCCGCACCGGGTATTTGAAATTCGCAGATACACTTTTCCTGCCGATACTCCAATTAAATTGAGAACAACAGGTGCTAGAACTGTGCCCATGCCAACCGAAGAGCAGCTGGTTTTAACAACATGCGCTGGTGACATCATGGCAATATTTTGGCGTAACAATATCATTCTTCGTGGAATATTTACAGATGATATTGTTCTGAAACGGGTGAAGCTTAACATTTACAGCGGTGAGATTGTTGAACTGACCCAAATTGAAATCGAGGAAACACCCACAAGCACCAATCGCCCGATCTCAATGAATTTTACAGTAGTACATATTAATTTAATGTAGGGCAAATAGGACCTACAGCGAACATCAAGATTGCGCCCCGGGCAAGATAGGGGCCGTTTAAAAACCACATTCCGCTATTTAGAACACTTTTTGCAACCGTCTCCTCCTTGTTCGCAGATCATCACACAAAGCTTGAATCCTCCACAGTGATATTACATATTCAAACTTCCTGCTTCCTTTTAAGTGAGAATTTTTACTTTGATTTTATAAGGTAATAACCTAAGGTTTGTTCCACGTCGAACGCAAAACTCAAGTCAAAGAAAACTGTTTGGTTGAAATTTGATATTTTGTTTACAATTTAAGGTACCACATATTTGTTAAATTTACCCAAATTCATCTGATCGCACCCCAAATGAGCTCCATTGTAACATAAAGTAAGTGACAGACCAATAACTAGTCTGAAGACGCTGTATCAGATCTTCACGACATCCTAAATAATAGGATTAATCGCACAATCGGACCTCTATAGCAAAATATGTACGACCAACGCGTCTGAAAGAAAGGCGTAGCAGGATGTCGGGAGAACCTGCTAATCGACAGGTGCGTTTGCAAAGACGCAGCGTTCTACCAGCGTTACCGGTCCATGGCCTGGATTGACTACCGGGAAGCTTTCGATTCAACCTCCTATATACTTATCATATGGCTATTGGAAAGCTTGAAGATTCATTTACACATAGTGAGATTCATAGAGAGATTGATGCCCCTTTGGAAAATCAGATTTACTGTCTCATCTGAAAAACATTGTGTGAGAACTAACAGCGTCATCTTTCAGAAAGGCGTCTTTCGTGGTGACACCATAAACCTTCTCTTTTGTCACACACTATTGCCACTATCTCTCGTATTTCGCAATTTCCAAAGGTATTTCTGCGGGAAAGATGGATATCGGAAGCATAAGGATGACTCCTGTATTTTACATGGTTGATCTCAATATCTATGCTGGAAATGCAGAGCAACTGAATCTAGCTCTGCGGATTGTCAAAAAATATAGCCGGGAAATTGAAATGGAGTTGGGTTAGAAAAGTCCGCCGAAATTCATTCAAATCTTAGCGCTGGTGCTACCTATACCTGGGCGAAAAAACAAAGGCCTGCACATTAAGTCGTCTGTTCTGTGACTTTACATATCACGCCGTTAAGGTGGTCGCAGAATGCTGAATCTCGAGTGCCTTCACAACAGGATCGTTTTAGGTACAACACATATAGTCGCAAATAAACAAGATCCTCTTCTTGAAATGTTTACGAAAAACGAAGAAGTAGGCAACTGAGCACTTTGTACAAAGCAGCAGAGAACGTTGCTGAAACACGTTGCCCCGACTTTAACATCAGTGGTGAGTAAAATGCATCAAACATTGTCCATCTCTAGTACTCAATCCTAAAGGCCTAGATGAAGAAAGCATAGGAGAAAAACTTCCACCGACTTCCACTGAAATGTAAAGAATTAGTGGATGTCGCTTGACTTAACGCTTGCTTTCCGTAAATCACACGGATTGAAGTCGGGCACCGATGAGTTTCAGTTTTGCGTGCCAAGACGGTGTGATTTTCACTTTAGCAAACGGGCGCAATACTTTGAGCAAAGACATTACATATGATAGCTGCAGATCACGTCATGCTTACCCCGAGCACCTAGGATAAATACTATCTTGTTGTTTAACTTACGCGGGAAGGAAGCAGACCTGATAACGTTCCGCCAACCGCTCCTAGGGAAACAGAGTCAAAATTGTCGAGAATGAGAAGTGCGACTATGCCGCAACTACATATTCTCGAAAATTGTTTCAGTTATCCACTCAAGGCCTGACATAGTTCTTCGTGACTTTGAGAAGCGAACCATGTTCGTTATAAAATTTTCGGCACCAACAGAAAAGAACATGTCATGTTATACCCAGAATATTATGTTTCGCTAGTCGCCCGGAACATCGGTGCTTTCGAATGTGCGATGCTTTTAATGGATCATAGCCTGAAAAGCATCCCTGCGTGTCAAAGAAATGCTGAAACACTTGTGGGGAAAATGCAGAAGACTGTTACGACCTATCGCACGGTCGGGAGACGTGGTTACAGCTGAAAAAGTACAATGAGTTTGTCGGGAGCAGGGTGCCAATTTCTGGAATGACACGCGCTTTCGGTTAACCTCCATTTTTAAAGTGAAACGTTAACTTCCATGTTTCAATTAAATGTTAACTTTGATTTGAAATTAAAACGTTAACCTACATTTTTTAATTATGCCACTCGTTAGCTCAACACTCAACAGAAATGACTGGTAACGTGAAATTCAATTTATTACGGGCTCACCGCCTTAAATGTAAGTTAAATTCCAGAAAAAGAAAAGCAACCATTTATCAGTCACGTCTTATTTCCATATTGTGAACGTTCTAACATGGCTTCCCTTTCTGACACTAAAGGTCATGGAAGGTCGCCGCCATGGTGGAAGGTTTCACTTGTCAATGTGTCTTACGACTCATCGCCGTGACTAGTTAATCTACAGTTAACAAATCCATGCCTAGTATATTATTGGAAATCAGCATTCATAGTTAAAAATCTTTAACGAGTTTACATAAAGATGACGTAGTTCCATCGTTGAGCGAGCTGGTCGAACATAGAGTGAAAGCAAACGAGGCTACGTCAAATGCTTTGGCGTACCTTCCCATTGCCCCTCAAAATAATGCGATCTGGATCGATCTCTTCATCATTAGACATTTGAAGCATCTGCTTGGAAAACTCCACCCGCTTGATGTTCGCAGCTTGTGTTAGCATTTGATGTGTAGAGATTTTGAGAGGATGAAGTTCCAAAAAATTCTTCAGAAGTAATCGCAATGTTTCTCGGTTTAAATCTAGTGCCTGTGTTGCTTGACGTATCGAGAAATTAGGGTTTTTTCTCAAAATATTCCTCAGCGTCTAACATATTTTTCACAATTGTTTTTGCGTACAATGGTCCTGTCAAATCATGTCTGCAATCTTCTCAGAATAGTTTCACTGGCTACTCTATTTATCCTAAACTTGCTTCGAAAACCCCTAAACGCTTCAGCATATATCTTGCCCCTAGAGAAGCAGCCCTCGATAGGATAAATCTTGTCTTCAATTGTTAATTCACTCATTATGACGCGCACGAACTTCAATGTATCCAAGCGAGAATAAAACCTCAATGCCTCAGGTAGGTAGCCCTAAAAGGGAACACCCGTCCTAATCGACAGAAAGGAAACAGAGCCATTTAGTTTAGACACCTTCCCATATCTCACACTTGGTTCGTTTCCCGAAGTCTTAGATAATGATGTCAGGCCTCCAGTGTGCAACGGAGACTGCATTCGGACCGTTTGACAGAACAGAATCGTGGCTAACATCGCAAGAGCGACAATGATAGTAGTAAATAAACCCTCAAGGAAGAGTTCAGTGTGGCGCGCAATTTTTATTACGTTAGGCGATCAGAGGTGGGACGAGCAACCGCCAAGAGATTGCCAGTGTTTGAAGAGAATGCAAACCATATCGCGCTTCCGCACAGGTGCGCATTCTTGTTGTCGTATCACGTGTTATCGCCACTCCACTGCCTGAAATTTGCTTCGAAATGTAACATAGTGGAGAGGGGCTCTTGCCTTCCTGGCCGGATATATTTTGCATTCTTGGCACTAGAGATACATCTCTTGCGCGTGAGTGGGAGATCTGGATAGTATGTGTTTTAGGTACTCAGCGTGTGCATCACATGCTCTACACCTATCACTGCGAACTTCTTGACGTAAAATGCAGCTACGGTACACTAAGGTGGAAGTGACACCGTCCTGGCACGCGAAAATGAAACCCTCTGGGCCTGAATTAAGTCCGGATGATTTGAGCAAAGCAAAAGTTAGGCTCGGAGGATTTTTATAGGAACGCCCCAAGAAGAGGACCTCTTCCGTTTGCGATTATGTAAGCTTTACCCAGGATAATTTGGTTATAAGGACATTGAAGAGAAAGATATCCGCACCCACCTAGATGATGTGAGATGCACAATTACGAAGCCAAACGATTGGAGTAGAACCGGGATGGAAGGCATGTTAGTCACAGATACCTTGTTTAACGCCGACAGATTGAAAGTTTAAATCTATCAAAGGAGATGGTTGTATCTGCTTCGGAGGGCCTCCTTCACTGATGTTATATCCTGGACGTGGCTTTCAGGTACGCCTAGGTATGGATAGGTCTCTCAAGTGTCAAGTGTCTAATAACACTCATATCCATGAGCTCAGGTTCCCCGGGAAGGCCAGTAATTCGTCCTAGCTTCAGATGAATCGTGGTACACTTGTCCAATCAAAAATCCATACCAATCTCTCTTGTGTACCCCTCGAAGACACTAAAAGCTCTTTTCAATCAACGCAACATTTCATCTCGCTTGCACAGATCACAACACAGCTAGAAGCACAGATCTTCCGGTAATTAATACAAAATACATGAGTGGCCTTATAATTGCGTAGTGCGAGAGATAGTGGTGAAGTGTGATGCAAGAGAAAGACGTTCTTGTCGCACATGTCAATGAGCAAGTTTTCTCGGTAGCCTGCTACACCTTCTTTGAGCCACGTTGTTAGTTCATCTCTCTCCACACAGGCCGAATTTCCCGAAGAATACTGTATTTCAGAATACCTAGAGAGATCTTATACAGCGTGTCAGATGTTATGATTTTCTCGGAAGCTTTTTTTAGCTTGGGGGTTTTATCTTCGGGGATATCCCTGGACAATTGTCCGCAACTCACAGTGATCGACAAAAAATCATTTGAGAAAAATAAATTTTTACTTGAAACGAGTATATTGCTCCCAGACATGAATGATGAGAGGAACAATTAACAAAAACAAACTATCATCAAGTTTTCAATAAAAGAAAAAGTAAATGAATTCAGGACTATTCCACTTCCATCAGTACAACATTCTCTCGCTTGCCTGTAATAATAGGATCAGACATAATGAGAAATGCGTGTAAAACATCTTTATTGGTTGTATTTTCTTGAAAATTTTCGGAAACGATGCTCCACAGTGGCCTTGAATTTTTTATTACAGGCTCGAAAGCTTGGTCATAAATGTCATAACCGCATGAAAGTCCTGTAAAATTACAGAACTTTTGTGGATGATGTCGTGATCAGTTCGGCGATAGCTGCAGATATTTCTTTATTTGAGAAAAATCTGTGAGCAGTGTTTCCGTCATTAGTTGTTCAACTTACTCCAGACTTTGCGACATCAACCAACAATTTCCTTTTCCTCCTGAAAAATTCTTGAACGTTCTTATTTCTTTCTGTAAACTGTAGCTTATTTTTATCACCTCGTACTTACCATTTCTGGCTGTTTCTGGCCTATACGATACGTGTAACAGACACTGAAAGAATCGTATCCAAGCGTGAAGTGTTGATACACCAAACTGCAACGTACCTATATCAATAGATTTTCTGCAAACGCAATCGATTATATTTATTTTGGTAGGATAAGTACCACATATGTAGCACCTTTGACTGGAAGTTAATGTTATTTAATTCCAAACCTTTTCATGTATCATTGTAAATAATAGATAATAAGTTTTGACAACGTTTTTCTGTTAACATCGCATAAAGAAGGAAGCAGATCTTGAATTTGCCTGTCGATCCGTTATTTTAGTTCAAAAGTTTATTTTGTTGTTTTTTCTATAAAGTGAAAATCAACTGGTCTACAATAACACGTAAAAAATGACTGCGGATTCTGCCTTAGTATTATTTTGTAATTAGAAGTCTGATTACCAGACATTAATTTTAGTGGTGCACAAGATGCCAGGAACATGCTTTTATCAGAAAAAGTATGATCACTGGATTCTAGATCAAACTTCTGCTTATATTCACTTTGTCCAGAACTGCCATCGCAGCCACACTTGTGAACCATATTTACATTTTCTAGTTGTTTATCAGAAATTATGTAAATGACTGTGCTCTGACGGTATGATCCAAAAAACTTTGCAGTTCCATTTACGAACTTGTGTCAGTAATTTTAATCGTGTTAGGATCCGTATAACATTATTTTTTTGCTTCCAAAACATCATCATAAGAAGAGAATATGTCTAAATTTTTTTATTTTCATCTCCTTCTGATAATTAGGTATTGCTCTTTTGATAAGTATGCATTAGTCATAATACAAAGTGCATCTTCCGCAGACAATTTCGGCTTGTATCGAGTTCCACTTTCTTCATTTTCGTAAACTTCTACCCCAAACCCTTTAGAAGATTGTTGGATGAATTTAGCCGCGTTCTCATTTCCTACTGATCTCAAACTTACTCGAGCAGAAAGCAGAATTTGTTCATGATCGATGGAAGATCGTAATTCTTCAACTCTCATATATTTTGTTTGAATGCTTGCTTCGCTAAAGCTTACTCTCAGGCAACCTTTTGGTTGAGGGATTTTTTGTTTACAAAAGATTTGCGGAACAAATTGGTATAAAATTTGTTGTTTAATTCCTCATCCATTCAAAATTATTTTCGAGAAAGTTTCCTTCCTTTCTGGACGATTTCTGCCATCTTTTATAATAATCAGAAGCGAAACGCGAAAAATTCGGGTTTTTTCTTGTATTTTCAATGAATTCTTTGTCGCTTCCAACAAATGGAAGTGAATTTATTTATGCACCATTAGATATACCAATTGATTTTTAAATTCAGGTATGGGTGAACTGTGCAATATCTCAAACAGTTCTTTTCCTTTAAATGATATCAATTCTCTATTATGTGCAATTGTAACAATTCACATTAAAGTTCTTTATTTATTTACGGCTGAAAAAATCATTTTCATGAATTAGCAAATTTTATCTTCATGAACATTTTGTTTAAACACTATTTTTTAACTTTTATTTTTTATTCTTTATGATTGAATAACAATTTTTGAAAAATTGTGTTGTGTGAAGTATGTGTACGATATACATATTGTGGATCGTCAAATTTTCGAAAATTGATTTATCAAGTTGAGAAATGTACTGTATAAATTAATATAAAATTCAATGTGCCGAAAGCAACATATAAAGAGGTTCACAATACTTACAATTGAAGCGCCAAGATGTTTGAATCGTATTTTTTTACGAAAGTAAACTCTAGAATGCTTTACAAGTTATTTTCAGATTATTTTCCGGTTACTGGTGAAACGATGTTAAACATAAAAAATGATAAGAATGATTTGCAAACATGAAAACTTGAAAATAATTTTGAATAATTTTCAATATTTTTTTTCGGAAGACATAATTTTTTTCGGTACTTTCCGGGACTTTTTTCTAATACTTGAAACATAACAGCATTCACGATCAGGACAGAGTTTGAGTTCCATTTATAGTATCGTCTTTGTGCTCATGGTAGGGACTAACTAGACTCATTTTCCAAACCTTTGATAGCATACTTTAATCTGCTTCTACGAGAGCTTTTCAAAGAGAAACTTATTTGTCGTCCGTCTGATGCATTTAAAAAGTCCCTACTTTGTGGGTTCTTTTCGTCGCTATAAACCACTTTAAAGATTAAATTATTATAAAATTCTTCTTCCTTGGGATACCTTTTTAAGATCGTTCTAATAATTATAGTAAAAATTTATGTTTCTTTTTGAATTAAAAATCCAACAGAATTTGATAGAATTCATACGAAGTCAAGATGAATCACTGTGGGCAGAAACAAGTCCTTGTATATGGCATTCTTCGACTAAATATGGTAAACTATATAATCTAACGGACATGCAAAGACCAAAAACAAGAAAAACCTTTAAGCCCTTTTTGAAAAAAGTTCATTTTAATGTTTAATAATATGTTTAATCATTATAATTTAATAAACAAATTTTCATTGACGGTTTGATCAAATGAACACTACAGCAAACCACAATGAAAATATTTATGAATGCAACACCTTGTATAATATTTTTGTCAACTTTTGTATACTAATTTTTTTCCGTACCTTGTGTCCTTTTTCAGATTTTTAAAAAATTGTTAATGCCATTTTTACGATTAAAACAAAAACTACGCGATCCTATCAAAAAGTGATTAATAAAAAATTTATAGATCTTTCTTGGATGCACAATTTTTGTCTATTCATATTTTTTCGTAGCTTGTGTCGTTTGTCCAAAAATTTTAATTTTTCATTTTTTACGATGAAAACAAAAACTATGCGTACCATGAAAAAATTATCAATGACAAATTTATAGATCTTTTTAAGGAGAACCACATTTATCTGTTAATTTTTTTTGTATCTTGCGTTGTTTTTCCAAAAATGTAATTCTTTAATTTTTCATGTTATTTTTCATAATTAAACCAAAAACTACGTACCATATAAAGAAACGATTTGATCAAAATTTGTAGCGCTTTTTTGGGTGGAGAACTCTTGTCTATTTATTTTTTTCGTAGCTTGTATCTTTTGTCCAAAAATTTTTATTTTTTTATTTTTAATGTTGTTTTATAATGAATAAAACCCAAGCTATGCGTCCTAATAAAAAGTAATTCATAACAAATTTTCATATCTTTTTTGGCCGCAAATTTGTCAAGAAGATTCTAAAGGTTTTATGATAATCTTATAATGCTTTCGAAAAACATAGTTCATTTCCTTTTTTTTTTAATTTTGCAAATGGTATAACTCTGATCATTTTCTTTTTATCAAAACAAGTCGTAAGGATAAATTATTCAAATTTCCGAGTACTACTACAAATAGGTAATTTATTATATTAATGGAACCGTCATATCAAACTCAATTTTTTTTTTTTGATTTTATGAATATTCTTGTAAGTAATAATAGACAAAAGCGAACATATACTTTCAGAATCAGTGGATCTTTTATTAACAGATCTGAAATTCTTTAGACACTAGTATATGAAATGAAACATCATTTTCATTGTTAGAAGTTACCTTTTAACAAATAAATATTGCTTAAACAAATTATAAAATATTTTATCAAAAAGATGCACGAATGGTGTCAGTCCTTCCTATTCTTTAGGAGGATATTCTTGTAAGTGATAATAAATTAAAAGCAAACCTATACTTTAAGAATCCATTATTTACAATGTGAGCTTAACTCTTCATTAATCAATTCATCAGTTTTTCTTCTGGTAGAAAAAATGAGGATCTTTTCCGCTCTGATCCTGGCCTCGTCGGTTGTCCTTAATTATATAGGTGAATATAATAATACAATATTATCTGTAATTTTGAGTACATTTGTATGTTTTTCCCAAATAGAATTGGCCCGATTCAATCTGCAGTTGATCCAGATTGAAATTTCTTTCCCCCATTTTTTCTAAGTTTGTCCGAAATTATTACGACTTTAATCTGCTTTTAGGAAAAATATTTTTTGTTTCAAAGACAATTTCTATGAATCAAACAAAAATATTCATTTACTTTCAATCAAATAAAAGTTTCTTCGATCCAAAGAAATTTATTTAGATTTAAAAAAATGTAAGTACTTGATACAAAGAAAAAGATTTTTGTTCCCATACCAATTTTTCATCACTTAAAACGTTTTGCTCTGTTTTGAAATTATTTGTGGCAAAATAAAAAAATAACGTTGAAATAATGGTTTCTTTAATCTAAGAAAAATATGTTTCTTAGTACGAATTTATTCTGCTGGAATCCGAACTGTGTGTGTTATAAAAAGCGGAATTTGAAAAGTGTCCTTCTGGATACGAAATTTCTGGAATTTCAGCACCTGAAAATACCTTGAATCAAAGTTCGAAATGGAAATATGGCCTCCTTAGTACGAATTCTGTTTCTGTTATGTTTTTTGATCGTTTCAAAAAATGTGAGCAAAACCAAACAAAAGTAATACATTTTTTTAACCTTTATTTAAACTTTAATAATTGTTTTCAATTCTATATAATATTTTTACATTCTCATCAAAAAATTTATTAGATTTGTGTAAAATTTGACCCCCACCACCAGTTTTTTTTTTCAATGTCCACGTTTTGAGACACTCTGAACTGTGAGCACGATGACTTTTGAAAAAATCAATCTATTAGATTGGTCTTTTGTATTTTATTTAAGTGTCAGAAACTAAAGGTTAAGTTTGTTAGTCAGCTATTTTTAATGGAAATTAAAAAAGTTAATGAGTATTTGAAAAATTTATTGGACCATTTTTTCAAGATTTGAAAATTCTAATTGCGGCTATTTACAGTACTCGGAAATTCGAATAATTTATTTTCACGACTTTTTTCGATGAAAAGAGAATTATCAGAGTTATAGCATTTTCAAAATACAAAAAAAAAACCAACACAACTGAACATTTCAAGCCAAACAACGCACCATATGAAAGAAAGTCGAGAGATCAAAAACCTTGATTCGTGAAAAAATCGAAAATTCAAATTTTGATCGCACAATAAATAATGGAAAATAAAAAATTTCATTTTGCTGACAAACTATGCAAGATACGGAAAAAGATAAATCCATAAAAATTATGCTTGCAAAAAAGATCTGCAAAAATGTGTTATGAATCACTTTTTTACAGGACACGTAGTTTTTGTTTTATTCGTAAAAAACAACATTACAATTTTAAAAAATTGAATTCTTGGACAAACGACACAAGCTACGAAAAAAAAGTTAGACGGAAGTTGTTAAAAAGAGCTAAAAATTGGTTAATAATAATTATTTTTTGATGAAACGCGTAGTTTTGATTCAAATCGTACAAAATAAAATTAAAAGTAAAGAAATTAGATTTATTGACGAACGAAATATGTTAAGAAAAAAACGAATTGACAATAGTGGCTCATCCAAAAAAGACCTACAAATTTTCAATTAATAATTTCTTGATAGGACACCTAGTTTTTGTTTTAGTCGTAAAAAATCACATTAAAAAATAGTTAAATTTTTTAAAAACATCCCGGGAGACAAAAAAGGAAGTCAAAATTTGTTCAACTTGTTCGCTTGAATTATATCTACAAGATTGCTTAAAACTACTTCACTCTAGGATGCCTATTTTTAGTTTAAACCGTAAAAAATAACAAGGCAGTTTTCCGCCAAATTCGAAGAAAAAAAGAAAGTGGTCTGCCCGGTGGAACAGAGCAACGTATCCTTATGTATTCTGACCCACTGAATCCAAATCCGGTGTCAGAAATATATTGGCTCGTGTTTCATCCCTTACCTTCAAAAACACCCATAAAAAGGCAGTTTTCCGCCAAATTCGAAAAAAAGTGGTCTGCCCGGCGGCCCATAGCAGTATATATGTATGTATTTCGACCCGCTGAATCCGAGTCCGAAGTCTGAAACATCTAACTGGCTTGTGTTTCAGCCCTAATCTCCAAAAACACCCGTAAAGAGGCAGTTTTCCGCCAAATTCG
Organism: Andricus curvator; assembly: GCA_932195095.1. Lineage (NCBI taxonomy): Eukaryota > Metazoa > Arthropoda > Insecta > Hymenoptera > Cynipidae > Andricus > Andricus curvator. Next base: position 266,056 of record CAKNYM010052036.1, read on the forward strand.
AAGAAAAAAAGAAAGTGGTCCGCCCGGCGAAACAGAGTAATGTATCCTTATGTATTCTCACCCACTAAATCCACATCCCGTGTCAGAAATATCATATTCGCTCGTGTTTCAACCCTCACCTCCAAAAACACCCATAAAAAGGCGGTTTTCCGCCAAATTCGAAAAAAAGAAAGTGGTCTGCTCGGCGGCTCATAGCAGTATATATTTATGCATTTTGACTAACTGAATCCGAATCCGAAGTCAAAAATATCATATTGGCACCTGTTTCAAACCTAACCTTCAAAAACGCCCGTAAAAAGGCAGTTTTCCGCCAAATTCAAAGAAAAAAAGAAAGTGGTCTGCCCGGCGGCCCATAATAGTATATATATATTCATGTATTTTGACCCGCTGAGTCCGAATCAGAAGCCTGAAACATCTGTCTCGCTCGGGTTTCAACCCTAACCTCCAAAAAGACCCGTAAAAAGGCAGTTTTATGGCAAATTCGAAGAAAACAAGAAAGTGGTCTGCCCGGCGGAACAGAGCAACGTATCCTTATGTGTTTCGATCCCCTGAATCCGAATCCGAAGGCATTGATAACCAGTAGGGTTATGAAAGCCTGTGACTTTTTGAGGTCACAGATGAAATACGAGCCAATCTGAAATTTCTGACATTAGATTCAGTTTCAGCAGGACAAAATACATAAGAATACACTGCTCTGGTCTGCCGCGCCGTGAGACCACTTTTTTGTGTGGCTGTGTTATCAAAAAATGTTATTCTTGCTTATCTTTTCTATTATTTTATATAATAGATACTATGAAATATGAAAAATTTTCTTTTTACATTGATTTTACATTTTAATTTGAAAATTGCCTAAAAAATAATAATCGCGCACGTAGCACCCGTGCATTTTATTTCGTTTTGTATCAATTTTATATCGAAAACAATCGTCAAGCAGAAACCATTAATAGATGAGTAACTGAAATCATGGAATGCAAAATCATGGGAATAAAAAATATTATTTTCAACCCAAAAAACAAACAAATTTTCAACAAAATAGTTCAATTTTGAGCAAAACAAATCAATTTTCAAGTAAAGTGATAAATCTTCAAGCAAAAAAAATCATTTTGAACCGAAAAATACGAATTTTTATATATTTTATATGACTTTTTAACTAACTAGTTGATTTTTCCACTAGAAATATCAATTTTCAACTGGAAATAAAAAAGTCGAATTGGCAGATAAAAAAAAAATAATGCCAAAAGAAACTAAGTTTTCAATAAAATAGTTAAATTTTAAATCATGGAAATAAATTTTCAACCAAAACGATGCTTTTTCAATCACGAAGATTAATTTTCCACCAAAAAAGGCTAATTTTTAACAAAATACTTGCATAGTAAACAAAAAATGAAATAGTTTAATTTTTAATGAAAAAATTTAATTTTCAAAAAAGGGAAGGAATTTTCAACTAAAATGATGACCTCGATGATGTCATTTCGACCGAAAAAATTAATCTTCATAAAATTAGTTCAACTTTTAACTGAGTAGTTGAATTTTCAACCAGAAAGATCAGTTTCCTACGAAAAAGAAGAATTTTTAACAAAATACGTGAATTGTCAACTAAAAAAGAAAGATAAATTATCAACAATTACAAATTGCTGAAACAAATTCTAAAACATTTGATCAAAAACGGGAAAGAATGATATTAGTCTTTCCAATTTTTTAAAAATATTTCGTAGAAATTTAATTAGTTTTGCTCTGTAAAAAAAGTTTTTAACTAATAAATAAGAGATTATATAAATTGCGACTTTGGTTTTAACCAAATGAGTCACATACGTTTTTTCCTTGAATCTGATTATGAAATACAATGATGTTTATACAGTAATGTTTATAATCTAAGATCATGTAGTCTAATGAAGCAGTAGAATATCAGTTGGTTACATTGTTAGCTGAATTTTTAATTATCACATTCATCAGTTTTTCTTCTGTTTACAAAAATGAGGATTTTTTTCGCTCTGGTCCTAATCTCGACGATTGCCCTTAATTCAATAGGTGAATATAATAATATATCTGTAATTATTGGTGCATTTTTAAGCTTTTCTCAAATAGAATTTGTCTGATTTTATTCGCATTCTATCCCGGCTGCAACTTTTTCCAAATTTTTGTCAGAAATGATTAGGAAATAATTATGCACTCAGAAAAAGGTTCGTTGGTTCAAAGAAAATTTCTCCAAATCAAAGAAAAATATTCATTAGCTCTGTGTCACAGAAAAGTTTCATCGATTTGAAGAAATATCTTAGGATTGAAAAAAATGTATTTGGTACGAAGAAAAGGATTTTTGGTTCGATAAAAACTTTTCTTTCATTTCAAGTGTTTTTCTGCAATTTGAAATAATTTTTGTTAAAGTTGAAAAAATGATGTTAAACGAAACGGTTTCTTCAATTCAAGAAAAATATTTTTCTCAGGGTGAATTTCTCTCGGTGGAATGGAAAATGCGTGTGTTATGAAAAATAAAAGTTGCCAAATTTTGCTATTGATATCAAGTTTGTAGGAATTTCAGTACAAGAATGTACTTTAAATTGAAGTTTGAAATGCAAATTTTTCTGCCTGAGGCCGAATCCTGTTCATGTTCTGTTCTTTGAGGATTTCCAAAAACGTGTATATTAAGTAAATTGAGAATAGAACCAAAATAAATACACTCTTTGAATCTTGATTCATATATTAATAGTTATTTTTAAATTCTATATAATATTTTTTTGCTTAACATTTTACACATCTATAACGTATTCAGAATTAACTGTTTCAAAATGTAAAAACAAGAATTGTTTACACACCTTATCTATTCCACGTTCATTTTTCATGATAAAGATAATCTGACTCGAGTTGAGTGGTTCTTCTCATATCCATAATTTTATATAAATTTCATATCGAAAACAGTCGACTAGCAAAAATCACTAATTGGTAAGGAACTGAAATCACTGAAATATTAGTCGATATTTCAACAAAGTGATCAAAGTAAAATAAACTTGTGACTTTTCAACTATTTTATTACTGAAATTCTAAAATATTACTATTTCACAAGTTAAACACTCAATTACGAATCAAATCAATGTTTCAAGAGTTGTCAACTTTTGACTATACTTTTTGTTTTATTCACGTTAATTTTAAGTTTCGTGTTCTTCATGCCAGTATGCGGTTTGTTCAACGGTCTCTGTAAGCTTTCGATTGACTTTCTCATAACAAACATGTAATCTGTAAACGATAACCCACGTACCTTCGCTGTCGCGTGATCCACACCTTCTTCGTCGACTAGAGCCTTGCCTAATATCGCACTTAGGAGCCATAAATTGATACTAACTCTTTCATGACTTCCCAAAGTGTACTTCTATCTACTCTATTAAACGCTTTCTCCAAGTCATCACCATATTAGTAAGTGTTTTTGAAAACATCTTGCTGACTATACATAGTGAGCTGACACGTCTATAATTATCGCAGTCGCTTTGCTCTCACTTTTCTTCGTATATTGGGATGATAATCGCCTTTTTCCAGTCATCTGGACCTTCCCCCATGCCGATACATAAATTTATTAACGTTCACAGCCTGCCCCAGCAAACACGTTCTGCAACTGTTCTAGATCAAAAAAGGAACTGTGTTCTATAACGGTTGTTACAAGATGATGACAGAACTGTTCTAGAACAAAAAGGTCACAGTGTTCTAGAACAAAAAGGTCACGGTGTTCTAGAACACTATGGCAAAATTGTGACAGAACTGTTCGAAACCTGTGTGACAGTACTTTCCTGTAACAGTTGCTATGGAATTGTTCTAGAACAAACCGTTCACAGACGTTTTATAACATTTGTTCAAAGTTTGTTCTAGAACTGTGCCGTAATAGTATTATATCGAAGTTCTAGGACCCTGTTATAATTTTGTTCTAGAACGAATTAGAAATAAAGACTAATAACTGTTCTAGAACATTTGTCACGTAATTGTTCTAGAACTGACCAATCACAGACGTTCTATAACATTTGTTTTCTTGTGTTCTAGAACAGTTACAGATCTGTTCTGTAACCATGTTTGCTGCAGCTATACTATTCTTTAAGTCTTTAATCATATCCCTAATCTGCTGCTCCATAGATTCACCTCCCAATAATTTCTCGTAACCGTCCCTATAACCTTCTTTTACACCGTCCGTATCCCATACCATTTAACCCTCTCTACTTCTAAACCCGACTAACTCTGTATCACCACTTTCTTTCTTGTTGTCCTTGCGCAATTGCCAAAAAAATAATTTCTTATTTTCATCCAAAGCTTTTTGCATTTTCTTCTCTTGTTTCACTTCGATTCTATCCTAGCTTTCTTTAACTAGTATTTTTTTGTTCTTGTCCCTATACTAATTTTCTAGTCTAATTCTATCTTCTTCGCGAAGACCTGCGATATTCAACGTTGAAAGAGAAGAAAAAAACATCTAAGCATTGTGGATCTTAAAAGTCACTTCAATGTCTGTCCCAGAAGGTTTCTGTCTTATCAAGCTGCATTTATATTTTCGGATGAAGATCGAAGATAATTATTCAAACTAATATATATCCATATTAATATGTTATACTCTAAAATGAGAGGATGTTTTAAAACTCTGAATTCAAAATCAAGGAACTCGTGAAAATAGTCATCTTTCCCATATTTTTACATACTTTCATCTGTTCTGCATATATTTTAAAAAGAATTTTGAAACTTCTTACTATCACTGTCGTATGTCCAATCACGCGGACTATAGTAACGTGTGAAATTCATATTCGTCACAAATACATTCCTTGATTTCTTAGTTGTATATTCAGTGGTGTGGTCCTAAAAGAAAAAGTGACCTAGTGGTACTTATCATAAACTACTTTACCATTTGTAGGGGGGGGGGGGGGGTTAAAAACTAAGATGGGTAAAAAGGGGCGAGGAGGGTATAAGAAGAAATAACGTTACGAACTTAGATCAAATTTAGAACTGAAATCCAATAAGAAAATCCGAACTATATTTTTAGGTAAAAGTTATTCTTTTTTATTAAATAGGCTACTGTTATATTTTTGGTCCAGAATTCATCTCGTTTGATTGCAGATTCTCCTATTTGGTTGAACATTTAATTATTTTGCTAAAAATGCAACCATATTGTTCAAAATTCCACTTTTTTATCAAAAACTCATCTACTTTGTTAAAAATTCAATTTTTTAGACGAAAGTTCATGTTTTTGGTTGCAACTTTACTTCATTTTGATGAAAATTCGTTTCATGTATGATTGAAAATAAATTTTTTAACCTGACAACGAAACTATTTAATTTTTTGGTAAAAATTTATCTTTTTCCGTCAAAAATTTAGCTAGTTAAAAATTTATCTTTTTTAGTTGAAATTTTAACTTTTTGGTTGAAAATTCATGTATTTTTGGGAAAATTCGTTTTTCTGGGTAGAAATTTAATCTTCTTGGTTGAAAATGTATCCTTTTTGATTTAAAAGTAAAGCAATTTTTTGATTGAAAAGTCGGTTTTTTGACTTAAAGTGGAACTACTTTGCAAGAAAATTAATTTTTTTATTAAGGATTCATAATTACAGTTGAGCATTCAACTATTCGCTTTGAAATGAACTTTTATATTAAAAATTCTACTGTTTTGTAGAAAACTCGTCTTTTTTGCTTCAAAATTAAATAATTTTGTTGAAAATTCATGTATTCTGTTCAAAATTCATCTTTTTTGCTAGAACATTAATCTTCTTGGTCGAAAATTAATCTTTTTGGTTGACAATTCAACAATTTTGTTGAGAATACGTTTTTTTTTTATTCAAGTTTTTTTTTTCATCAGAGTTTTTATCTGAAAATTTAACAGTTTAATTTTTGGTTGAAACTTTATCCTGTATATTGCATAAGATGAAAATTCAATTATATGGTAGAAAATGCATGTATTTTGTTGAAAAGTCGTCCTTTTGGGCAGAAAATTATTCTTGTTTCTTGAAATTTCAACTTTTTGGTTGAGAATTCAGCTATCTTGTTAAAAATTCATCTTTTTTAATTGAAAATGATCTTTTTTGTTAAAAATTCATCTTTCATGGTAGAAAAGTCATCTTTCTTAGTTGAAAATGAACGTTTAGATGAAAATGCAACTGTCTTCTAAAAAATATGTCTTTTTGTCTTGAAAGTTCCAATATTTGATTGAATGTCAATCTTTTGAAAATGCAATATATTACGGCTTTAAATTATAGGAGTAAACTTCATTAAAAATTAATATATATTTTATTATTCATTAGGCAGTACTATTTTATATTAAAAACTAAGTGAAAAAGTATTATAAAAAACTAGATGAATTTAAAACTGAGCGTTTTACGCAGATTTTTGTACAGCCGAAATTAAAACATCGCTGTTGAACCAATTTGATCAAGATTTCCCTTTTTTCAACCATTTTAGGTTATGCCAGCGTTTCACACTGGAAATTGGTGTTCTTAATCAAAACCTATTAAATTTCAAATATGCAATTTTTTTTGTTAGAGTTTTTCATCCAAAATGGACATTTTAAAATAAAAATCATCACTAGATTTTGAAATTGCCTAATTTTCAGATAATTTTAGTTTACGCAAGCGCTTTACACCAAAAATTGGTATTTTAAAACAAAAATCATTACAGTTCGAATAAGATTTAAAATTTTTGAATATTATCGGGTTATATTTACACTTTTGACAGGGAATCGATTACTCTAAAAAAAATTTAAAGAAAAAAATTGGTTTCAAAGAAGACTCACAACTTAACAATTTCAAGTCATGTTGTCGTTTTACAGAAGAAATCGGCATTTTTGGTAATGAATTATTAGTCTTCAAAGAAGGTTCAAAATGTTTGTACAACGGTGAGTTGAGGATGCATTTTAGCCCAACATAATATTAAAACTAATAAGAAATTAAAAAATTGAAAAAAGAGAAAGGCTGTTAATTTTCTTGAATTGCAGAAGTGAAATCTGATAATGTAACATTAAAAAAAAAAGTTTCAATTAAAAATTCGAAAAAACAAACATAACATATTTAGTAGAACTTAAATTAGTTTTCCTATGTGAAAGCAGTTTTCCCTAAAACGTAAAAGATCTCACCCTTTCCGCTGTCCCTAATTCTATAGGTGAATATAATAGTATATCAGTAATTTTTATTATATTTGTAAACCTAGCCTGAATAGAATTTGTCCGATTTAAGTCGCATTCAATCCCAATTGCAATTTTTTCCAAGCTCTGAGATTGTGCAAAATGATTACGAATATAATCTCCACTTAGAAAAAATATTGTTTGGTTCAAGGAAAATTTCTTTAATTTGAAGAAAACTATTAATTGGCTCTAATTCGAAGAAAATTTTCCTTGATTCAAAGAAATCTCTTGAATTAAAAGAATTTGTTTGGTTACAACAAAGAGTTTGTTGTTCCGATTAAAAATTTTCTATAATTTCAAACATTTTTCGCCATTTTGAAATTATTTTTGGTTAAAGGAAAAAAATTATGTCGAAGGCATTTTTTTGTTAGAGTCAGATTTTTTAAATATCCAGTGATATCAAAAGAGCAGTATGCCTAGTTTGACATATTGGTTAAAGCCTGGTTTTTTACTCCACTATCTACGGACTGGGTCACAGCCATGTGCATGATGGGAGGACCTACAGATTAAGGTGGGATCCGATCCACCAGAACTTCAGTAGAAGTACACAGAAAAACTTTAGAGGTACTGACTCAGGGATCGAATCCCGGACCTCCAACATGAAGTCCAAACGCCTAACCGCCTGAGCCACTGAGGCTCTTATTATTATCTTTTTTTTGTAACTTGATCTGGGGTGAACCCAGTTTTTCATCATCAGCCACGGACTAAGTCAAGTGCCTAATGAGACGAGGATGTGATAAATTGATTAAATACGATGTTTGACATTTTTTGCGTTCATGTTGTAAGTACAAGATTAGGAGCATGGTGTAGTTTGGAGTTCGTCTTTTACCGCTGTTGTCCTTACGCAGCGACCGCGAGCGTTGTAGATGACAACAGTCGCCTCTGGATGATTTCTTAGAGCTACCATCAGCTACTCCATAGGTTTTCAGTCGCTTGCTTGCTGATGGTCTAGAAAGTTTCTTACAATGCGACTGGTGTTTAATAAAACCGCCTTCTGAGCTGCTTCCAGTACCCTAATGACTCCTAAATGTTCAACATGTCCAGTGTATCTTGCGTGCACATTGCCTGTAGCCAAAATAACAATAGGATGAATAGATGCATATTTCACATTCCTCCATATTGTCTTTACTTCATGCCTTAGCTCGCTATACTTATGGATCTGTGCTGTATTGGTTGCCTGCCAATTGCGGTTAAATGGACAAGCAATGTCGATGATGTAGACCCTTCCACTTTTTATCTCTCGCAACATGATGTCGAGTCGATTGGGTCGGATATGATGATCCGTCTAGATAGTAGCATCCCAATATAAGATGTAATCTTCGTTTTCTAAAACGGGCATTGGAATGTATCTATAGAAAGGCATCCATTCTGTTGAGAGTCCTAGGTTTAGGGCCAGTTGTTGATGTATAATGTCCGCCACATCATTTTGTCTATGCGCATATTCTCGCTGATTCATTACGCGACGGCCATCAATAATCGAAGACTATATAAGTCACCTGGGACCACAACCCTGCCCTTCGTATCTTCCATGTCTTGTTAAGGACTGCTGCCATTATACCGGAGCTGTTTAGCAGTCCTCGGCGGAAAGGTTATTTCACCTGGCAACTGAAGTCGCTGGCGATGGTACTTCTTTCTAGCAGCAGTGCTATACTTTTTCTTTTTATGGGCATTCGCCACGTTTATGTAGCTATTTAAAGCCCCATTCCCAGCATTGTGTTCGTGCTTTGAATGGTATTGGCCCCTTGTTGGCTGGAAGGAGATTGAATACCTTTATTGGTTTCCTTCTTCTCGGGGGAATAAGTATTCATATAGCTTGTCATTCGAGCCCCCCGTGTATTTGTTGTTTTCAAAAATTAATTTATGTTAGTTCATGATGTTTTTACGAGTAGCTAGGAAAAATTTATTGAGTCCCCACAGAGCCTCGCTTGTAGGTTGCATGGTATCTCAGCACATCGTTATAAGACATCAGACCCTAGTGTCATTCAGCTTTGGGCAGGTTATTTTCGACACAAGAGTTTTTCCAGCCTGATAGCCGAGAAAAACTCGACAGTCGCTTCTTGGTCGAACTAAACCAGGTGCTATAAACCTTAGTGAACAAGAACTGCTTTCTTCAATGAGGCATTATGCTCCGGTGTCCAGGTCGTCGGAAACCACGGAAGTTCTATGCCTACTCATCGCAGCCAGTTTCTAACTCTGCTGTCCTGACATCAGGGAAATTTGGTTCTCGACCGAAGGGGTAAAAAAATCCAATAGCCTAATACAGGAGGTCGAATCCGTTTTAATCTGAATCCTGTTTCTTTTTTTCGGAATCCTAAACAGATTGGTAATGAAACGAAAAGTACTCATTTTCAAAAATGTTAAATAATATAATTATTATAATTTTGTTAAAATCATGCATTATATTTTTTGGTTTAAAATTTTACATATCTGGCAGAGGTATTTTTGATATTAGAAATTATAAGCTCATCTCTTTGATTCGGGACTGCGATACATTAAAAAACGGAAAAAGATCCTTGAAAAATACTAGAAACATCTGATTTGTTCAAGCTTGTATATCAAAGTTTAAATAAATTAAAAAACGTGGAAAATGGAAAAGTTTGATAAAAGGGCGCGATTGCGTAACATTTGTAACTTTATTGAAATGATAAGAAGGGCATATTTTCTATATTTTTAAATAGGCGTAGTCATTACCTACACCAATGTAACGTATTTGCAATTTAGTCTTTCAAAATCGGCTGAGAAAAATTACAATTTCTCCAGAAAACCTTTTTTTTTTGTCCTTTTTAATTTCAATGAAATTTTATTCGTTTGCCTTCTAGTCGAAATTTTCAGAAATGTAAAACAAAACTGTTGGAGCCGATATGAAATTATTGGTTCTAATTGTGAAATGATTAATTATATAATATATAATTATTACTTATAATAAATAGTAATAATTGCTTAATAAGGAAATGAAAAGTTTACACATTTGCTGCTCAAGACATCGCCAAGTCGAACTCAAGTCAAACCATTTTTACTCGGGCTACCACCTATCAGTTTCTTAAATACGCATAAAGTCGAGATAGGACCAATTTTAAGCGCCTAAGAGCTCATTGTGTCTGATTCTAATCAGGCCGGTCCGGAGCCAATTTTTGCGCTCTTCTGATTATTCTTTGATTTACGAAATTAAGAAACATAGCGGTTGATAACCGCGTATCCCCATTATACGTGTTTTTGAAGGAGCGTATGATTTATTGAATTTTAATTGCTGTACAAAATGTTAAAACCTCAAAACGATTAAATGACGTTCCAGGTAGAGTGTTTGCATTGCATTTTTACAATTTACTACGCAGAAAACTTTTGCACGCTTTGCTTTTATATATATATCCGCAAGCCCTGTACCTAGGAATACAAATATTGTTTTCTATACGTACTTTTCAACTACTTGCTCTGCTTCAAATTATACAAGTAAGCTTTTCTTGAAAAAATATTAGAAGCTTTTTTGGCTGACTTTAAAATATCAAAAAGAAAATAACTTCCCCTGTTATGCCTCGCGAGCTGTCAGTCATTTCTAAATTTCTATTTGGGAATTGCATACAATCAATACTAGCAAAGGATTTTGTACTTTAAAAAAAAATGCATACTCTGTTCCTTGTTGCAGCGTTTAGTTCACAGTCAGAGAGTTCACCGAATGGCGAACCTTTTTCTGGTGTTCCTCGCAGCACACCTTCTGATTCTCCTACCAGAAATCTCTCTCTTGCCGAGCCTCTTCTTCGCGCCAGGTCAAGTTCTCCTCGTGCCAGGTCAAGATCTCCTACTCCCAGACAACGCACTTCACTCTTATTTGGATTTCATCCTGAAGATCGTTTTCATCTTCGGCTTACTCCCGTTGTGAATCCGCACCGGGTATACCAAATTCGCAAATACACTTTTGTTCCCGAGAATCAAATTCAAATGAATGCAGCTCGTAATTCCCGTGTGCCGATGCCAACCGAAGAGCGATATGTTTTAATAACATCCACTAGAGACATTGTGGCAATATTGGAGCGTAATAATACAATTCTTCGTGGAATATATGCGAAAGTTTTCTCTCTCACACGAGTGAAAATAAACATGGATAGCGGCACGATTGCAGAACTGAACAAAGAAGAAATCGCGGAAACTCCCGTCGGCAAAAATAACCCAGTCTCGAAGAATTTTAGGATATTATATGTAAACGACACGAACACAATTTAATTCTGTCGTCCGCAAACGCAGTTTAAATTTTAAGAATAAAAATAAAACAGCCTTTCACGACGTTAATAAAGGAAACTGTACTGTTATAGTATTCTATTGTATTACCAAATTAATATGTTTGAAAAAAGAAACATATCATTTATACTAATTATATTTAAGTGTTCAGGATAACATGTACATTTTTTTTCTTCTTCAAATAAATACAGGATAGCTGAGATATCCGGTGAGCAAGTCAGAGTTGAAGCTGCTAATCGCCTCTTCACATGCCCCTCTTTTTGCGCGCTAGCGAATCTGCATTATTTTTCCAGCTGCTGAACTGATAACGTCGTGGACGCTTGAATTATTGAATGCTTATTCAATCTCGAGCCTAGCGATTGAGTCTGCCTCGCCGCAACAGAGATTCTGCACCGGAATAGCTGAACAGAATTGTGTCTTCAAATTTCATTTTCTTTCATCGAATATTAGATCAAATCAGACGTTTTAAAATACATACAAGGCACAGCTCTATTTCGTTAATCATTCCTCAAACGTACAGTAAGACTGGACGATATGAACCATTACCCACTGCCCACTTTATGGGGACATAACTCTTTCACGGTTGACTGAGCTTGGCCTCTCTTTCGGCCCCGCGGATCCCCTTATCACGAAACTGTCGACACCAATTCTGGAAACGTCGTAAACCCAGGTCTCTTAAATACAGATTTCAGTGTAATTTAATTACACTGGTATTCTTGTGTATACTATCGTCTTGATGAAGAAACATAACATCTACAGTTTAACGTAAGGCCTGTTTACTTCTACGCCGCAACACGAAGGTGACCCTTATGTAAAACTGCAGTTGTACAGTTTCTTCATTAGGACGGCAGTATACTAATCTACCAGGTCGGCAAGCCGATTTTCTCCCGTGCGTCGGTCTTTGACGGTTTACGACATACACTGAGGATTCCCTGGACTGTCCCCCAAAAATGCTTTTAGCCACTATTCTACGCTAAATCGCTTATCAGAAGAAGTTCAGTGATACATCAAAAGTGTCGGCCCAATCCAAGGAAGAGACACGCTGGCAAACAACGACAGTCCGAATGGAAGGAGGTCTCACCGGAATCCAGCTTTGTAGAAAAGCAAGCTACAACCAGTCACTTACCAACATCCAAACGCAGCCTTGGACGAAGTTCCGGCAAGTTAAAATTTTCTGAAGTTTCTAACATCAAAGACAGGACGATAAAGCCACGCCCAGGATTAAATGTCATCACACTTCGACCGCCAGATGCTAATCTTGGCGTCGCCGTGGATGTCCTGAGGTCTCTGAGCTCGTGTCTATCTACCACGTAAACTACATTGTTCCCGACTGACGAGATTGTACGTGTCTGGTATATTTGCGACAGATGTAGTTTCTCAGCGTAAATGTTTAAATAACTGGTTTAAATAAATTATCTATGAGTGACGAACCTCCCCGCAAGAGAAAAAAAACTCGCGCTGGGACCGCGGGAGCGTGTAGCTTTAGCATTAAGAGGTAAAATATAATATTTGTTGTGATCCGCAGTCAACGGTCTTTCGCGCACCAGCTAAAGGCACCGAAAAAAGGCTTTCTCACACTGTTCTCCAAAGCCTCCCCTCGATACCAGTACATCGCGCGCAAAAGAGACTTCCCATGCAGGTGTAACATAAGCCTGATAGTACAGGCATTATTATTAATATTATTATCGATTAGCGATTCGATCTCGAAAGTTCATCGCCCCATCTACCCGAAACCGCCACGCATCTCTATCCTGTGCATCCTTCATCCAGTTTAAGTAATCATGTCCTAGTTCTTTTAGATCATCCCTTACATTTTTCTCCCATCTGATTCTCGGTCTGCCTAGCGGTCTCTTACCAATCGGTTTCCCTCTTAAAACTTGCGCCACTGTTCTTTCATTACCCATTCTTGCTACATGCCCCGCCCATCTTAATTTACGCGCTTTCATTACTCTATTAATATTTGCTGACCCGTAGAGAGCGCGCAGCTCATCATTATGCAGTTTCCTCCATTCACCAGTCTCTTCGTCCCTCTTTGGACCATAGATTTTTCTAAGTACTTTATTTTCAAAAACTCTAAACCTATTCTCCTCTCCTTTCGTCAGCGCCCACGTTTCACACCCGTACATAACGACCGGCATTATTATTGTTTTGTAAATTCTTACTTTGATGTTTCTAGATAGCAATCGCGATTTTAGTAGTGTGTTTGCTGCATAGTAGCACCCATTGCCAGCGTGCAGCCGTGCGTTGATTTCCGTTTTAATATTATTTTTGCTAGTTATAATAGACCCGATGTATTTAAACTCGTTAACCCTTTCGAATTTCATATTTCCGGCCATAAGATCCCCGCCTACATTACTTTGTTCGGATCTGACGACGGTCATATATTTTGTCTTTGATTCGCTAACTTCCAAACCAATATCTTTGTCTTTTGTAATCAAGATTTCAGAGTTTTTAGCTACGGTTTCTTTATCATCCCCTAGTAAGTCGAGATCATCCGCATACCCAAGAATTTGTATTATCCCATTGAGGGTAGCACCGTTCGGATTCACTTGTACTTGTCTGACCACGTATTCTAAAACTAAGTTGAAAAGGATGCACGAAAGTGCATTGCCCTGTTTCAGGCCATCGCGGATCGAAAACTCTTCCGAAAAACTTCCGTTTGCACGTATTATACCCCTACTGCCGCTTAAGAAAATTTCGATAAGTCTAACTAATCTTCTTGGTACACCCAAGAACTCTAGAATCCAGTACATTCGTGCGCGTATAATAGAGTCGTAAGCTTTTTTGAAATCAACGAATAGCTGATGCACTACTTCATTAAATTCCCATTTCTTTTCTAACATGTGTCTAATTGTAAACATTTGATCGCTTGTAGATTGGTTTCGGCGGAATCCAAACTGGTAATCCCCAATGATTTCCTCGGCAAAAGGAGTTAGTCTACTTAAGATTACATTGGACAGGATCTTATAAAATAAAGGCACAAGTGAAATTCCCCGATAATTGTTACAATTCGTTTTATCGCCTTTTTTAAAGATAGAAATAATAATAGAGGTATTCCATTTCTCCGGCATGCGTTCTGTTTTCCAAAATGCGCGTATTAATTTACAAATTTACCTTGTGAGGCAAGGGCCTCCATTTTTTATCAGTTCTGACGGTAGGTCGTCGATGCCCGCGGCTTTGTTATTTTTTAACTTCTTTATGGCCATTTCTATTTCTATATCAGTAGGATCATCAATTAATAAATCAACAGTGTGTATTTCACCGAGATTACCTTCAACGGCGGCATCGCGTACATTTAATAACTTATCGAAATAGTTTTTCCATAAATTCAGTCTCTCTGTCGCATCGGCTACTAGATTGCCATTTACGTCCCTCATTACTTCCGTTCTACTTTGAAAGCCTTTATAAAATTGATTCCCCTGTACATATCACGCGGGTTATTTTGTTTATTATGCATTTCTATTGCTAGTATTTTATTCTTTTCGCACTCCCTTTTCTTGGATCTATAAAGCCTATTTGTACTTTCAATAATCTCAAGATACTTCTTATGTGTTTGTTTTGATGACTTCTGTCAATTCGAACGTGATCAATATGATTGCGAGTGTTACCATCTGGTGATGTCCAGGTGGTCTTATGTATATTTTTATGCTTCAAAAATGTGCTTTTGTAAACGAGGTTCTTTGAAGCTGCAAAGTTTATTACTCTAGTCCCATTATCATTACTGACGTCATGCAAACTTTCCGACCCTATTGTAGGCCTGTACATCGGTTTTTTTCCAATTTTCGCATTGAAATGTTCCAATACTATTTTTGCATCATACGTTGAGAACTTGTCAAAAACCTGTTCGATTGTTTCGTAAAAAAGATCCTTAGTATCTTCGTCTTTGTCCTCGGTGGGGCAGTGCACGTTGATCAACACCTGTTTGCTGAAATTACCCTATAGTACAATGTATGATAACCGATCGTTAATGAATTGAATGTCGATAACAGCTTGCGAAATTCGGTCATTAATGAGAAAATCGGTTCCCAGTCTGTACCCGTTAGCTCCCCCATAGTGAAAAGTATAGTCGTCCTTAGAAATTGACGCGGAATCGCCCAGCCAGCTGGTTTCTTGAAGTGCTTGCTATCTCAATGAGTTCGCTAAATCCGCCAGTATTTAGACTACGCGCGTTCAGAGTTCCCGCCCTTAGATATTTTACGGTAGTTTTTTGTTGTTGCAAGTTAGCCATGATAATTTCGTGGGAATCCGCACGTTAGGATCCTATTCCGATCGTAAGTGAGTGAGTAGGGAGCTTTCCGACTTTGACAAGGACCGTGTCAACTTGTCGTCAGACACATTACAGTTTCATCCTCGTATCCTAACATCCCCCTGCGAGGCAGCGCGCCTACTGGCATCAATACCCATTTGGCCCTGTGCAGGCGAATCATTCCACACATCCCTTGCGGGTAGTGTCATCGATGCGGTGTCCAGGGGGGCAGCAGGATTTTTCCTTTACAAGATTTTTAGTTTTGGTTCGGGTAGAGTTTCTAGATGGATACACGCTGCACCTCGGCTTGCCAGAACCCACCCATTGCGTATGAACGCGAATGGGTGAGTTCCCCCAAGCCATGGTTGTCGTGTACCTATTTTCTACCAGTGCTGGGCTCACCACACTGACGGCTGGTTCCTATCGGCTGTCCGCGACTGCTTATTCCTGTATTCGCAGTTAACCTTAGGGGCTGTTCAGCCTCACGGGCCGTTCCTCTATCCGCAACCTGAGGACGCGCTACGTAGTGGTGACAGGAAACCCACCAAGCAGAGTCCAGGCATTACGTCGAAATAATGAGTGAAATTCCCGAAAAATTCCACCATGAAATGTTTTTAATGAGAAAGTTTATTTAAGAGATCCCTTTTAACATATCAAAAATGATAGAACAGATCAATTGCCAAACCAGATTTTTTTTTTTTAAAAAGCAGTTCCAAAAGTTACGTTTGCGTGGACGGATAATTCCCATTGTATTTCAGAGCAAAATGTCCAACCAATATCTTACCTGAGAAAATATTCAGCCATTCCGGGACTTTTTGGGCACCTTGTATATTATAATATACAGGGTGGCGGAAAAGTATGAAAACCTCTAGATATCTCTGTAGTTGGTTAAAGAAACCAAAGTCATACCGTAGGTATATGTCAACGAGGAATCCAACGGTGACCTTGAATTTTACCTTGAAACTCATTTTCAAGGTCATTTTGAGGTCAGTTTTGTTTTTCAAAATGGGAACCCTTATTTTTTTTGTGCCAGAATCGAAAAGAGCGTGAAATCTCACGTTTAGGTATGTGTTTGAGTCAAGGGTCAACGTAACCTCTACAGGTCAAATAAAGTTCAAAGTACGCTTTCATAAGACTTCGTAGGAATCTCGCAGAATCAGTGAAAAAAATTAACCAAGGTCATACCATAGGTACTTTCAAAGAGGAATCCAACGGCGAAATTGCATTTGACCTTGAACCTCACTTCCAGGGTCATTTTGAGGTGAGCCTTGTTTTTTCAAATGGGAACGCCTATTTTTGGTGCCAGACTCGAAAAGAGCGGCAAATATTACGTTCACGTATGTGTTTAGGTCTAGGGTTAACTTTACAGGTTGAGGTGACCTCCACAGATCAAATAAAGGTCAAAGTACGCTCTCATAGGACCTCGTAGGAACCTCGCAGAATTAGTGAAAAAAATTAACCAAGGTAACTATGTGACTACCCTAGTTAACTTTGAACGAGTAATCCAACGATGACCTTGGATTTGACCTTGAATCCCATTTTCGAAGTCATTTGAAGGTCACATTCGTTAGGCGTGGACGTAGAAGGATTCTGTTCCGTTTGGGGTATTACCTTGATTAATTTTTTTTTGCTAATTCTGCGAGATTCCTACGAGGTCCTATGACAACATGCTTTTACCTTTATTTGGCCTGTAGAGGTCACCTTAACATGAAGACTTAACCCTAGACCTAGACACGTACCTGAACGTAACATTTCCCGCTATTTCCGATTCTGGCACCAAACATAGGGGTTCCTATTTGAAAAAACAAGGCTCACCTCAGAATGACCCTGAAAAATGAGATTCCAGGTCAACTCCAAGGACAACGTTGGATTCCTGTTTGAAGGTTACTCAGGGTATGACCTTGGTTAATTTTTTTCACTAATTCTGCGAGATTCTCACGAGGTCCTATGAAAGCGTACTTGGACCTTTATTTTACCTGTAGAGGTCACGTTAACCCTTGACCTAAACACATACCCGAACGTAAAATTTCCCGCTATTTTCGATTCTGGCACCAAAAATAGGGGTCCCATTTTAAAAAACGAAGCTGACCTCAAAATGACGTTGAAAATGAGGTTCAAGGTCAAATCCAAGGTCACCGTTGGATTCTTCGTTGAAAGTTACCTAGGATTTGACCTTGGCTTTTTTTTAAACAAACCACAGAGATTTCTAGGGGTTTCCATACTTTTTCGCCACCCTGTATATTATATATTTCGAAAATCAGTAGATGTTTTATTAACAGGTGGGAAAGTACAATCTTGTTAAATCTTGATTTTATTAAGTTTTTTTACACGTATTACACTTCAACTGTAAAGACGGGAAATCTAAAATTATTTGAAATTGTCTGGAATTGTAGGGTCACTAGCACATAAAATAAAATAAATTTCTTTCTGTAGAAAGTTACTTTTTAACAATTAGAATATAATGAAATATTGCAGACTATGCTTCTCCTGATAAAAAAATGTAAAAGAATGATATCAACATGTCTAATTTTTGCAAACATATTTTGTGAAACTTTTATTAGTTTTTCCCTAAAACGTAAACAATCGTATAAACTCTGACGTCAGCTTTAAAGAATTAAGTTATTACATCTTTTCCTTGAAACTGATTACGAAAATTAAATATTTCGCAAGGGCATACTTAATGCCTATAATCTACGTGGCAGTGACTAGTGTAGCTAGACACCTGAAGCACCAGAGAATCCATCAATTGAGCTGTTATTTGAAATCTTCAATTAATAAATTGATCAGTTTTCTCTATACTTGGAAAACATGAGGATCTTTTCCACTCAGGTCCTCACCTTTGCAGTGTTCTGTAATTCTATAGGTGAATGTATTAATATAATATATCTGTAATTTTAAGTACATTTGTAAGGTTTTTCTACAAAGAATTTTTTCGATTTAAGGTGGTCTCTATACCAACTGCAATTTTTTTTCAAACTCTTTCTGAGTTTTTCCGCAATGATTACTAATTTAATCTGCTCTCAGAAAAAAGATTTTTTGGATCGAAGAACATTTCTTTGATTGGAAGAAATTTGTTGATTCTAATGAATTTCTTTGGTTAAAGGAAAGTGTTTCTTGTTTCAATGCAAATTTTTTCATAATTTAACATGTTTTTCGCAATTTTTAATTTATTTTTGGTTAAAAAAATGATGTTCAAGAAACGGTTCCATTATTTCAAGACAATTCCTTTCTGGGGTGAGAATTTATTCCGGTGGAATCCAAAATGTGTTATAAAAATGGAATTTGAAAATTGGAACCCGCATCATTATTATTATTACGAATGGGCCGGGGCATTAAAGTCCCATAGCACACGAGCGCATAAAGGAATTTTTATCACACCGCCCTCATAAGTGCGATTTTAGGTACTGCGAACGATACCTAAAATAGCATTTTTTAGCATAGGCCGTAAAATTTTTACTTAGGGTATTTAGGGTATTCATTCAGGGTACTTTGTATCGTCTTCTTACACCACGCACATTACTGGACTCCATCTCTGGACCCACTCGGGGTTTTAGATTAGGACTTTATGCAACCTATTTGCACTTATGATTGACTGGTGTGATAAAAAATAGTACGTGACACTCGGCCCCTAAGTGGCACTTTGCCTCGTGTAAATTGCAGTACTCGTCGCGTCGCGGCTACGCCTCGACTCTGATTCATACTGCATCTTTGACCCTCGGCCAAAAAAGTGCCACTTAGGGTCCTTGTATACAAATAACTATCATTGCCGCATAGAAATGTCTTCGAAATCATCTGGCACATCAAAATTATTTTTGAAATGCTTCACTCTGAAGTTTACTACACTGAAAAAATTTTGGGCAAGCTGCTCTACCACGTGACATAGCTGCTGCGCCACATGCGCAGAGCGCTGTGCGACCATGATCATGGTTTGGTTTCGCTCTCACGTTGGGCGAGGATCTTTCCCACCGGGCACGATGCTCTCTCTTTGTTAGACCGCTGCTTTCCCACATGGGATCGCTTTTCGCTTAAGACCGAGTAGATTTTTTACTAAACGCGTAGTGGCACTGCTTACACAAAATCACCACAAATACCACAAAATTGTTCACTCCAGTACATCACAATCATTTGCCACATTTTCTTTATTTTCGAGTTCAGAAGTTTTTTAGACTTTCCTAAACATGGTTCTCTTAATCAACATTTTAGAGTGAATAATTCCTTTAGCCATATTTCAATACCTCGTTTGTTACACCAGGAGCCACTGTTAAATGGAATGGTCAGCCAAAGCGCACAAGGTTCCGCAGTACGACTCAGGTCCTTTAAGAGTTCTGTAGTCCCACTTTTTGCGAGCATATTAGCACTCTCGTTACTTTCAATATTTTTGTGCCCAGGCACCCAGATCAAGTTGACCCAGTTTATATCAGTCACTTCAAAAAGTTCTTGAAGGCAACTATGAAGTGGTTTATCGGGTAAAATTTCAACCTTCATATGAGATGATTTATCTGAATGATTCGGCTTTATTTTATAAGTTTCTCCTTGGCTTCAGTCTAAGGATCGAGTATATCGTATAGCTATACACACCCTAGAAATATTACAAAGTGGTCTTGTTAGTACCAACAAACCTTCTCGAATCATCATTGAGCCCTGTAACATAGGCCATTAGAGGTGTTTTGAACTACCCCCTCACCCCTTCACTCCAACGGGTGATCAGGTCTAGGACCAGGGAAGTGCACCTGCACTAGTTGTCGTTTCTCTCGTCAGTCGCTCTTGAGTTTTTATAGCTTACCGAATAAGACATGCCAGCTGTCAGGGAAAAGCATATATGTCTGTGATCTGATAGGAATGTCTCAGGCGATACCTTCGAATCCCTGAATGATTCACTAATAGTGGCAGATCCAGAGAATTGAATGGCAAGTATGGTGATAAAATAAATATTGTCTGACGTGACCCTTTTCTTTCGTGATCGATAATAATCGCTACTTGATTAGGATAGAAGATGCAGACTTACAGTAGTGAAGATTTATATAGATAAAATCCAAATCCGAGGAGTTTAGGCCGTAAATGTAAAAGCCAGGGTCTTCCCTCTGTTTTTCCAATGACGGCTCTACTTCAGTTGTCCTTGTCCTCTCCTTTGGTTGAAAAACGATTTTTATATGGATTTTTTTATTCACGATATGACCTACAGTAAATATTCTCGAGGTTTTTGACCACTGAAAGGGCCCGCACTCAAGCTGAAGTCGGTCGACTTCGTGTCGTACTTCACGTCTACAATAGCCCACTCCCGTGTTTTTAAAGTTTTCTCGACTTCCAGTATTTTCTGAATCGAGTTAGGTACTTGAAAACTCCAAGTATCCGAACTACAAGGTTGGGATGCTACAGAATGTCCTTACTATCGATGGCTTCTATTTTGGCATCTTACCACAGTTTCAGACCCTCAGCAACTATTATTCTTATAGCGGCAGTCTTCAACCATCAGGATAATGTCACCAGGTGCTCTCCCAGTGAGCATTGTCTCAAGGGTTGTCTCAGTTTACATTGTTTGTTCTGAGCTGAATTTTTCTTTCGGGAATCCTTCAGATAAAGTGGCCAAGTTGAGGTTGCTTTGAGGACGAGAATATATAAGTCTACTCGGTCCCTCTTATCATCCCTGTCTTGTTAAGGAGTGCTGATATCAGACCTGGGATGTTCAGGAGTCCCCGCTTTAGAGGTTATTTCACCTTGCAACTTCAGCAGTTGCTGGTGATGGTACTTCTTTCTGGCAGCAGTGCTACACTTTTTCTTCTGATAGGCATTCCTCTCGTTTATGAAGCTATTTAAAGTCCCATTCCCAGCTCTGTGATCTGTAATGCTTTGAAAGGCCCCTTGTTGGCTTGAAGAAAATTTAACCCCTTCATTGGTTTCCATCTTTTCGAAAGAAGTATTCAGCGAGTGTGTTATTGAAGGAACCCCTTCAGAGAGCGCCGCTTATCAATCGCCCGGTATCTCAGCACACCGTTATAAGACACGATACTCTGGTGCCACAGAGCTCTGGGCTTGCTATTTATATTTATATATTTATAATGCTCCGGTGTCCATGGCGTCGTAATCTGCTGAAGTGATATGTTTCCTCACCGCGGCCAAGTTCGGACACTACTGTTCCTAGGGCGGAGACATTTAATTCCCGACCGTAGGGGTAGAAAAATTCAAGAGTCTAATAAAGGAGGTCGGATCCATCTCAGCCGGAATCCTATTCACGTTCAATTTTTGAAGATTTCCGAAAAGGTGTGTTTTGACCCGAAAATAGTTGTTCTTCTTTTAGAAGACTGAATAGATTGATGATGAAACGAAAGGTTCTAATTATTAAATTTTTAAATAAATTAATTCTAATTTTTTTCTAATTCTATATAATACTTTTGGTTTAAAATTTTACACATCTTTCATAGGCATTTTTGATATTATAAATTACAAGCGAATCTCTTTAATTCGGGAGTACAAAACATCAAAAAATTTGAAAAGACATTTCAAACCTACTATGAAAAATATGAATTTTTCTGAGGTTGTATACAATATCAGTTTAAAAAAGCTTAAAAACTAAACACGTGGCAGATGTAAAAGTTTGATAAAAGAGCGCGATTGAGTAACATTTTCAACTTAATTTAAAAATTATAAGAAGGCTATAATATCGCTACATTTGCAAATATGCTATGCGATTACCCCCATCAACATAAAGTATTTACAATTTACTCCTTGAAAATGGACAAACAAAAAATCATTTACACACATTGCGTTGCTCGCCTTCATTTTTTCACGATAAAAATAATCTCTTTAATGTGTACACTCACAGAAACACAACGGACCATTTCATCAGTTCAACACTTAATTACAAATTAGTTTGCAAAATTTTAGCATATTCAAATTGAGAGACTGGAGAAATCTCAGTAATATAAAAATGTTATTAATTTTTATAAATAAAGTTTGAGTCACTTTTCAAGAAACCGTTAAATAATATTATCCACTAAAGAACTTTCGATTTTAAGCCCGACCACAAATTTCTTTTTATTCTAGTTGGAAGTTTCCTCAAAAATGCAAACTAACAGTTTTATGTCAAATACACACCAATTATCGGATTTTTTAAAACTTTTTTTTAATACATTATCATTATGCGGTAAGCGACAGCAAGTTTTTGAGTATTTATTAACAAATTTGAAATTGTACAAACTATTATTATTCCTTCAAAAATTGTACTTTTCTTGTAAATCATGCAAAGTTGAATTTCCTGTGATTAATAAGTCCGAAACGAGACAATCCTCAAAGAATGTGGTGCAAAAGAGACAATAGTTGACACATGGGAAAGAAATCAGTTAAGATGGTTCGGACATCTTGAAAGAATGAAAGATGAACGACTGACCAAACAAGTGTATAAAGGTAAAGTAAATGGCAGAATGCCCAGAGGTAGACCGCCGAAAGAATGGTTAGAATCTGTAAATGAGACATTAATCCGTAGAGACATAAGAAGCCATAGGAACACAAGAGCTTGCATGAAAAAATGCATGGACGTGAAGGAAGCTAGAGTAGTATGCCAGGACA
The DNA here is from genome assembly GCA_932195095.1 of Andricus curvator. Lineage (NCBI taxonomy): Eukaryota > Metazoa > Arthropoda > Insecta > Hymenoptera > Cynipidae > Andricus > Andricus curvator. The sequence continues at coordinate 289,222 of CAKNYM010052036.1, forward strand.
GAAAAGTGTGGCGACCAATAGTTTGTAAACAGAGTGACAGTAGAATGAATGACGCCTGAAACAAAGATCTTGGATACTAATGGGCCCAAGTGGAGAACCATACATAACAATTTTGTGAGGCTCTTCACTTGGGGTGATCGCTAGAGAGATTGATCAGCAACCTGGGTCGGAGCAGTGTTGCGGAATAAACGTGTCATTTAAATAAATAACACGAGAATTCCAGATCAATCTAAAATATATATACCTAACACTTATATACCTATCTACCTCATACCTATATACCTACCCACCTTATACCTATATACCCATATGCACACTACTATTCTCCAACCGAGCACGTCACGCCTACCCCGAAAGGGAAATGGCTTAATGGTATAATAATAATAATATATACAATGAATGGTTGTATTAATTTGTTTTATTCAAGACATATTGAAAGTTCTCAAACAAATTTCAATTGTTTAAATCCCCCCCTCCCCCCCGACCAAATCACAAAAATGTATTTTCTGGAATTAACGACAAACTTCATGAATTAATGAGTCAAATTTTTTGTTGAACATGTTTTGAAATCGATGAAAAAATTCCATTTCCTTAATTTTGTTACCACTACAAAATAACGAAAAATGATTTGCTGGTATTCACAACACTGTATACAAATATTAATAAAAATGTCTTTGTTTAAGACATTGCGAAATTTTTAAATAATTGAAATTTGTATAATTTTAGTATCTTTTAAACTGTTAAAAAATGCCGTAAAAAATATTACTTCGGGCATTCATTATAGGTGTGATTAATTCCACAAAATATTCATTTTCGTGATTTTTTCGCGGAAAAAATTTAAAAAGAGTTTGTTCAAATAATTGAAAAACGTATTTTGAAGAAGAAATTACTCCTTAAATTTATTCTATGTCTCATTATTCCCAGAAAATGCTAACTTCTCATTATTTTAATGTTCTTCAAGTATTTATTATACTCTCTCCCTATTACGGGTTTGAGAGTCTTCAAATAAAAATGACAAATTTTGTATAATTATCTTAAATTTAGGGCTAACTTAGATTATTTCTCTACTCCTTTCCAACGTCATATTAAGAGGAAACGGAAGCTCTATCCCATGTTGCCCCAACAGCCCTTTACCCCACTACCACTTTACCACTGCTCTGTTTACACTTCTGCTATTAAAATCCAAACTCAACCTTATTGTGTCTATTGACACCTGTCCTTATCACAGTCGCGGTGAGTAAGCCCCTAACCCTACTTTCCCTTTCTCTGCTTTTACTCATACTTCCTTTTTTAAAACACCCAAAAACATCATTGTAACAAAGAACAATAACTATAACCTACGCGGTGACCTAGCATGAACCATCAGACAAAGAGCCAATCTTCCATTTAACAGTTCTTCTTATATAGAAACTCATGTTACACCGGTAAACTTATGCCGGTAAACGGGATCGAGAGTTTCTCAGTGAGTAGCGCCACTGCCAATGTTAGCCGATCCACCCGCATTGTCCTTAGCTGGATCAGGCGTAGGATCTTTCGTAAGTGATCCCAGTTGTCTGGGTAAAGCCGGAAACCTATGCCTGCACGGGTACCGCGGGGTGAGCAAGTAGCCCACTGCTTTTCCTTGCTGACAGCAGCCAGCTCACGTTGAGGATGGTCTCGCGGCCTGGGCTCGAGGAGCAGCGGTGCAGGATAAGTGCCGATCTGCGGCGGTTAGCAGACGTTTCCAAAACCACTTAGCGGCTGTGACGTGCAACCGTGGTGTCGCTTTGCACCTAATCAGAGTAGATTTAGAGGAATTCCACGTGAATCCTAACTATCCCACAGGGAGAAACTAACCGGCACGGATGGCCTTGTGCCTAGGCCTGCCAGAGCAGTGTCGTCAAGTCGACATGTCGAATTACACCGTATTGCTTGTAAATCGGAATCGAGTGGAGTCGGTTATGTGAATTCCCTGTGTTGTTAGTTCACTTTCCTCTCTCGGGTAGCCAAATGCCTCGTCATCTAATTAGTGACTATACCCATGCTCACAAACAGCAATGAGCTTTCCAAAAATATTATCTCTCTTCCATATTCCTTACCGTCTCTAAACACGTCCATTTTTCATGCTTGGTGCTCTAGCACTTTTTCCTTCTCTCTGACACTGTCCCCCCTCATTGCTTTTTTTCTTTCACATCCGCACTCACTCACTTATTCTCCTCCTCTACCATGCTCCGCCGCGCTGATCCTCCTCTCCTCTCGTTCTCCTTCTGTCTTATTTGTTATTGTACCGGTCACTATCATCTCTCCTTCCTGCTCGCTCCACTGCCAGATCGTCTCCCCTACTCTCGCCTTCATAAATCTCAGGTCTATTTCCTCCCCCGCCTTTCCAATCCTTTTCTTCTCCCTTATCAACAACTCCTGGATTTCCTCTCCCCTTTCAGTTAAGTCCTTTTCCACCCGGAGACCCGAGCCTCTCAATTTTTCTTTGGCGTTAAGTAATTCCCTTTTATTCTCCCATGTCCTCAACTGGAGCTGCATCTCACCGTCTGTTTTCTTTGACCTTTTCACTTTCGCCACGATTTTCGTATGTGCGGCCAAGAGTCCCACCACGTTCGTCAGTTCATTATCTTCCTTCCCCACTCCCAGCACTTTTAAATTCCTTCTCCTTTCCCATCTCTTTTCCTTCTCTTCCAACCGATTTTCTTCTGTAAGCTTCTTAGGCCTCCCTTTTCCTTCTTGCTCTGCTTTGCCTTACACCTCGCGCTGAGTTGCTCGAACTTCGCTACCATATTCTGTAGAGTTTCCTCGAAGCTTCTCCTATCTATCTCTCGTTCTCCTCTTATTCACGCCCTCTTCAATTCCTAATCTAGCTTCAGGTATGCCAGGAATTTTTCTTGCTGCTTTTCCAGTTCCTTCACTGCATTCCAGGCTACCTGAACCATCTGCTTCTTCTCGTCTTTCATTTCGCTCGTTCCTGTTGTCGTGCACCAGCACTTCTTTCTCACTCCTCTCACTTTCTGTTTCTCTCAGCCCAGCTCCTCACCTTTGCTATTCCACCACTAGGCGGCGCTGGCACTGCGTCCTTTTCCTGAGTCCTTCCGGTCCGACCCTAACCTCACTTTTGCACGTGCTAGTTTTTTCCAGTCACTTTTCATCGCCCCGGCTTCACCTCCTTCCTCGCGTTCACTTCCACTGGACCCAAGTACCTTTTTACAACTTTTTATCACCTCTTTTACTTTTCATCTCAAACACTGTCCAAAACTGACTCTGGCGCCTCACCCACGTCTTCTTTCTATCCTCGCCGAACCGGAAGCCATCCCATTATTTTAATGAATATTAATAGTTAAAACAATTAAAAATTAGTTAACAAACACCTTCTAATTTCAATAAAACTAGTTTAAATCGACTTAGCAGTGATGTTCAATGAGGAAAGTTCGTCCTTCAAATATATATGTTAATCTTACACAGAAATTATAAAAACAAATGTACTATTCGGCCATGTATTTGAAGAAATACGTACCTTTTTTCTAAAATTTTTTTAAATTGGATTGACAGTGTTTTTTTTGTGTAGAAAAAAATCGATCATTGCAACCTATACGTTAATGTTTAAAAAATAACACATATATTGCAAAGATTCATTTTTTCACAATACAACACATACGTTGAGCCTGAACCATTTAAAATTATTGGTTAGGAAATGATATTTCGCATTGAAAACTGAGTAAGAAAATATTATAAAAGAATGGAATAAATTGAAACCTGTGCATTTTATTGAAGTTTTTGTAAAGTCGGAAATGGTTTTTTGTCATTAAGATTATTGAAGCGTTTTTGCACTCAACTTCTATTTATTGTTTATTACATTTAGATAGTTTTTAAACGTGTTAAATTAAAAAAAGAGATAATCCCTTTTTGAAAAAAGTAAGATCTATTTTTTTTTACGGAAAATATGTGTTTATTTGATAAAAAAAAACCTGTGAGTATCGGAGGTAATACTGAAGAGGTATTTTACAAGAATATTGTGCTCTTGTTTATGGAGTTTTCTGAAGAAAAATTCACAAATATTTTGGAAGGACCTAATTTCCTAATTGAACATCACTATTATGCCAATTTTAAATAGTTTTAGTGAAAGCAGAATGTATTTCTGTGAATGAATGGTCTAATGGTGCATTTGTTCATATAATTTTTGTATAACATTAACACATATATTGGCAGCACAAATTTTTGATGAAATATCACGTTTGAGCCAATTTAAAATCGTTTTAGTGAAAGCACAATCAATTTATGTGCATGCATAGCCGAATAGTGCACACTTTTATAAAATGTGTTTATAACTTTAATAGATGTTATCGAAAAATGAATTAACCTAATTTTTCATCACTGGCAAAATAAATTCAAACCCTCTTCATGCAAATTCGAATTATTGCTTGTCATAAATACCTTAATTTTACTTTTTTTATATAATTTGTTTATGAAATTCACAAATCTTGAATGGATACAATATTTTTTATGGTGCACGAACCATGATGGATAACAAAGTAGATTTGATTCCGTTGAAAAAAAAATCTGCCGGTTGAGAATTCACGAAAATCTGTATAAGTTCATGAAGTTTATTTAAACAGTTAACAATTATTATTATCATCCATTCAGAAAATGTACATAAAAATTATTGTTAACAACATTACCAGTTACTTTAAGTACTTTAAAAATGGTAACTGATCATTTTTGTTACGTAGATTCTAAAGAAAAGATTCAAATCTTAAGTCTCAAATATTTTTATTCTTGAAATAGCACTTTCTCTAATTATTTTTTTTATATAAAAAAACACACTTTTACATTTTAACCTGATGAATACGACTTGTAAGGATTGTCTTTATTGATTTCATGATTTTTTGCATACATATACGTAGTTTAAAAAAAAATGGGATCTTCTATTTAAAAAATGTCAACTATGTTAAATAAAAATTAATTTGAAGACAAAATTAATTGACTCCCACGAATATTGTTAAAATGTAGGTAACTCTGATTTTTATAATGCCTGAATCGGACTAAAATTGTGAACTCTAGTCTAATTTGTCCAGAAAAACTTGTTTTATCCCACTGTTTGCTGCTTCACAACGGGGCAATACATAGTTCCTCTAGACAAATTGGTCTATATTTTATTTAGTTTTAATGGAATTTTATTATTTTTTTCATCGAAAGTTTCACAAATTCAAAACAAAACTGTTGAGAGTAAATTTGGAAATATTGTTTAAAATAATTTGCTACTTAATAAATAAATTGAAAGTTCACACATTTTCTGCTACTCAACAATAATCATACATAGGACTTTTTTGTACATAAGAATGACTCGGATAAAAGATTTGATTATTTATAATAAATGAATGAATTATGAAAAGTATCTCTAGAATGTCCTACACCATACTACATTCTTAGGACACAGTTTTTTGCTTAATGGTATTTGAGTTTAAGTTCAAGCTTTAATTTAAGCCTACTTGGGGTATTATATCAAAATTTTTTTTAATCAAATAAATTTCCCGTTTAATGTGTAGCCTATATCCTTCAATACAAAACATATAACCGTTAGTTGTAGAATCGCCACCTCGCGCGCTGTCAGCCATTTCTAAATATTTATTTGGGAATTGCACACAGTCAATACCAACAGACGATTGTATGCTTTAAGAAAAAATTAATACTCGGATTCTTGTTGCAGAGTTCAGTTTACACTTTGAGTGTTTACCTAATGGCTATCCTCTACCTACTGCTCCTCGCCGCACACCGTTGTATTCTCCTGACAGAAGTCGTTCTCCTCAAAAGTCTATTTGTCCTAGTCGACCTCTTTATCCTGATTGGTCTCCTTCTTTGGACAAGCCTCATCTTCGTGCCATGTCAAAGTCTCCTCGTTTCCCGCTCCGTTCTTCGCTCATCTTTGGATTTTCTCCAGAAGAACTTATGTTTATTCGGCTTATTCCCAACAAGAATCCGCGGCGGTTATTTGAAATTCGCAAATACACTTTTCAGCCTGATGAACCAATTGAAATATATGGACCACGTGGTACCCGTCTGCCCATGCCAATCGAAGAGCGATATGTGTTAACAACATCCACTAGAGACATCGTGGCAATATTGGAGCGCAAGAATACAATTCTTCGTGGAATATATGCAAAAAATTTCGCTCTAAAACGAGTGAAAATAAACATGGACAGCGGCGCGGTGGCCGAATTAAACACAGATGAAATGGATGAAATTCCCGTAGGCAAAAATAACCCAATCTCGAAGAATTTTACATTAGTGCATGTAAAAAACATAAAAACGCCATATTTTTAAAGAAAACTTTACCATTATAGTATTATATTGTATTACCAAATTGATACGTTTGCAAAAGGAAACATATCGTTTATATTAATTATATTTTAGTGATCAAGATAACATGCTTAAAATTACGAAAGTTTTCGTTTGTGAATTTTATTGTCCATTGTACTCCAACCGCTACAAACTATGGACCCCACCGTCAGGGCCTGCCATTTACAGGAATCAGGTAGCTAGGCCGGGACCAAACAGTAAGTTGACGTCTGCTAAGGATTAAAATTTTACAACCGATAAAACTTGTGATTTTGTGATAACTGATTTTTAAATTAAAAATTTGGAGCCTGTCGATCTCAAGAACTACAAGCACATACAATTGTCCATAAAAATATTAAAAATGTGATTTTCTACAAGTATCTAGTGAACTGCTGGCGATATGAAAAAATGGATAATATTAGATTTGCCATCCTAAGAACATAATTATTTCAGCTAAACAAAATTATTAATGCATAAAAATAAATACCATGAAGATAAATAATATAAACATTCTCTCAAATTTAAATCGGATTAGTGATGACCCTCGGAGCTCTTGTGAGTCTTTTGTTGTCGGTGTCCTCGAGTTCGGGTTGAAGACGAAAAATTTCGACTTGAAGACGAAAAATGAAGTCTCGCTCGCGGCCAGGGGTGAGACTTACAAAAACGTCTGGGCTATATTTTGGCTATGGCTTGGATAAAGCCTTAGTCAAGACGAATTATTTTTAATCGGATCGACCTTGAGTCCAGCCATCGACTCTGTTTCACTGCACAGGAGATTCAGCACCAGCAAAGCTAAAAAGAATTGTGCCTTCAAATTTGGTTTCCCTTAAGCGAATATTCAATTTTATAATCCATTCTAGAATATAAGAAAGGGCTCTATTGCATTAAACATTCCACAACCATAACTTGATTCCAACGGTATTCTTATGAGTACTAATCCGTTTTATTCCAGTGAAATGTCAAGTGGCGTTGCCAGGCCGGCAACCCGCTTTTCTCCCTATGTTGGTCTTTTGTATAAGAGAGATAGGTATAAGAACGTCACCACGGAATCGTCAAGTAAAACTACCATTTACTTGTCAGTTAGTGACATCTTAAGCGATTTGACGGTTCACGGACATTTGACGAGAATGCTTTTCGCCCACTATTTTACGTTACATTGCTTATCAAAAGAAGTGCCATGATACCTTGATGTGTCGACCAAACCCAAGGAAGAGACACGCTAGAAAAAAGCGGCAGTCTGAATAGAAGGTCTCTCCGGAATCTACCCTTAGACGAAGTTTCGGCCGAGTTCGAGTTTTCTGAGCTTCCTAAGATCGAAGACAGGACGACCGAGTCACGCTCAGGATTAAAGGTCGTCCAGTGTCGTGTGACGGATATAGTTTATCCGCGTAAATGTCGAGGGTTGGGCCTATGAGTGACAATCCTCTCTACAAGAAAAGGAAAATTCGCCCGGGAACACAAGAGCGTGTAGTACACAAAAGACTTCGAGGAGCAAGAAGCTGCACCTCCGGTTATGATACTACAGATTCTTTTAACGTACCGCATATGCGCCTAACGTCGCCATGATCTGAGGATCGTCATTGCGAACCCGTTGAAAATCACGAAAGCGAATGGGACTGCTTCCTCTTCGCAAGGACCCAACGAATGCTCAGCCCCCATCGACGCCCCGTGTATGAAAAAGCCCAAAAGAAAACTGAAAGTGTCACTGTAGCCATCCATCCTTAGCTTAACGTCCACCACCATTGAATCTAGCTACCATCGTGTACCTCTCTTAGACGATATTTGCAACCCTAGCGAAATTATAATTCGAGGCGGTCTCTTCCTGACCACTGACATCCAGAACATGTCAAACGTCAGTGGCATTTCCGGGCTTAGTGACAGTACTGAGCCACTTCCAAATTAAGATTGCCGATCACCTTGCCTTCACCCAAAAACCCCTACACCGTACGAATCTTTGAAAATTGCAAGATAGAAAAAAAGACGATTTTGAGTCCCCAAAATCCATGGGTGCCTTGAAAGACATTACTTTGTAAACCATATAACCAAAAAGTCGGCCCTTGTTGGGGCTACCAATTCAGTCAAACGAAGAACAATTCCGTGTTTGTAATAAGACATGAAGCCCTCACTTAAAAATTTCTACGTCTTTTATCCCTCTCATTTTTTTACTTTCAATTGAATTTTGTCTACAAATTCAATTTAAGAAAATTAAAAAGTAAAATATAATATTGTTTGTGATCTGAAGTCAGCTCAAAATCCCACAAGTAATTGGTAATTACAATCAAAAGTCAATGTATTATCATACTAAATCATATAAATCTTTTGTCAATGCCTTAGCCTCTCTTCTTCGGGAAAAAATAACAAAAAGTTTCTTTTTACTCTTGTGTTAAAATATTTGATGCGAAAAATTATTATGGGCTTATAATGGTGTACCTATAATAGCTTGCCTAATGTGAGACCACACTACAGTAAGTAGGAAAAAATGTCTTAACGTCTAATGGCATCAGTTTGCAAAAATAAAGAAACATTTTCGTATTTAAGAAAAGTATGTCTATTCAATTAGCTATTGCTGCAGAAAATAATTTCATGCTATCAGTTAAGGCGCCGTCAGAAGTACGATCAAAAGATAGTCGTTTCTAAGGTTACACTTGGACAAGAAAGAATACTTTATCATCAATTCTTACGATTCGCCGTAAGTATACTTTCAATTAAAATTTTATTGAGTAAATAGTGTATGTGAAACTATGATCATTTTTTCCTAAGTTACACCAATCAGACAAGACCTTTAAAGTAGAAAGTATTTCGAAATCGAATATTCGAAGTATTTATATATGAGAAAGAGGCGAGAATCATTCGAGCTACGACTCCTTGCCTACGGTGATTATGAGAATTATAAGATTTGAAATTCAAGCAGCGATTCGAAAAAATTGATCGCATAAAGGAAACCATTGTCATGGTATCAAGGAATTAACAAAATCTGACCTTTAAAAAGAGAAATTTTTAAACATAGCGAACTTCAAGTTATCTTAGTTATCGCAATAGCGATTTTTCGTCTTGAAGACATCAGTCGAGTGGAATTTGTAATTATTAAGACCTTGTGGGATGTATGGTTTAATTTTCTCTGGAATTTACGTCAATTTTCCTTTACTGAGGAGGCCCAACTTAGGGAAAAATCTCATTGGGACTAAATTTTACAGCAAAGCTTCCTCCTGAGCGCCTCTCCCATTTTCAGCCAACTTAACAGGAACCAATTGCCTTCGCCAACTGGATCATGCGCGGGGTACTCGTGGTCCCAGATCGGTGCAGTCAAACGTAGCTGAGCGGTTGAGCAAACCCGGTGCGGCGCGGCGAAAGCTACTGAGTATGCGCGGAACCACGGTCCTTCTCCAGCGTCCGCGCGTATAGCACCTCAGTGACCAGGAAAGCCCCGAAGAGTGGAAACTTCCAACCGCACATCTGCGAATGCATAGGACTACTACCTAGGACCAACTATCCAGAATGGGTTCAGTTGAGCGTTTATACAATTAAAATTACTCAGTATTCTATTATTTTCGACAACTATACCCCCTCTATCAATGCCCATGGCTCCAACATTCCATCGAGGAGTTTTCCATATTGCTCTACTAGCATAGAGGCTACTTAGGGTAATGAGAGTAGTCTTTTCAGGTTGGACCTCTATTCTCAAATAAGAGGTGTGAGGGTGGAACGAGAGAGTCTACTTTCCTATGAAGTAATTCAGGTTTTATCAGCACCTTGACTCCTGCCGTGGATTGTTTCGGCACTCTTTCACTTGCTCCCACTACTCAAGAGAGGAGATTTAAGTCCCATTCTGGCCCTCCACTCCCTAAGCCAGAAGCCTTGCAACGATAGATCGAGGAATCAACGGATGGCAGTGTGGGGTCCCAGCTCCCACCCTCTGGCTCACAACCAACTGACCAGTCTTATTTTCTTTTTTCTCTTTCTCCAATAATTTCTTTTTAGTTTCTTCTTATTCCTTCTTTCCCTTTCAGGAATCAGTTTTAGATTAATAAATAAAAATTATATTTGAAGTGTCAAATGAAACCGGAAGGCAGGCTAACCTACATTTTTTAGATAAAAAGGCAACTAGTAACGCGCTTTTTCATTTCTATTCTTTCGCTTTGTAAAGTCAAGATCTGTTTCTTATTCAGTTTTTCTCAGTTTTTTGCATTGATTGAACAACGAACGCCAGTTGGGAGCAACCGCCATTCATGAAAATGACTCTGGCTCCCAATAGAACCGCGGTAAATCACACCTAAGGCTACGTTTCACGACCCACAGTGGGACAAAGAAAGTACCCATGGACAAATACATTTTTCGCTTACACTATTCATCCAATTCAAACATTTTTTTTTTTCAAATAAAATCTGTTCTAATTTTGAAAAGATTCGTGTGATTAGATTTTTTTTTTGTTCAAAAATTTGTTATTTAACAACAAAGTTGACATTTTGTTTACCTTTTCCCAAGTGCCATTTCTTTTAAGGCATTCAGATTGATCAAAGAAGATCTTGAAACAGTGTTAAAATTATAAGGGAATAATTTTCAATAGGCTAGAATAATTTTAAAAAATTGTTATTGTGTTATAAACAAATAAATGAAGAAAAGTCATTTTTCGGGATTGGCAATGTTTGACTCATTGTAATTATTAGATTTTGTATGCAATGTGAGAGAAATGTATGTTAAATTACCATTAATTGAGAATAGATGCTTTTGGTAATTGCTTTAACAATTTTTATAAACAAATTCACAGTTTGGTGACTTTTCAATGAATAGGCTCAATTTTCGTTTACGGAATCAACTGGGGATGTCTTTCCGATGACTCTTTGCTATGATACTTTGCAAATTGACAACAATTATTCATTATTGAAACAATTGTTATAAACAAATGCATTTTGTGTCAATTTTTTTCCGATTGACAACATCGAGTGTTTCTCAATCCAATGAACTCGCGGAGTATTCAAAAGCAGTGCTTTAGCTTCTGGAAGCAGTGATCTGTTAATTTGGGAAAACTGATATCTCAAGCTTCCCAAATGAAGACCAGCAGAACACAACAAATAGTGAAACAAGTCTTCGTGCATCTTGATTGGAGATGATTTTCTTGTATTATTTTCTCGACGTCTTCTCAGGTCTTTATTTCGCGCTTCCGGAGCCTCTTCAGATAATTGACCAATTGGTATGACTTTGAATACAACGTGAGTCCATTGGATTCAGAAACAATCGAAGTTGTCAATCGTCAAAAAATGAATAAAGAAAGGCATTTTTCTATAAAAATTGTTTTAATAATGAATTATTACTGTTAATTTGAAAAGTATCATAGCAAATAGTCATCGGAAAGACATCCCTAGTTGATTCCGTAAACAAAAATTGAGCCTATTTATTGAAAAATCGCCAAACTGTGAATTTGTTCATATAAATTGTTCAAATAATAAATGATTGTTATTAATTTGCAAAGTATCATGATGGAGAGTCATCGAAAATACATACCTAGTTGATTCCGTAAACAAAAATTGATTAATTCTTCCTTATCTTACGTCATCTAAACCATGTTGCTATGTTGATTTTCCGTAATTGCAACAGCGCCATTCACATTCATGTCTATCATTGATCACAAAGAAGGAATTTCATTTTAGGCCCCTAGAATTTTAAAATTAACTCTTCAAAAAATAAACTGAAACCAATCTGAAACGCTATTTTTTTTTCGTATGTGGGCAAGCTTTATGATAGATGTGACACGCCCAGCGAAAAGTGATAAAATCGAAAAAACTTGCACGAACCAAGTTTTAAGATACATTGTAAGCCAGGATCAAATGCAGGTACTTATTTTGGACTAGTTCCTCTGGTTTGGTCAGTTGGTGGCGTGTTCGAGTACATCGACTTTGCGTAACTCACGAAACGTGCAACTAATAGCTCCTTATTATCTGTATACAAGTACAATGAATGAAGTTGTTTTGGGCTGATGATATCACAGTATCGTGAGCACCAAGAACTCAAAATATCATGCAGTTGAGGCATTATTCAAATTTTTGAACTACTAGTTATACGAAATGGAACGAAGAGAAGAGAGAAATTAGATTTTATTTTTTTAATTACTCTGGATTACCTAAGATTACTTCTTATTGCATAGGATTACTCTGGATGACATGAAATGACGGTGCATTACTCCGCCCAAACTATACTTTCGCGATAAAATTCCTGAACATTCGACAAAATAGATAACATTTTAACCAAATGGTTGAATTTTCAACAAAATATTAATTTTCTACCAGAAAAGACAAATTTTCGAGAAAATGCACGAAATTCCAAAAAAAATAGTTGAATTTTCAACTAAAAAAGATCAATTTTCCACCGAAAATTAACTAGTGAAACTTTTAATTAAAAAAACTAATCAGTACGACAAAAAAAACTTTAACAAAATAGTTGAATTTGTAACCAAAGAGATGAATTTTCAATCAAAATGATGGATCTCCAGCCAAAAAACATATTTTTAACAAAATTTTTTAAGTTCTAACCAAGAAGTTAAATTTTCAAACAAAAAATATGAATTTTAACAGAAATTTCAACGTCTTTTCAGACTAGATGGTGATATGAATTAAAAATTATTTTAATTATTTTTTTTTTCTGAAAAAAAGATCTTCTCCTTTCGCTCCACTGGGAATCGAACCACAGAACTTCCAATTGCCGGTCGGGGGCTTTCCCATTAAGCTACTAGAGAGATCGAGAGAAGAAACTTTTTTTTTTTGAAAATACACGCATTATTTTTCCAGGTGGTAAATCAATTTTTTTTAAGGAATCTGTATTATCGTCAAGAATAACAGAAATTTTTACGTCTTTTCAGACTAGATGATGATATGAATTAAAAATTATTTTAATTATTTTTTTTTATTTATTTTTTTTTCTGAAAAAAGAAAGATTTTTTTTTCGCTCCGCTAGGAATCGAACCACAGAAATTCCAATTGCCGGTAAGGTGCTTTCGCATTAAGCTACTAGAGAGATCGAGATAAGAAACTTTTTGTTCAGAAAATACACGAATTATTTTGCCAGCTGGTAAATCAAATGTTTTTAAGGAATCTGTATTGTCATCAGAGAATAATATAAATTTTTAACGTCTTTTCAGGATAGATGGTGACATGAATTAAAAATTATTTTAATGTTTTTTTTTCTGAAAGGAGAAGATCTTTTTTTAGAAGAAAAAAAAATAAAACAAAAATAATTGAAAAGATGAATTTTTTTCAAAATACATGCATTTACAGCTAAAAAAGATAGTTTTGTAGCCAAATATTGAATTTGCAGCTACAAGAAATTTTCAGCCAAAAATGGAATAGTTACATTTTCAATTGAAATAATTAATTTTTTCCAAAAATAGAAACAAATTTTTAGTAAAATAGTTGATTTTTCAACCAAAGAGATCAATTTAACCAGGTAGTTGACCTTTTTTGTTAAGAATTCATTTAATTGGTTAAAGAATTTACAACCAAAAAAATGCATTTCCTTCAAAATAGTTAAATTTTCAACTCAAATAAAGCGTCTTTAACTAGAAAAATTAATTTTCAACAGAGAAGTATAATTTTCAACCAAGTGGTTGAATTTCCAAGTGGAAAAAATTAATTTTTAACTGAAAATGGAATAATTACAATTTTCAGTAGAAAAAATTAATTCTCAACTAACCAAAAAATAAATTTTCAACAGTATATTAAAATTTTAAACCAAATAATTAATTCACTACTAAAAGAGATGAATTTTCAACTATTTTGATGACCTATGTAAATTACTCCGAGTTACCTGGATTAATCTGGATTACCAGTTAATCACTTGGATTATCTAAATTAGTTCCAATCACCTTGATTATAAGTGGATTGCCACGAATTATGACTGGATTACTCTAGATTACAAAAGATTACTTGGATCACCTGATTACTCCGAATGATTTAGATTGCAAGTGGATTACTCTGGATTGAATCTAGATTACTCTAGATTATAACTGGACTACTCTTAGTTGCTCCGGATTACTCAATATTAAAAGTGGATTACTTCGGATTGCAATTGGTCGCTCCGGAATACTGAGATGGCTGCGAATTACCCGAATTACTCAAAATTAACTGGATGACAAGTATATTACTCTAACGTACATCGTATTACATTAAATATTAAATAAGTATCACAATAAAATGTTATTGTAGCTCGTTTTTCAAAAAAGTTAATTTTTTCATTTTTATTGTATTTTTATAACTAAGCTTTATAAAAAATTTGTGGATCTTTTTTGGTTGAACAACTTTGGTCTATTCATCTTGTTTCGTAGCTTGCGTCGCTTTTCCAAAATTTTTATTTTTTTATTTCGTAATGTTGTCTTTCACGATTAGAACAAAAACAACGCTTCAGAAAAGGATTAATGACAAATTTTTAGTTCTTCTTTGGATGAACAAATGTTGTCTATTTATTTTTTTCGTAACTTGTGCCATTTCTCTAAAAATTTAGTTTTTCTGTTCATTATTTGTTTGTGCGATCAAAATATGAATTGTAGATTTTTCTAAAACCTACGGTAGAAATTTTTGGCTATTTATCTGTTTTGGCTATTTATTTATCAGTTGCTAATATTTCCCCGGAAATGAATGGAGAATTATCAAAAATATTAAAATTTTAGAAATTACAGCCCAAAATGCAAAATACTACATGGAAAGGAGAGTTATTTTCACAAAAATAAGGGAACAAATTATTTAAATAAATTTAATGTAGACACCATATTCAACTCAATATGACACGCTTTACATTCCTAAGATTAAAAATTTTTAATATATTACCTTTTTAACCAAATGGTTAAATTTTCAAACAAGAAACATGAAACTTCGAAAAAAAACAGTTGAATTTTTACGCCAAAAAGACGAGTTTTTCGAAATAGTTGAATTTTCAACAAACGAGTTCATTTTCAACCAAAAAAGTGTCCTTTCTACCATAAACGATGAAATTTCCACTAAAATAGTTAATTTTTGTAGCTAAAAAGTGAAATATTTCAGAAAAGAGTTTAATTTTAAAGATGAATTTTGATTCAAATAGTTGAATTTTTAACTAAAAAATATAAGTTTACAACCAAAAAGGAATCGTAAAATTTTCGGTTCAAAAAATTATTCTTCAATAGAAAAAAAAACAAATTTCCAGATACTTGAATTCAACTGAATATGAAAAATGAATTTTCAACAAACAAAATTAATTTTCTACGCAAAACAATAAACTTTCAACAAAATACACGGATTTTCTCCCAACTAGTCGAATTTTCAAATCATAAAAAATAAACTTTCAAATAAATATGGAAAAGTGCATTTTCAGACAAAAAAAAAACATTTTTAACAACAAAAAACAGACAAATTTGGAACAAAATATTTATAGTTTCAACCAATGAAGTGAATCTTAAAAAAAAATTCAACAATGTAGCTCTACATTACACCAAGTAGTTTTATTTACAACCAAAAGAGATAAATTTTTAACTAAATAGTTAAATTTTCAACCAAAAAATCAATCTTCAACCAAAAAGATCAATGTTCTATCAAAAAAGATGAATTTTCAAAACAAAAAAAAGATTTTTCAAAAAAAATAAATATTATTTTCCGTTAAAGGTCCAAATCAATAGTTTAATTTTTAATCGAAGACTTTAACTTTCAACTAAAATTATGAATCTTCAAGAAAAAAAAAAATTTCACGAAGTAGTTCAACTTTATACCAAGGAGATGCTTTTCCAACCAAAAATATGAATTCTTAGCGAAATATGTGAACTAGAACTAGAACATGAACGAAAAAAGATCAATTTTGACTTAAAAGTAGAAATTTTAAACAAAAAATGGAATAGTCACTTGCATTTAAAATCATTCATTTTTAACCAAAAAATAACGTATTTTTAATAAATCATTTGAAATTTTTGTCCTAACACATGGATTTTGAAATAAAATGATAAATTTCTATATAAAATTATGAGTTTTTAACTAAATAGTGGAATTTTTAAGCAAATGAGATGAATTTTGGAACAAAAATATAAACTTTTCAACAAATAAAAATTAACTGTGAATAAAGAATAGTTGGATTTTTTTATTGAGATGTATTATTTCAGCTCACATTTCTGCGAAAAAATGAGGAGAAGGGGAAGTTTCTGGAAAACAGGGGCATATATTTCGAACAATTCACAAAATTTATTAAATTTGTCATGAAGAAACGTACTACACGTTATTTAAGTTCCTAACGTTAATTCCAATGATTTATGATTTATATAAAAATTCTTATTTAAAAAAAATATATTAATTTCCAACGAAAACCACTAACATAAAACAGGTATGTAATATTTTCAATAATTTATTAGATACATTTAAAGGTTTAATATAACTGCGGATAATGTTATTTTAAATGATTTTTCTTATTAAGGGATAATTTGTAGATTTAATTTTCCAAATTTCAAATTTAAATTACAATAAATCAACTTCAGCTACCTCATATAAAAATTCCCGGACTTTAACTCGTTTTTTTATAATCCTTGTCTTTTCCCTGATTTTCCTTGATCAACAAAATTTCCTGACTTTTCCATGATCTTCAGGTTTTTCCTAACTTGCGGTCAACTCTTTTGGTCCTCACCAAAAATTATTGCTGAATCTATTTTGAAAGGAATCCTGGAAATTGTATGGATTTTAAACTTTTTCAACATAAATTGAACAGTTTTTGAAATCTGACTGTAATAGGAAAAAATAAGAGTATGAAATGAAAAAAATTCTTTAACTTCTTTTTGAGTACCTACATAAAGCGAAACTCGTATTCTCTTTGCTTTCGATTTGTTACATTATAATTTCGAAATGTTTCTCAATCAGTTTTTTTGGAAAATAATTCAAAAAAATAATATTCCTAACGATATTTTAATTTTCTATGTGAAACCACATATGGGACTCATGGGGATATTACCATCTTGAATTTTAATTAATTGTATATCTGAAAAACTCAATTTGTTATTTTTTCTATTTTTCAAATAAATTGAGGTTTTGGATGAAAACTGTCGAAAGCATCAACAACTATTTGTAGCTTTTTTAAAGGAATACATAAAAACTATCATCATAGTTCCTAAAATAAAAATTCAAATAAAAATCTAGTTTCTAAACTACAAAATTTTCCCAATCTTATAAAATATCGTATAATATTTAAAATAAGGTGAGTTCATAATTAATCTATCCTTTCGAGAAACTCGTTTTGAATTGAGTATGTATTTAAATTTTATCGCATTTATTAAAAAGTAATTTTTCAACTAATTCTGATCGTATACTCGGAAATATTCCAACAATCCAAAGAATTCATCACATAGTCATCCGAAACTAAATTTGAGTTAACATTTTTTTTAACTTCCCAACTATTTTTCATACTTTATTTTAAAGTTCTGATGAAGTCTTTAAGTTTCAAATTCAAGCACTGTTTTAAGAATTTAATAGAAGTGTTAACAGTTTAAATAACCAATCTCAAAGGATAATTTTCCTTATGTTCTCAATCCATAATATCTGATAAGAATCGAATCTTGAGTAATATCTCTCCATCGTATATCTTTTTCTAGAAGAACTTCTCCATTTATCAGGAATTTGAAAACAACTTTCTTCTTACGGATTTTTTCATTAGAAAGTAATGCTTCAATGTCTCTAATCTATTCAGACTTTTCATACAAAGAGTAATATTACCCTTATCAACAATCATGCAAATTATATTCGGGTTCTTTTTAAAAAACTGTTCAGTTATCATGCGGTAACTAACAATTTTACGATCAAGCTTACTTATATGCAAAAAATTTTTATCTAGAAAACGTTTAGAGAAACGTAAAGCCCTGCTTTGGAAATCTTGCTGTTCAAATATCGAAATTTTATTTGTATTTGCCTGTAACCAATCTAAGAATATCTTGCACTGAATCGGGAATTCTGCAATCTTGTAAGTTCACAAACCAAGAATCTCTCTCTTTCTTAAACAAATTTAAATTTAAATTTTATTCTTCAACATTAGTTTGTTGAGTGATCGAACTAAAGATTTTGTTCTGACGTTCTTTATTGTTATTAAAGAATTTATTATTAAAAAATCTGATTATTGAAAAGGTCAATAATGTTGTCTTGTTATGATACTATGATTAATTACATCTAATAATGCATTCCATGGATTTTCCTTTCTTCTCTTCATAAATTTAACTTGAAGTGAGTGAGTTTCCTCGATGGCTTTTTCTTAATTTACACTTCATAACGTAATTTGGGCATGGCTTACCAAAAGAACAAGGTACTCTTTAGGCACATCCTAATCATCGTACTTATCTCATTATCATTTTCTTCATTTTGCAGAATGAAGAAGTTTGCTCTCTGAATCTTCACTATTATTTGTTATTTCAAATAGTAATAGAAACAAGTAGCAACTTTTGTAATTTATCTACAAATATATTTGAACTGACAAACAAACCAATATTGACTCAACTCTCTTCTGTATCTAAAGTACTCTTTATGACAATGTTGTCCCGAGAAAATTGTTTGGATAGCGCAGTCAAGTTCGAAGAATAGGAAAGAAAGAGCATCGTCCAATAGAGGGAAGAATGCAAACTTGAAAGTGTGAAGGTTTATTCTTGGGTGTCGTTTTGACCTTATCTCGGAGAATCGATCTTTTGATTCCAAGGCATAAAATATTCCTATATCCAGAGGGAGAAGACTGACGTCCTATATGTATAGGTTCTCGGGAAGGGCTATTGATATAGAGGGCGGATGAGGATAAGGATGAGGATGTTCCAAAGGAATACCAGTACCAAGTTTCTTGCCCCGAGGCAACCAACCCGATGCCGCTGGCGACGGTCGACTCGGACAAACTTGAACCGACGATTAATATTTGCAGACAATGGGCCTCGCATATTTCCACGGCATCCCACCGAACGAGATATTCGTACACGTATATCTAACCTACACAAATGAAAGTGCATGGGTTTATGTGTGAATCTTTAATATATGTTCACCTAGGTGGATCCACGGTACCCATCCTTGAGAGTTTGCTGCGGTGGCATCGTCGTCGTAGTTTGCATGTACCATATACACATGGTTTCCGGTAGTCGGTGACGCGAAGGTACGTCCGTTGGCTTCATCTGTATGTGTATGTCGATTTCCGTGTGGGTTGGTTTGTATGTGTTAGTTTGAGTATACATACACGTATGTGACACGCTACAGCTCCGCTAGGTAACGTACGATGCAAGTTTCCTTTGTCCCGCAAACTCATAGAGAGTCCTGCGCAAAATCCCTTCTTGCCTTGCGACACCCTGCCTAAAGCATACACGTCTGGCTGCTGCTGCTTTCAGTCCTTGACTACTCACCATCTATATCTGGGCACGTTTATAGTTTATGGCTATAGAGAAATAGAATACAGGGTATAACAGATTCTTCTTTACGTTCGCTGACAGCATAAGAGGGAATTCGCTGGATTACTTCAGCTTCCCTGATGTAAGTTTCGGAATTGAGTAATTGAATCCGTTGGAATGTGTTTCAATCTGCCTGAACAAAATTAATTATAAATCCGATATTTGTACCCTCATGATGTCGTATCATTATGAACCAACTTTTCGGTCAGATTGAATCCACAGGCAGAATCAAATTCATTCCGAATGATTCCGAGTCCAATGAGGCCGTCATTTGAAGTCAATCTGAATTCGGTCATCAATCCGTAATCATTCAAAATGATTCTCTCATTAATTGACAGTTGTTTCAAACGATTCCACATCATTCTGAATAAACATTTTATTTCATGTGGATTGTGGATTCGCCAGCTGATGAGAGTTTATTTCAAATGAGTTCGCTCTCATCCTGGGTATGATTCTGATTGATTCCACAATATTCTGAAACAGTTTTCCGTTTCACTTAAATCATCAAAATCGTCTTGAAAGCTTCCGTTTTAAACACGAACTCATTTCGAATTATAGAGCTGTCATTGGAAGTCAACCTGAATTCGGCCATCAATCCGTAATCATTCAAAATGATTCTTTCATTAATTGACAGTTGTTCCAAACGATTTCACATCATTCTGAATAAACATTTTATTTCATGTGGATTCGCCGGCTGATGAGAGTTTATTTCAAATGAGTTCGATCTCATTCTGGGTATGACTCTGATTGATTCCGCATCATTCTGAAACAGTTTTTCGTTCCACTTAAATCATCCAAATCGTCTTAAAAGTTTCAATTTTAAATCCGAACTCATTTCGAATTATAGAGTTGTCATTCCTAATAACATATTATCATTCTGATGACCGTGGATCCAAACTTAATTCTGAATGATTCCATATCATTATGAACAAAGTTTTCATTACGTCTGACTCCTAAGAGGCTATGGCTGAAATTGTCTCATTACGACTTCTGACAAGCATTACTGGAAGCATTATAGAACCGAGCTTGACCGAACTTTGACCGAAAGGCCTTTTTCATACATATTGTGCAGGGTGATTTTCTGAAGCAATTATACATAATTCTGCATTGAATCCCAAAAATTTTTAAAACAAATTCTAATTCATATATTGAAGAACTATAATACTGATTTATACGCGGATTAAAAAAAAGTATGGTGGAGTATAATTCTGATTCGAAAACGTGAATTTTTAGGAAAAATCATAATTCTCCAGATAAATTAGATGTAGTTCTGAATTATATTCGAGAATTCTTGAAATAATTATATAATTCCGTTCCGGAACCAGGCATTTTAGAAAAGAATTATAATTCTAATTTGCAAGTGAAAATTGTCGAGAAGAATCATATCTGAATTGGAATGGGGAATTTTGGGTAAAAAGATTATCATAGATCTAACTTTCGATAAAGAATGTTATATCTGGATTTAAGAAAGATGTATATTGGAGTATAATTCTCACTAGAAACAGTACATTTTTGCGAAAAATTCTAATTCTGAGTTCGAATTGGAAATTTTTCGATAAATTATACGTAATTCTGAATTATAGCAGATTATTCCCAAAAAATATATAATTCAAATCTAGAATAAGTAATTACCCATGATAATTTGAATTCTGACTCAGGAGACCAAATTTTCGAGAAGAATCATGAGTCTGAATTGAAAGTTTTAATTTTGAAAAAGAATGATAATTTTTACTTAGAACGGGAAATTTTGGAAATGATTTATCATAGTTTTGACGTTGAACAACGAATTTTTTTAAATAATAATAATTTGAGTTGTTTCAGGGAAGTTTTGCATAAGAATTATTATGAAGTATAATCCTGTCTTTGAACAGTGAATTTTCAAGGAAAATTACAATTTTTAGTTAGAACAGATATTTCCAGATAAATTATATATGCAGTTCTGAATTCATTTGGATAATTATTGAAATAAACATATAATTCCGATCTGGAACCAGGAATTTTCTAATAGAATTATAATCACGATTTCGAGAAGAATCATAATTCTGATTCGAAACGGGTAATTTCCGAAAGAAATGATTATAGTTCTGATTTTTAACAAATACTTTTTTAAAAGAATGATGATTTTAAGTTGTTTCAGGGAATTTCCCATAAGAATTATATTTCTGAGTTACTCCTACAACTGGATTTAAAAACGAAGTATAATGAAGTGAAATGACTTTTAAGCCTGAGTTTTTAAGAAAAGGGACAATTTTAGTTGGAACACGAAATTTCTAGATCAATTGTATGTGATTTTCAATTTGAGTGGAGAATTGTTGAAATAAAATCATAATTTCGATCTGGGAGCAGGGATTTTCCAGAAGAATTGTAATTCTGATTTAGAAGAGGAACTTTTCGAGAAGAATTGTTATAGTTCTGACTTTAAACAGGGAACTTTTTAAAAGAATAAACTTTGCATTTCATGCCGATTGACATAATTAATCATTCCTCTTTAATGTTGATTAATTCCGCAGCAATCTGTTACCTAATCCTGAATGATTCCGCATTCATTCGGAATCTATTACAAATGATTTCCAATGATTCTAAACATATTTTTTATTTCGTCTAAATTCGTTAACATTCCTCGTGATTCCACTGTCATTCCGATTTCAATCCAAAATGATTTCGCATCATTCTGAACAATGTTTTCATTTCGTCTGAATTCCTTCTCATTGCGAATTATTCCGCTTCACTTCTACATAAAGTTTTTCCTTAAAACTTTGTCCTTATTTAAAAAATGATTACCACACAATGAACATTAACATTTTTAAAAGTCTTAAAATTATTTCGACGTAATTTCGAAATATGTAGGGACTAAAAACTTCTCTCGTCACTCATCGTAAAATTCATTCCTCAGACTATTAACAAAATCATTCAGGCTTTTAGACTACGTGTAGCATTGAAAATCTTTTAAACTTAAATGCCACTAATTAAGTTTTCTTTTTTAATTTTCCTCATCCCTTATTTCACTGAAATTTTTCATTCTACTTATTAATAAATTAATAATGGACTGAAGTGGGGCAGAGAGGGAACAACGTATTGTCAGCTTAAAGTCAAATAAAAATGCTCATTTACAAAAATTGAAGATCAATCTTTAATTCAATTGGCTAGTCAAGAATCTACTAATTTACTTTAATTATAATCTGATTTAATCTAATTCATCGATAAACCGAGTTTCAACCCGCGAATCCATTCGCACACGTCACTTTTGATGTACGAAAATATTAGTTTAATTAGTTTTGCAAACTTAGCTCAGAGGCAAACTGCAGAAACAAGATTGATCGGAAGATTAATCCCGAAGCAACTGGAGGTGTATGTCATCCAAATCATCACTTCCCACAAAATCAGAAGACGATCGAGTTGGGACAATCACTTCACTTAACAATCACCCGAAAATGCAATAACACTTGACACTGTGATAGGATCACTTATTTGAATTGAGAACACCTTTTGATTTACAATTATTCGTGAATTCGGTACGAAAAAGTGTTGTGTTCCAATTTGAATTTATCACGCCCTCTCCCTGTCACAGTTAAAACTTGTCTGAGATACAAAGGTTGGAAACCGGAATCACTGGTAGCATTAATTTAAAGACTGTAGCTCTTTGAACCTGGTCTCAAAAAATGACCATGGGTGCCCGGCACAAAGTCGAAGCTGAAACAAAAAAAGAAAGCTGGATACCGCCCAGCCGACCGAGCGAGCCACCACACTAAGAACCACGACCGCTACACATCAGCGCAGCACTCGATAGCGTTCGAACGTTAGATTCTAATAAAAGTCACTGCGCACAACAATATTCTCAGTAACCCATTCCCAAATATCACAAACCTTATTAGGAATTCTAAACATTTCTCAATTAAAAAATTTATTTTAGATTTTAACTAAACCAAATTGAATGGGCTTACAAAAGTATTAAGAATACTAATGGTCCTTTTTGATTTGCTATTACAAAAGAGATAGTCACTGCGTCACGTCAGGAAACACGACAGGTGCACTTTCTAGGAAAACTAGCTACAAAAAAATTCGCACGGCTCGTTTCGCTCGCGAGTTTGAGCGCGCCTAAGGCGCGCATCTATTAAATCTCGCGCTTCGCGCTCGGTAATGTATTTACCTTGCGCTAAGCGCTCGGTCTTTGTACTTCCTCCGCATTTGTGTCCAGATATTTTAAAATTAATGGTCAAGCATCGACAACTGTAATTTGGTGATTGTGAATTCTCTTTTGTTAAAGCTCCTTGGGCTTTAACGAACACATTCTCATCACATATCTCGTGCTTCGCTCTCAGTTTTGTACAAAGTGCGAACTCTTCTACATTAAGTTAAACTCTATTGTATCAAATGAATATTATATTTCTTTCTGTACATTGGTCTGGGTCTGCTTATTCAGATATTGCACAATAATGTAAAAATGTTCTTTTTCATAATTACCTTAATATTTGTTCCTCATTTTGCACTCATTTTTATTCTCAGCTACCCTGAAAATGTACAATTTCAATAAATTTATATTATTACAATTCATAATATGCATTGATATTTGAACATATGTGTTTTCATTGTCTTGTTTTTATAATTAAATAAAGTGCGCATCCTATAAAAAAACAATTTTGTTAATTAACATTTTATTGCACTTTGTGTCTTTTTTCAAAAAACTTAATTGGTTTATTTTCAAGATTATTTCTTGCGATTTAAACAAAAAATACGCATCCTATCAAAAAATAATTCATAACAAATTTGTGGATCATTTTTTGGTGAATAACTTTTGTTCATTAATTTTTCCCATACCTTGTGTTGTTTTTCTAAAAATTCAATTTTTTTTTTGTTAATGTTATTTTTCCAGATTAAAACAGACACTAGGCGTTCTATAAATAATAATTAATAATAAATTTGTAGTTCTTTTTTGGCAAACAGCTTTTGTCTTCACATTTTTTTCGTAGCTTGTGTCGTTTCTCTTGTATATTCGAAATTGGTTCAATTTTAAAAATGAGGAATTGAAACCTTGACTTATTATTTTTAAAATTATCCAAATTCCTTAATTTTTATTTATCGATATTAAAAATAGAAGAGGTTTCAATTGTAAGTCTACAACATTGAAAAATTTTTACATTGTAAATCGTTAAAATTAAAGAATTTTCAATTGCACATCTTCAAAATTGAACTATTCCACAAAACTGTTATAAATTGCAAAGCTTTAAAATATAAATCCTAAAAATTGAATAACTTGTAATTCTATCTTTTCAAAATTCAACTATTTTTAATTTTCGAGATTGCACAACTTTGAATCGACAATCTTTAAATTCCTTGAAATCCTTTATGTGATAAACGTTTAGTTTTAGGCCTGCTGGCCTTAAAAAATTATCTCGTGAAACCCAATTAAAAACATTGAGTTACCTGAAAATCCTTTGAAATCTTTTAAAAACTGTATTTTTTCATACCTTGCGTCGTTTTTCTCAAAATTTATTTTTCAAATTTTTTGTGTTATTTTTTCACGATTAAAACGACAACTACGCTTCCTATCGGATAATGTTTCATGACAAATTTGTAGCCCTTTTTTGGATGAACAATTTTTGTCTGTTCGTTCTTCCTGTAGCTTGTGTCGTTTGTCCAAAAATTCAATTTTTTTATTTTATTTTTTACGATCAGAACAAAAACTGCGTGTTCCATGAAAAAATGATAAACAACAAATTTATAGATCTTGTTTGGGTGCACAACTTTTGTCTCTTAATTTTTTTTTCGTACCTTGCGTCGTTTTTCTCAACATTTATTTAAAAAAAATTTAATGTTATTTTTGAAGATTAAAGCAAAAACTAAGCCTTTTATCAGAAACTGATTCATGAAAAATTCGGAGCCCTTTTCGGGTGAACAATTTTTGTCTCTTTATTTTTTTCGTGGCTTGTGTCGTTTGTCCAAAAATTCAATTTTTTTATTTTCAATTTTGTTTTTTACGAATAAAACTAAAACTATGCGTCCTATCAAAAGGTTATTCAGAAAAAATTTGTGAACCTCTTTTAAATGCACAATTTTGGTCCATTCATCTTTTTTCGTATCTTGCATAGTTCGACCGCAAAATGGAATTTTTGATTTTTCATTATTTTTTGGCGATCAAAATTGGAATTTTGTATTTTTTATGAAAATTCCAAAGTTTTTATGACAATCTTGTAGGGTGTTCAAAAATCAACGTTTTTCTCCTCTTGACTTGTTTTCATATCTTGCGTTGTTTGACTTAAAATTTTCATTTTCGTTCGTTTTTTTTTCTTCAAATTTTCAAATTCTATAACTTTCGTACTTTTTCTTTTATCGAAAAAAGTCATTGGGATGAATTATTCGATTGTTTAAGTACTATGAATAGCCGTACATACAATTTCTAAATCTCGAAAAAAATGGTCTCAGTTTTGGAAATGTTTCAGCTTTTTGAATTTTTATCCAAAATAGCTGGCTAGCGAACTTGACCTTCAGTTTTCGGCACTAAAAGTGTGAAATAGATTAATTTTTTCAAAATTCATCGTGATCACAGACAGACAGTCATACATACATACATACATACGCACATACGTACAGACAGAGAGACACATTCGTAAACACCTGTTTCCGGGTTCAGAGGGTTTAAAAACGTGGACATTTGACAAAAACAGGGGGTGTTAAATTTCACACAAATCTAATACCTTCTCTCATGAGAATGTAAAAATCTCTTTATTCTTTACATACACCCAATAAACATATTATGAACTGTCAAACGATTCCATTCACTATAAAAGGATTTTCAATTCAAAATTGGCATGAGAGGAAATCCTTTCACAGTTGAAGGATTGTCGTTTCAAATGCTACCCTTCAACTGTGGAAGGATTTCCTTTGATCTTGAAATAAAATCTATTGTCGGACCAAAGAAAGAATAATTTGAACGTTAAAAGAATAATTATTTCATGATATTACATGCAAGAAATGTACAAGAGCCGAACTTTGGTGAATGTAAATATAAAATCGATAATTATCAATTCTATAACAACAATCCTTTCTAGATTTCAGCGTTAAAAAATTTAAAGATATAACTTTGTGTGAAATAAAAAAAATTTATACTTCGATTGTCAAAAGCCTAAAAAGCAATGAAAAGTGAGGTTATGCAGATCAAAAATTGTTTCTCCAGTACACTTATCTTCCAAATTTTTCCCGTCACAATCTGGGATTCCTCATTTTTTCCAGCAATCTATTTCAACATTATTTTGCACGTTTTTTCACTCACTTTCACAATTAATACATAAAACGTGCAGTGAACTTTACTTACGCACATTGGGTGCTAAATGATATTCACTTATGCGCAGGCGCACTTTTTCCGCTAGCCAACAAATTAAATTCTTTAATAGTTATAGGAATTTTTTTCAAATTCAAAAGAAATCGTTCATCAGTGAAACTACTTCGGTTTTGCATTTGACGGATAAGTCTTTGAACAGTGAAACGATTCTATCGATGGACAAAAGAAATCAGCTTAATTTCAAAGGACGCATTCTGAAATGAGCGTAATTTTACTGTTAATAGACTTTTTCTTAGAGTGTGGAGAAATATATTTTGGTGCTGCACATTAGGCGCAGCTCCCTCACAACTCGGATTTATTCTGATTTCGCCTGAATTATTTACGGAAATGTAAGATTCATTTGGAATCATCTGGATATAAATATTGGATTCAAAACTACACGGAAAAAATTTATCGGTGAAAAAGTCACGATCTAGTAGGTAGGTATCGGATATGAGAAAAAATCATTGGATATTGATGTATTTTCGTAAATGATCTGCGAACTTTGAGAAAGAATTGACGAACTCGATGTGAAAATTCTAAAACGGTTCATCACTTTTTTTTACGTGAATAACTACAAAAATATTACGAGTTATTGGGAAAAGATTCTCAGGGCACTCACGAGCTGGCCCGACAAATCTGGGAACTGGAAAGTAGGTTCGCCTGTACGTGGCCCGCACACACGCTCGCCAAAACGCGCGGTGCGTGTGTGTGCTCGTATGTGTGCTTCGAGCTCGTCGGATGAGTGGCTAGCAGTTTCATAATACCTATTTTGTTTGGCCTCGATGGCTGTGCGTGTTTACGGATTCCTCGTTTATGTTCAGAAACTATGGAGTCAGCAGTCTTTGAGAGTTCGAATCTTCTGAGATGCGAAGTTATAAATTAATACCAACTAAATGGCACAAATATAATTTTTCCTCTTTATATTTCAGTCTGAAATTTTCAGGAACTGTTTGTAGAAAATTCGAACTGTCCGTAAAAAACTTCGAAATTTATCCATACATGTCTCATAGAAATAAGGATGTAATGTTTTATTTTTTATCTCGTATCCGAGACCTAGCTACAAGTTCGTAAGTTTTTCACGGATAAATTTTTTCCGTGTTGTCAGACTGATTAGATTTCACGGATCCAGGCGGATTAGGATGGATTATTTTTCCTTCTTTTCGAATTCGAAAGTTGTACCAGGCCCTCCACATTTCTCTTCATGCTGCTGCTTCTAACCCTTCTCTACTCGTAATCTATATCTGGGCACGTTTATAGTTTATGGCTATAGATAAATAGAATACAGGGTATAGCAAATTCTTCTTTACGTCCCCTGTCAATGTGAGAGGGAATCTGCTGGATTATCTCAGCTTGCCTTCCTCCCTAGCACATGGGACAGGCGCGGGCGAACTAGCACAACTACTAGCTAACGTCATTGTGACTCAGGTGCTACAGTGTCTAACTCGAGCTTGAAAATTGGATCTCTTTATGGTTCAGATAGAACTATTCTTCTTCACTGGAGAAAAAAAAAATTAATTTTGAACCTGCAATGGGCGTTGAAAAGTTATTCTACTTTCGCTCTTGAGTTATTATTAATAAATGCTATACATGGACTCCATTTCCAGGGCGAAAAAATCCCTAACTGTGTTTTTTGATATTCAAATATTGACCCACGCCACGGCGCACTTCAAAATCCCATTCAATTAAAATAGGGAAATTTTGGATTTTATAAAAATTGAACTCATACTCCAGGGTTTGATCGAAACGTGCCAAGTTTTTTAGGGATTGAAGAGGAATGTCTATGAAATAAGACCACATTAATAGCTTTTATTTTTAACCCACCCTTACTTCCTCCCCCAACAGCGCCCAAAATATTACCCAAAAATAAAAAAAGTACATTTTCACTCAGGGGAGAGTGGTCCTAAGTCGGCACTGTGGGTTAGGCCGGCACCCTCGCGTTCCTCAGAGATGGCGCGCTTGATAGCGTGAGCCTGGTATACATTTTTCGTGCAAGAGGAATTCCATTTTCTTCCACTCTTGTGAAGGAGCTACAGGTGTGTAAATATTTTGAAAAGTTCATTCGATTGCGTGCGTTGGTTTCTGTGTTATGTGTCCTTTCGCCTGATAAAGTCGATTTTTTATTCAGATTTTTTTTGTGTGCGTAATAACACATGAAATGTGTAAAGATTCGTGGTGGTCCTGAGTCGGCACCTTTTTTTGTTGCTTTTGTTGTTATTTGTGTATTATTTTGGTGTGTTGTATTTCAATTCCATGTCACTCGTCTCTTGTTGTTTTTTTAGTTTGGTTGTGTTTTGACTGCACGCTGTTTGTCTCTGGTAGGTGTCCGTTTATTTCCTGTGTTTTCTCATTCAACACGTTTTTTTTTTAAATTTGTCCATTTCCTCCATAAACTTGCATAACCTGCCCTTTTTCTTGCATTTGAACGGAAAAAATTATGTGCCGACTCAGGATCAGTGGGTGCCAGCTTAGGACCACCAATTTAAGAAATAGCAAAAATCGATTTCTTCACTTTGCGCTGCATTGCGACCGCAAAAATCACTCCACGCTGCTCCGAACGACAAAGAATATTGTAGATGAAGGATCGCGGTACCTGACCAAAGACATTAAAGCGCCATAAAACCCTGTTTACCCTCTGTTTTCGACAAAAAACTCTTACTGTGCCGACTTAGGACCACTCGCCCTATTACTGTTAATTTTCAGCAATTTCTGTCGTCTTTTTTCATAAAAATAATTACTAAGGGAACTTTAAAAAAGCTGGCTAATTAGCTAGATTACAAAAAGATTTAATGGAAAAAATAACTTTTTTCTATGAGAAACCATGCAATTGGGACATTTTTTATATATTCGTGACAAACAAATCGAGTTTATTTAATTTTAACAATATTTCACAATTAATAATCATTTATGAAACAGTTTCAATTTGGTCCCATGGGAAGGAAAAGTGCGGTCTAGAAATAAAAACCAACATGGAAAAATTGTTGATAAAATTGTTTATAATAATAGCATTTGTTGAGATATGGTGATAAATCGTTATTATATATCAATCTAGCAGACAATTTAATAAATTTTAGATCAAAAGCATAATGTTTTCAACAGTTAATCACCAGAGTCAAGAATTTTTTATAATAATTCTTTATAATAATTAAGTTGAATATAATAAGAATTATTGACGTTCTATGAGTGCAGATGAAAAGAATTATATTAGCAAAAATGCAGGGAAGGGGATTAGGGGCGAAGAAAAAGGAAATTAAGTGCGGGAAATAAGGGATAGGAACTAAGGGAAATGAGGGTAGGGGAATTGAGAAGATGGAAGGGAACGGGTGGGAAGTAAGAGGAGCGAGGGAAAGTATGGGAGGTGAAGTGTGAGGATTAATTGGCGGAAAATAGAGGATGGACAGAACGAGGACTGGAAAAATAGGGAAGGTGTGATGACGAGAGTTAGTGAAAATTGGTAGAGGGGAAGTAGGGAACGTGAGGGGAGGGACAGTAAGGGAAGTGTCCGGTGGTTGAGGTACGGGAAGCAGAGAAAGGGGCAGTAAGTGCAGCGAAGGTGGGTGAGAAGAAACAATGGAAAGGAAGCAAGTAAGGCGGGGAGGTAGGTATGGGGAAGGAAACCATGGGAGGATAGGGAAATGATAGGCTAGAAAGGGGAGGGGAATATTGGGGTAGAGAGGGGTGGAACGGGGGACTGCTATCAGAGGGAGTATGGGTGAGCAGTAGGAGAGGGTGTGGAAGGGTGATAGGAAGGGAACTAAGGAACCGGAAGTAGAAAGGGTGAGGGAAGTAGGAGAAGAGATGAGAATTAGAGAAAGTGAGAGGAAGTAGGGGTCGGGAATTAGGGGAGAAGAAAAAGGGAATCAAGTGGGGGAAATAAGGGATAGGAGCTAAGGGAAATGAGGGTAGGGGAATTGCTAAAATGGGGACGAAGGGATGGGAGGTAGGAGGAGTGAGGGAAAGTATGTGAGGTGAATTGTGAGGATAAATTACCGGAAAATAGAGGATGGGCAGAACGAGGACTGAGATGAGGACTTGTAGGGCAAATGAGCGGAGGGACAGTAAGGAAAGTGTCAGGTGGTTGAGTGAGGGGAAGTAGAGGAGGTGGAAGTAAGGGCAGTTAGTGTGGGTGAGAGGAGGTAATGGAGAGGAAGTAGGGGGAGTAGGGCGGATATGTATGATATGGGAGAGGAAGTCATGGAAGAAGAATTCGTGGGAAGGGAGGGAAATTGAGGGGTATAGGGGAGGGTAATATTGATATAGAGAGGGGTGAGGCGGGAGACTGTTATTAGGGACGGTGGGGGTGAGTTGTAGGAAAGGGTATGGACGAGTAGTAGAAAGGGAAAGTTTTGAACGACTTAATTAACGTCGAGTAGTCTACGAAATCCTTTTTTGGAGGCACACAGCGGCTACTTTGACGAATGTTTATTGTCAAAGACAAGAAAAAAAGTGGATAAAAAAGTTCCTCGCTTGCACCGTAAAGTTAACAGCCTAAAGTTGATTGAATAAAAAAGAGCAACATGTATGTACGGCTCCTGTGAATAACAATAAGTAAATAGTATGACTTGCAAAATCTGCATCAGTCAATGTGGCTTCGACTCACGTTCTACACTGGCATGGTGCTAGTCACTCTGGTAGGCTTCGTCATTCACGAATGCCATTGGTGTCTCGAACAATACCACCGTAATGCGAACGTCAGCCGTCAACTACTTGATTGCGTATTGTTGTTTGCATTGTACCGCCACCCGTACGCCCATACAACCAACCAACACAACCTACCCATCAGCTTCATCGGAATGTCACAGGGCGAGTGAAATTCACATTTTTACAAGTTTCTATTAGTAAAGGATTGTATTATATGTATAAAAAATGGAAACCTGACGCGTAGATGATGATCTGGAATATTCTATTCTAAAAGGTCTACACCTTCAATTTTTAACCTTTTGGAAGTTTTTTTAATTAAACAGCATTAAATTGTGAACAAATATACATAGCGATATTTGTAGCTTTTGAAATTTCTAGGTTTTTTTAGAGTTTTCTAACCCCAGGCAGAAACTCTGATAGCTTCCGTCGGGTGTCCATCTATTCTACTTTTTTCCAAGAAAGGAAAATGCGGGAAGAGGAAGTAGAGAAAGTCCCTAACCGAATTTACCTCGTAATCTAACCGACTTTACCTCGTCACCTAGCCAACTTTACCCCGTACCCTACTTGACCTTACCTCGTACCATACCTGATTTTACCTCGTACCCTAACTCGGTTTAAACTGTACCATAGCCGTCTTTACCCCGTACCATGAATGACTTCACCGCGTAACCTAGGTGACTTTTCCCCGTACCTTGGTCGACTTTACCCGGTACCCTAGCTAATTTTACTCTGTATGTTGGCTGACTTTACTTCGTACCCGACTTGTTTGAGCCCTTACCACACCCGATTTCACACCGTACCTACCCAACTTTACTGACCCTAGCCGACTTTACCCTGTACATTAGCCAACATTACCCCATACCCTAGTCGACTTTACTCCGTACCCTAGATGACGTTACCCCGAAACCTAGGCGCATTTACCCCGTGCCTGAGCCAATTTTATCTCGTCCCTTATCCGCCTTTATCCCGTACTATAGCCGTCTTTAAACTGAAGCCTACCCTACTTTACCCCGTGCCATACCTGATTTCACCCTGTATCCTAACTGACTTTGAACTGTACTCTAGCTGACTTTACCCCGCACCCTAACCGACTTTACCCCATATCCTACCGACTTTACCCCGTGATAACTTTCAACATTCTTCAATGTTTTTAGCGGATTTAGAAGAAAACATTTTAGAAAAAAAATGATTCAAAACAACGAAGAAAACGAGCTGTTTGTCTATCAACATGATCTGTTGAAATAGGGGGCAGTTTTATAGATTTCAATCAGTTTCAGGTTCAGACTACCCTGGTAAGGAGCTGTAGGTATAGCCTATATTAGGGTGGGCCAAAGAAGTCTTTTTTGAAAAAGTGAAAATGTGAGATTAACTCAAAATATAAGTTAATTATTGAAGTTTCAACCCTACAAGAACTTGCTCGGATGATTCTAAGTGCTACCTCAAAAATGTTCAAGTTAGAAACTGCAAAAAATGAAGAAAGGATCTTCACTTGACAATAACTTTTTTCTGTTTTAGCAAAAAATAAATAAAAAATTATGGGGACCACCATTCAGGACATCTATCGAGTTATAAGATATGAATTAAAACACATTTTTGATTAGATTTTCAACAGCTATAGAAAAATGGAAAGCACTGTTTTTTGTAATAGTCAGATTTGTCCATTCTGCATGATTCTTTCAGCATAATATTGCTAGGAGACCATTTCTGTCTGTTTCTGATGTACCAAAAAATTATTAAAAATTTCACATTTTCTTTAACGCAAAGCAAAAAGCCTGAAAAATCGATATTTTTAAGTTATAATGCATTTTGAACAAGTTTTCAGGAAGGTTGATATTAATCAATTCAATCGTTCTTTAGCTATCGTCATTACAAAATTCAAAAAGGCTTATCTCAGTGCCAAAAGCTTTTTTCTGAAAATAAGCTTATTACATCTAAAAATTTGTGAAGTAAAAATCACTGTTCTTCAGGTAGATAACTATACCATTTTTGTTCATATCTAAAACATCTTTTTAGACTAGATGGAGTTATGAACATTATTGAATTTTTCTGTGAAAAAAGATGTTCACTCCGCTGGGGATCTAACCACAGGGTTTCCGATTGCCGGTCGGGTGCTCTTACCACTAAGCTTCTGGTGAGATGGGAAGAATAATCTTTTTTCACAGATGACCTCAGGAAAAGTAATTTTGGAATGATAGTTGGAAGGACCTATATGTACCTATTTCATATTATTTTCTACATTATATCGAACTAAATAGTACAATGAACTTTTATTTCAATCGTTCAAAGGGATAAATATATTGAATACAAGTTTTCACTAAAATTGACAAACCTAACCTATGAAGGTTAGTTCTCGTGAACGGAGTGGATTAAATTTTATTTTCGTTCAAAAGTGTTTGATTTAGGGAATAAATTTTTATTTAGTTGGATGAAAAAGAAAAAAAAAACTTGTTCGAAGAGAAGTGTAAATGAAATATCAAGCTCAGTACCCTTTTCGGGTTTTTTCTTTCTTTTATTGTACTTAATGATAAATTCACGTGTTTGCTTGAATATTCGTCCGTTTTGGTGGAAAATTAATCCCCTTGGTTGAAAATTCATAATTTTTACTTGAAAATTCAACAGTTTAAATCAACTATTCTTGAAAATTGTTTTTTTTTGGTTGAATTGAACTGTTTTTCATTTAAAATAAAAATCTTTTTTGGTTGTAATTTCAATTATATTACATTGTTCGTTGAAAATTCATCTTTCTTAGTTGAAAATTTAACTACCCGGTCAAATCTGTTCTTAAAAATTAATTTTTTCCGTTGAAGATTCATCATTATTTTAATTGGAAATTCATCACTTGTTGAAAATTTAACTACCTTGTTGAAAATCAATTTTCCTAACTGACAATTTAAATATTAAGGTTGGAAATTAAACTATTTTGTTGAAAATTAGTTTTTTGTTTTGTTAGAAATTAGTTTTTAAAACATGAAATTTAACTACTCTATTTCTGACTAAAAATATATCTTCTTTGGGTGGAAATTTAACTATTTGGTTGATAATTGATGTTTTTTATTTACAAATTGAACTATTCGGTGGCAAATTGATGTACTTTGTAGAAAATTCGACTTTTTTGTTGTAAAGTAATCATTCTGGTTGAAAATTCATCACTTTGGTTGGAAATTGATTAATCAAAATTTGTGAATACACGAGATAAAATAAATTATAGCTATCAAGCTGCCTGACTCGGATAAGTGGCAGTCAATTTTTCCGAGTGTGGGGGTTAGATAATTAAAATTATTTTTTAGTGTATAGAACTTCAGAACCATACTTGTTTTTATATAGATAAAAAACCTAACTTTCATACTTCTTAATATAATAATTTGTATTAAAAAATATAATTTCAAATTATTTATAAATCGCATTATTTGTGAAACTGTTTCATAATTGGGACATGTTTCATGATAGGTACCTTTACCTTATGCAGCAAGATGTTCTTTCAATAAAAGTCATAAGTTACAAGAAATCTGTATTATCATCGGGGTTTGTAATGACGGATCAAAGTTAATCAATGTTGATATTTTATTATCTTAAAGTGAATAATTGTGACAATAGACCAGGAAAATGATTGAAAAGCAGTCATATTATGTTTGTGTATGGGGGTAATTTACTCTATTTCTCAATTTTATAATATGTTATGTTGAATGAAATAAATATGCCCATTTGAAGAAAAACAGCTTTTGGCACTAGAAAAAGCTAGTAAAAGTGAAACATGTATTAGAACTTAAATGTATAGTTACGAAAATTTCATAATTTTTGTTTACTCTTACTGAGCGAATAGTGTCAAATTTTTAGTAAAAATATTCAAAGAAGACGATTTTATGGGATTTGCATTTTAAAATGTTTATAGTTTTATTCATTTTTGTAGCATATCAGGAACCGAGGAAAATGCTCTGCTTGTAATATGCTGAAAAAATCATGTTCAATTGAAATCTCTAACTATATTATAAAACAGCCATCATTTTTAATTTCCTATATCAATAAAAAACTGAAACAAACTTTCGTTTCAATTTATTTCTTCTAACTCTAATGGATGTCCTAAATGATGGTAACAATCATTTTTGATTAATTAGTTGAGTATGTAAAGATAAATCATCGTATACCCTCTCAAAATTTACATGCAACTATAAAAAATCAACCTGTCATTTTTCCTGTAGATTCTAAACAGAAATCTGTTTGGCAAATATTTGCTTCACCTTCCCTAATTCAATTAGTGAATTTCCGCTAACTCTCTGAAAGACAAACTTTTACTTAATCAAGAGTAGATATTCGAACATAACTTTTCTTTTGTCGGTGAAGTGAAATTTTTTGCGACATGCTTTCTTTCAAGTTTCAAGGAGAACCTCATTTGCATCCGGGTAGGAGAAAGAGCACGAGAGGGACATGGAGAAATAGAGAGCTCACAGAAAAAACAAAGACTAAGGTTTACATCGATTCCAGATGAAAGATTCGCTGACACAAAAATTAACATTGCCGGTTAAACAGAACATAAAACGAAGATCATTTTGCGTTTTTAACCTTGTCTCGGTAATCTTTTGCCTCATAATGTCTCATTTTTATTCAACAAGTAGCGAGTGTTACGACACCAGCGCTATCTACCGTCGTTTCGGTTAATTAAATTGGAACAAAATGGCGATTCCTCGTGTGTAAGTTGCTACTTACTAAGAGTAGTCTGAAATAGGTTCGACGTGCCCAAATGTTATTTCACTTTGCCCCAAAAGAAAAGAAAATGTGCCATATAGTTGAGGGCGCTGATGTCCACAATACAACCCTGCTGAAAGTAAACGGATTGAAACCTTATCCGTTATAATCCGCCATCTATTCACAAGAATGCGTTTGAATACTTTTTTATACTCTTCCATCCATTTGTATCCGTTGAATATCCACATATCCGCTTGAATAATAATCTTATCCGGTGTAACTATCCATTTTAATCCTTCTGTATCCATTTTTGTGCATTACTATCAATTTTTATACATATACGTTTCAATACTTAATTTTTATCCATAACTCAATCCTTATCTATCCGCCAGCTACTTATATTTGATCTTGTCACCTATCATTGATTAAAAATTCATCCGTTTTAATCAATTCTTACTAGGAATCTGTATTATCATCGGAGATGGTAACGATCGATCCAAGGAGAAATCCATTTACACACACTGTGAAAATGGAAATCTACAATATCGATCAGAGTTATATCCTCTAATGCAGAAAATATTTAACGTCCTCAGACTAGATGTAGTTATAAATTCAAAATTTTTGAAATTAAATTTATTCAGAAAAAAAGATCTTCTCCTTTCACTCCGCTGGGATTCGAACACCAGATCAATTGATTTCCGGTCAGGTGCTCTAACCATTGAGCTACTAGAGAGATCGGAGGAAGAATCCTTTTTTCTGAAATACGCTTTATTATGCAAGATGTTATATACAAATCA
>CAKNYM010052036.1:326378-377661 GCA_932195095.1 Andricus curvator
TAAATTTAATTTCAATAATCAATGCTTATCCTCTTTAATCCTTTCTCTAAAAAATGTATTCTCTTACCGTTATAGTCCAAGAATCTCTATCCGCAACCCTATCCTCGTCTATCCGAAACCTACTTTGACATTCTTTAATATCTATCACGGATACGATACTCATCCGTGCCAATCATTACCTATCCTCTTCAGTCCATTTTTCACAAAACATTTTTCTTATCCGTTCTAATCCATAATTTTTTATCCGTCACGTTATCCTTGTATAACCGCGACCTACTTTGATTTTTCTCGTCATTTGACACAGATAGACTCTTAATCCGTGCCAATCATTGCTTATTCTCTTTAATCGGTCTCCACAATATAAATGGGAAAAATATGGATTGAAACGGATAAGCAATATATTTATATTTTCTATTCGTTTCAATTCATAAGTTTCTATCCGGCAACCTATTCTTTTCTATCCGCGACCTACTTTGACTTTCCTTGTTATCAAGCACGGATACGATACTTATCCATACAGTCAATGCTTCCCCTCATGAATCTTTTCTCCACTAAAAGAATTGGCTATCCGTTCTAATCCATAATGTTATATCCGTCAGCCTATCCTTATCCATCCGCGACCTACTTTGTCATTCCTTGTTAACTATCACGGCTGAATACTTATCCATGCCAGTCAATATTTATCCTCATGAATCTTTTCTCCACAGATAGAATTAGCTATCCGTTCTAATCCATAATTTTCTATCCGTCACTCTATCTTTGTCTATCCGCAAGCTGCATTGATTTTTCTCGTTATGTAACACGGATAGAATCCTAATCCGCCCCAATCATTTTTTATCGTCTTCAATCCTTTCACCATAAAATGTATTGCCTATCTGTTCAAACCAATAATTTTCTATCCGTAACCGTATTTTTTGCGATCCGCGTACTACTTCGATTTTATCTCATCACCTATGTATCGCGGATTGAAAAGGTATCCGTGACAATCAATTCATATCCTCTTCAATCCTTCTGTCACCTAATCCGTCTATATCCGCGGACTACTTTCATTTTTATCATTATGGAACACGGATAGAATATTAATCCGTACCAACCATTACTCATCCTTCTTCAATCCTTTCTTTAAAAAAATTATTGACTGTCCGTCATAATTCGTGATTTTCTATCAAATACGAATTAGCATTATAGTTTTCACTGCAGATACATACGGATAGAATTTTTTTTATTCAAACTGATACACCAGGATAGAATATTATTAGTTCAATACAGATTCAAAATGATGGACGCGGATAGAGTATTATTAGTTGAGGTCTGATTAAAACGGATAAATATGAATAGAATAATTTTACTTGAAGACGGATTTAAACGGATAGATATGGATAGATTATTTTTAGTTGAAGATGGTTTAAAAAGGATACATAAGGATAGAATATTTTTCGTTGAAGACGGATTAAAACGGATAAATAGGATACCATCTCACCGATAGATAAGGATTTTCAAACGGATGAAGATTTTTAAATCTCACAAAGGATGGAACATGATTGAAAAGGATGCAAAGTGCTCATTCAAACAGATACAAAAATTGTATTTGTTTGAATCCACTAATTCCTATCCGTTTAAATCCGTTTACTTCCAGCAGGAAATTCAAATGGGATTTTGAAGCTTTGAAAGTTCGCCACGAGAGTTAGCACCTTTTTATTTGGCCTCTCCAGGATGGAACCTTGTCATTTGGACACGACGAGTTCTAGTTCGTTTACGCTATTCTAATCTATTTCAAAGAAGATTTATAATCAAAATCGATGTTTTATTTGTGATTTTTTTCACCGATTCTACGTTCTACTCTAATTGATAACGTGATATATTCAGGCGCGAATCCAGTGGAGGGGCCACGGCCACTTGGCCCCCTGCCCCAAAAGCCAAAAATCGAGTTTTTCAAATAAGATAATTTAAGCGAATTTCCTCCTGGAATACGGTTCGGGAGAAGGCATTAATTTTTCGCGTCTACTTGTCAAATTGAGTCTGAAAATGCCTTTAACCAAAAGTACGCTGGACCGGGAAATCGGGAAATGACTGGGAATTTTTTTAGATAGGGAACTGACCGTGAATTTATTTTTTGACCATGATTTTCACAAGCTTTTAGAAGAAAAATCTATCCAATCACTTGAAATATCACAAATTTCATATCACAAGATATATAATGCAATTTAAAATAAGTTTGATTTCAAGTTTTTTTTTAAATGCTCAGTTGAACTGATTACTTTTTCAATTATGAAATCATTCAGTTCACAATATGTAATTCTAAAATCATTTACTATCAAAATTTTGCATTTTAGATCTTCATTTTTAAGGATACATTTTTAATTAGAAGAATTTTAAAATGAATTTTTGAAGACTTACACAATAAAATAATAATAACTTTTGAAATTGGAATTTCTTGACATAAAACATTTTAAGTTGATCAACTGCAAATATAAATTAATTATTAATTTCTAAAATTGAACTGTAGTTCGTGTATTCGAAATTGAACAATAATTGATTGATTTCGAAGGGCGATTCTGGATCTGTTAAAATTAAACATTTTACAGATTTTGACGTTAAAAATTGAACTGTTTCTATTCGAAAGTCTTAGTAGTTAATCAAATGTAAACTTCCGATTGGAACTTTTAAGCTATCTGGTTCATTATAAAATATATTATTTTTAACGAATTCAATTTGAAAATTTTTAATTAAGAAAAAGAACAATTTTTTAATAGTCAGCAATATTTAACTGTTTATTTAAAATGAACAATTATAAATTAAATATTCAAAACTTAACAATTTGAAACTAAATTGTTTGAAACAGAAAGCCTTGAATCGTTACAATTTCGGAGAGCCAAACTTGAACTTTGAACTTTACAATGTTAATTTGAATCATTCTAATTTAAAAAAAATTTTATTTTTAATTGAAAATATTGAATTTTGATTTGTAAATAACAGATAAAATTGTACTTATTGAGCAAAAATTCGAGTAAGTTTAGGAGATATTTAGAAGTTTTTAAATAAAATTTTGAAGCTTTTAAGGATTTTGAAAGGTTGTTAGATCATACAAAAATTGTCTTAAAATTCCTCGGAAAATTAAAAATTATTTTTATTTAAGAAAATTAATTTTAACAGAATATTTAAAAATATTTCAAAACAAAAGCAAATGTTGATGAATAAATAACAATTGAACAGTTATAAATTTGAAAAAAATTGGAATAAGTTTAAGAGATATTTAGAAGTGTTGAATAAAATTTAAAAATAATTTAAAACATGAAAAGGTGTCAAAAAATTTGAAACAAAATGTAGATTTTTTAACATTTTGAACGAAAAATTTAGAAGCTTTTACATGAATATAAAAGGTTTCAAAATAATTTTAAAAAAATTATTAAGATTCCTTGAAAAATTGAAAATGATTTTTTATTTCGATAATTTTTTTTTTCAAGCGAACATTTAAAAAGAGTTTAAAAACTGTAAAAGTTATAATCAGAAAAATTTTAAGGGAAATTTTTTTCATTTCGCAGGATGTATTAAAAGTTTTAGGAAAAAATCGAATCATTTTATAATATATTTAGAAGTTTTGAAACATTTTCAAGAATAATTAAAAATTTGAAAAGATTCCAAAAAATGTAAAATAAAATGTAGATTTTTGAAGATTTTCTAAGTAAAATGATGTCGATTTTTAAGGATCTTGAAAGGTTTCAAGATAATACATTTCATTTAAGGCTCCTGCAAAAATTTAAAGTAATTTTTTGTAAAAAAATATAGTGTTAAGAGAACGTTTCAAAAGATTTCAATTTTCAATGTTTCTAACTCAAAATTGCCTAAAACGATATAATTTTGAAAACTTATAAGTTTGTTGATTCATTCTTCAACTTAGAATATTGGAAATGATAGCGTGCATTTATAATTAATACAAATTTTGATTTGTTAAAACGATTACTGCAAACGAATAATTTTTTAAGAACATGAAAAAATCTGCCTCAGCCCGGATTTGAACCGGGAATATGAATAAATTTATAGTTTATGCTTGACTTCGGAAATTATATAAATATTTTATACTTGTTGATTAATGATTATACCATAACATACAAGACGCGCTTGTAAATATAAAAACATGGTTTCTATTTAAACATTTATTAATTATGTTTATACAAGTCATGATTAATATATTTATATAATTTATAATGAAAATTCAAAGCGAAGAAATAACTTAAAAATTATTATTAACCTCCCCCTTGAAAGTGGAA
Source organism: Andricus curvator (assembly GCA_932195095.1). Classification (NCBI taxonomy): domain Eukaryota; kingdom Metazoa; phylum Arthropoda; class Insecta; order Hymenoptera; family Cynipidae; genus Andricus; species Andricus curvator. Next base: position 330,647 of record CAKNYM010052036.1, read on the forward strand.
GGTGAAGGGGAATTATTGGATGCCCCCCCCCCAAACCCTTCTCTGAATCCGCGCCTGGACATATTAGATGAAGTCAGAATTATTCTCCTAATCCCGTTCAAGCCTTCCCCGAAATAGTTCAATTTTTAAGCGTTCCAAAATTTATCTGCAATAACTTTTTATCTTCTTTTTCTGTGCTCTGATCAGCCATCCTTCCAACTTTCGTTTGCAGTCATCGCGTTTCTGCAACTTGGCACAGGGAAATACTCGTTTATGTTGCGTACAAATCTCGTATGATATTCATGGCATTACTCACCGTTCTAAAGTCTCTTTATTAAAGCTTTTTTACATCGTGCAAAGGGGAAAACCGCTGTGTAACGAAACGTTGAACGGTGAAAACGTGCAAGCAGACGTCCATCCTTGTTTTTCCTTCAATAACGGAAGCTTGCAGACTTTTTGACGTGACCCTCGCTCAAGTCTAATGCCTCAGGCCAACTTGATTCTTAGCTGTAATTGCCGTCGGTTAGGCTATGCAACCTTAACAAAAGAGCGTCGATCTTTTTACTTTGATGTATAAAAAATTATTTTTCTTACTGCTTCATCCTCTTCTCGCCACTGCTCATCGTCTATTGGCGGCAATGACTAGAATTTACTGGGGTGAAACCAAAGCACAGGGTATGTATTCACGTCTAAGGGGCCATTCATAAACTAAATTTCTTATTCTATAAAAAAAAAATCAATAATGGAGTGGAGACTACAATACTATGTTATTCTCATAATAGTTATTTGTGATAAAAGAACCCTGAGAGGCACTTTTTCGGCCGAGTGTGAAAGTTGCAGTACGAGGCGGAATCGAGGCGTAGTCGAAACGAAGAACGAGTACTGCAATTCACTGCAAATAGGTTGCATAGAGTCCTAATCTAAAAACCCGAGAGGGAATTCAATCCAAACCAATTCACTTTAAGTCCCAAGACGAAGGACGAGTCACATACTATTTTTTATCGTTTCAGTTAGCGCAACTGCAGTATGCCTACATACCAAAGGGGGGGTCACTGCACTCATCTTACCATAAAGTACAGATATAAATGTCTGTCAACCAATCAGATCACGGTGTCAGTTACTTTATAGTACACTGTACCCTAAGTAAAATTGTACGGCCTAGGCTAATAAGTGCTATTTTAGATATCGTTCACAGTACGTAAAATCGCACGTAAGATGGCAGTGTGATAAAAAATAGTTATTTGTGATACAAGAACGCTAAGTGGCACTTCTTCGGTCGAGTGTGAAAGTTGCAGTACGGGTCGAGGATTAATCGAAACGAAGAACGAGTATTGCAATTCACACAACGCAAAGTGCCACCTAGGGACCGAGTGTCACAAACTATTTTTTCGCATAGCTGTCGATCATAAGTACAAATAGGTTGCATAAAGTCCTAATGTAAAAACCTGAGAGAGAATTCAATCCAAAACAATTCGATTCAATTGAATTCAGTTCACGGGACGAAGGACAAGTACTGCTATTTACACGAGATATATTGTCACTTAGGGGCGTCTACATGTCAAGGTTGGGGTCACTGCGCTCATCGTACCATAAATTACAGACACAAATGTACGTCAACCAATCAGATCACGATGTCAGTTTATAGTACGCTGTACTCTAAATAAAAATTTTACGGGCCTAGGCTAAGAAGTATACCATTAAGCAATTTCTCTTTCAGGGTAGGCGTGGCACTACCCAATTCGGGTAGCGTTTCTAGGTGGATAGTTTTTCTGAAATTTTTTTTTTTTTTTTTTTTTTTTAACCTAAGGCTAAGAAGTGCTATTTTAAATATCGTTTACAGTACCTACAATCCCACTTATGATGGCGGTGTGATAGAAAATAGATATTTGTGATACAAGGACCCTAAGTGGTACTTTTTCGGCCTAGTTTGAAAACTGTAGTACGAGTCGGAGTCGAGGCGTAGCCGAAACATTTTTACAATAGTGTGTATAGTAGGATGGTCCACAACAAGAGAAAATTGGAATTTCATTTGGGAAAACGGCTCATTTTGTGAGGTTTACAAAAAAACAATGCATTTTTTTTAAACAACGCTTCAGAGTTGCCCCACTCCCTAAAATTTTCCACAAGCGTAACACGGAGAAACCACCTATTTTTAAGATTTCATATCCCCGGGCAAAAAATCTCATAGTTTTGGTCGGGTGTTCATCCGTCCTTCGTACTTTTCTCTAAGGAGGGGAAGTGAGGGGAAATAATGGGAAATGCAGGTAGGCGAAGTGAGGGGAAGTAGGCGAAATTATTAGAAATTAGAGTGAGTAGGGGAGGTTGAGTATGGGCTGGGGGGGAAGTATGAGAAGCGATGGAAGGGAGAATTAGTGATGAAAGAAGATGGGGAAGGGTGGTGGAAGCGAAGGGTGTAATGAGATGGAGGGAAGTTAGAGAAATGTTGGGAGGTAGGGTAGGAAAAACATGGCAGGGGGAGGTTTGTACGACTTAAATAACGTCTCAATCAGTTTAAAAAAAAAACGTTTTTGTAGGCGCGTGGCGCTCAATTTGACTAATTTTCCGGCATAAAAGATTTAAAGGCGCACATTTTAATGCAATGAATGAAAATCAGATGACCTTCTTAAAATCACTTTTTAGAATGTGGCGTATGCACTGATTTACGACTTTCACCCCTTTAAATTATTCCAGCATGTCCAAAAAACCACCCTTTAAATAAGGATCAAGCATTTTTTGGTATATTGGTCGTAAATATTACTCGTGTGTATTTTTTGTCATATATCAATTTTAACAGTCAAATTTAAATAAAATAAAAAACCAGTAGAGTCATTTGAAATTTATTGCAGATTTTTTAGATAATTTATCATTATTAAAATGTAAAATTTGACCGGAAAAAGGTAGAAAAGTGTAGTTTGTTTAAAAATATGAACAAATTTCATTAAATTCTTCTATGTTGACATTTTTCGTCACTCACCCATGATTGTTCAAACAAATTCCATTTTCTTACACACTTTTGTCTACAACATTTTTACTTTTTCTAAATTACATAAACTAATGAGTTAGTTTTTTGTGTTGATTTTTTATTTAAATTAAATGTTTCAAGTTGCTTAGAGAACATGTACCTTTTTAGCTGTTGTCGAAAAAAATGGTTTAAACAAATGCAAATTATTTGAAATCTTATGCGTAAGTAGCGAAAAGTGTGAAACTAAAAGAAGCTAATGATATTTGTTGAAAAATTTGTGAAAAACGGCACTTTTCTGCGTTATTTCAGTCCAAAGTTACATTTTAACAGTACAAAATTATTCAAATAATTAACAATAACGTTAATTGATTGCGTTGATTTTTTATTTAAACCAATTAATTCATGTTACTGAGAGAAAGTGTATATTTTTTACATTTTTTTGGCTAAAAATTTTCCAACAAATTAAAATCATTTAAGCAATTATGGATATGTTTCAAACATAGCAGAAATATCAGACTTCTTTAAAGTTTGTTGACAAATTTGCAATAAACTGCACTTGTCTGTCTTATTCTTATCAAAAGTCAAATTTCAACAGTAAAACATTATTTAAATAATTAACAATAAATCCAATAGACCATTTTTATATTGCCTAATTAGTTTATATCGCTGTGAGGGTTTCGATAAATTTCGAAAAAATGTACAAAATTATTGTTTAAACAAAAAACATACTTAGAATTATTATTCATTCTTGAAATCTTCCAATCAAATATTTTTCAATTTCAAACAAATAATTTTTTTGAATCTTCAACTAAAAATCAGACAATTTTAAGATATTTCGTTGAAAATTTTAATTTCAAAAAAAGAATATAAAACAAGATTGCTATGATTCCATTTTCTGAAATTGCACAATTTTAAACATTTTAATTAGAAATTTGTTTTTAGCCGAGTTTGAAAGTTTCAATATTTTGGAACATAATTAAATAAAAAGTAATTCAATTTTCAATGATGATCTGTTAAATCTTTTCATTTTGAAGGCTTGAATTTCACATATTATTCTTTTCCTTTTTCATTGTTTTGAATTTATTCTGGAGGTATTTTATTCAAAATTGTTTGCTTACAAATCTTTTAAACTGAAAATTATGTAACTATCAAGTCTTTTAATTTTGTATTCTCCGATTTCAAAGATTTAAAAAAATAAGACAATTATGTACGTTTAAAATTTAAACCAAACAATTTAGAATATTTAAATCGGAAACATTTAAATTCAAAACCTACTAAAAGTTAAACTAAACGATTTAGAACATTTAAATCTGAGATTACTCAATATAAAAGTGACTATCAAGTATTTAAATATGAAATTTGATAATTTTGAAAGAGTCAATAGTGAAATCGTCCTGACATTTCTAATATTCAAATTTGAAACTACTATGGATTCAAGGGAATTTCAAATACAAATGGCTGAATCATTAAGGCTCGAAACCTACTGAATGATTATTTTCCCAAATAAATAATAAAAGAATAATTTTTCAAGCTCATTGTGAAAGAAGAACCCTTCATTCAAAAAAGTCACATTTATTTTTTACCTTTAGCTTCAATGCCTTAAAATTAATATTTTTCCAATAAAAAATGTGATTTTTGCTCGACAAAAGTCACTATAATTGTCAACGTTAAAAATTGAAGTTTTTATTATTGTGAACCTTTAAAGTTAAATTATTCTAAAAACATCCAAAATAATATGATTCCTAATTAGAAACCTTCCTGATTCCTAGGCGCATAGAATGCAGATTATTTTCGATTAATTGAAAAAAAAAACAACAAGACTATTTTTCAAAAAAAGGGCTCTAAGCCCTAAGTAATAAATGGACTAAAAATGAAGCCATAGGAAGCACCTTAAGACCGAAGAGCCTTAAGTAAATTAATTTCCTTTTTAATCTAATATCAAAACAAATTTCCCGTCAAACGGGAACACTTTGGATATGTGGGGCAAATTCGGACATTCCGAAATTAATAGCTTAAATTACGTAAGGTGGTTTTAACCAGAATCTGGAACCAGTATGAGCCTTAACTGGTTCTCGAGGTTCTGGTTAAAACCACGTTGAGTAATTCAAACTATCAATTTAGGAATGTTCGAATTTATCCCGCATGTCCGAAGTTACCCCTTTTGACTGTACACTGTAAAATAAACCCAGATCGAAACTTTATTTTGCAATATCTGAATAAGCAGTTCCGGACCGACGTGAGAATGTGTTCGTTAAAGCCGAAGGAGCTTTAACCAAAGAGAATTCACAATCACCAAATTACAGTTGTCGATGCTTTTACCTATAGTTTTAAAAGGTCTGTGCACAAATGTTGGGTCCAATATAGACGTGCGCTCTAGACGTGCCCGAAGCGCACGTTGAGAATGTGTCCGCTTGGCAAGCACATTTTTTTGAGTGCAGGTATACGATTTTGCATATATTTTGTATATATCAGTTGATTCATATATCAATGCAATATACATATATATGTAGTGATTACGTTGGTTCGATGCAGAGATGTGAAGGGTGGCTCTAATGTAAAATTGCAGCGAGCGGTAACCTTGAGACAACTAAAGTCGTCATCGAATTTCACTAACCTATTTTGCCCTTGACGACTACCGACCACAAATATTTTCTGTTAAAGGTTATTTCAGAAGAATCGAAAGTCGCGGTTCCCATGTCTCATGCAGTATGCTGGTGCAAATTGATCGCTCCGAAAAGCAATGCGCCAAATGTGATTTACAATTAATGCTGCAACCTGTACAGTAGCAAGGAGCGGACGGGTAAATTTTTCCCCATATAAAAAAAAAATCTCGTCGCCACCGTGTCAGGACTTCTGAAACCCAACCCTGAGCCAGTACTAGCTCAAACCCGACTTAGGCTTGGCTCATCCTTGGCCCAGCATTGGTTCAGCCTTAGTCCAGCCGTGGCCAAGCTCTTAATCTTCTTCTGCCTCAAACAGATATCACTTTACCCAAAAGTTGTACCACGTTGCCCGAACCCTATACCACTTTTCCCCAAACTTGATCCAGCTTTGACTCATCTTCTGCGTAAGACCCCCAATTTTCAATTTCAATTTGCCAATTTTTCCCAATTTTGACCCGGATTACAAACTTATACCAATTTAACCCAGACCAATGCAAATTTGCCACTTTCCCCCTATTTTTCTTTCCCACATTTCTGGTATTTACTGTACGCCACTTTTTCCCAACATGATACAACTTTGTTCCAACTAACAAGTGCATCTATTCACTTTTAACGTTTCCTATAGAAAATTCTCTGTTCCAAGTCAAATTATAAATCTTCACGGGAACTCCCTTTCCCAAAGTATAAATTATAATTTTTATGGAAATACCCTGTGTGAAAGTGAAAATTATATTTCTTCACGGAAATTCCCTGTTCCAAGTCACAGTTACATTTATTTTCAGAAATCCCCTGTTCCAAAGAATAATTACATTTCTTTACAACATTTTTTATTATAATTCAAAAATATAGTAGCTCCCTTCTTCTATCATTTGGAAGAGGGAAGTTTCAAATTCTGGAAAATTCTTATTTGCAAAAAAAGAAGAATTTTTACATTTAATAAAATTCTAATCTGGAAGAAGGAATTTTCAAAACCTGACGAATTCTGACACACAAGTTCTCTTTTTATGACAAAAATTACCTGTTTTACGTCAAATTATAATTCTTTACGAGAATAAGGAACTAATAATGAGGAATAATAAGGAATACGGAATAACTAAAATAGAAATAATAAGTCTTTACTGAAATTTCCTGTAAAAAATTAAAAATCATAATTCTTTACAAAATTTCCAGTTAAAAAATAAAAAATTATAATTCCTTACAGGAATTCCCTAACCCGATTTTCAATGTTATATTTCTCTACTGAAATTCCCTGGTCTATAGTGAAAATTATAATACATTACTAAATTCCCTGATCCGAAAAGTGAAACAAAGTGAAACGATAAGTCTTCACGAAAATTTCCTGTTCTTAACTAAAAATTATATTTCTTTCCTGTACGTCCATGCCGCAACTTTGAATTATAAGTCTTTTTGAAAATCCTTGTTCCAACTTAGGATAATTTAAATTCTTTTCGAAAATGTTTTTTATATTTCTTTCAATTATTCCCTGCCTCAACTCAGAATTATAAATCTTTTAAAAAATGGCCATCTCAAAATCGAAATTATAATTTGTTACAGAATTCACCTGTCCCGATTCAGAATTATAATTCTTTTAGAAAATTCCCTTTTCAAGTCAAATTCTAATTCTTTACAGGAACTGCCTGTCTTACAGCAAAAATTGTGCGTCTGAAAGCCTGCTCTGAAGTGAACCTAAAATGAAAGTAATAATTCTTCACAGAAAATTCCAGTACTATTTCAGAATGTAGAATTCTTTCAGAAAATTCCCTATAGCTAAGACAAAGTAATAATTGGTCACGAAATCCTCTGTGCAGAATTCAACATTATAAATATTTACGGGAAATCCTTGTCCCAAAATCCAAATTATAATTCTTCAGAAAATTCCCTGCTCCAATTCAAACTATAATTCCTAACGGTAACTCCATATCCTTAAGTGAAAATTCAAATTCTTAATGCCTGTTCTACAATGAACATAAAATGATAATAATTATTTACGGTATTTCCCGATTCTATTTTAGAATTATAATTTTTTTTTAATCCCCTTCCGGTAAGTCAGTGTTATAATTGTTTACCAAGTCCCCTGTAAAAAAGTCAAAATTACAATTATTCACGAGAATTTCCTATCCCAATAGTCAAAATTATGTTTCTTTACCGAAATTCTCCGTGCCAAAGTAAAAGTTATTCCATGCCGCAACTAATTACAAATCGATGCGAAAATTTCCTGTACCAAATCAAGATAATTGTAATTATATACGTGAATTTATTTATATTGCTTTGATTTATTTCTTGTTTCCATTCAGAATTAGAGTGATAAAATATATAAAACGACTATAACTTGCATATCATTGCATCCGAGAGAGAAATCCCGTTCACTGAATCACATTCCCGATCATTTCCCGGTTTACTCGATTTCCCGTTCAGAAATAGGACTATTCGTTTTTTCAATAAATTCACAAAATTTTCAATCCACGGCATAGCTATATTTAGGGCTGTTTATAGACTCCGGCCCCTCAATTGATTGCTCCGAAAAAGGGACGCGCTAACTGCGAGAACAGCCCGATCGAAGCTCCAATCGTGCTCCATAAAAGCACTCGATGAGACGAGCGAGCTCCATGCCAGTGATTTAAAATTAATGCTTCAACCTGTATAGTAGCAAGGACCAGACAGGAAAATGTATATGCACCTACATATACCTACACAGCCAGAGGTACCCAGTGCGGTCCAGCTATCGAGCAAAATGGACAATAGGCGTGGCAATTCGCGGTCGAGTATAGTTTTCCGCACTATTGATTTTCGAAATTTATAGGGGTCATAATGCAACAAATATTTGCCATCTCGCGTAGCGGGACGAGGCGGGATTCGCTCGGCAGGAATTTAGACATTTGCATATCTATGAGCGCAAGAAACCAGAGAGTGGCGCGCGGCCGGGACGCGGGTGTGACGCAACGGTTACCCGGTCGCGCTTTTACTTCGCGCACTCTCATCCCCATCTACGTCTCAATTCTAAATCTCCATCCTTACTCGCTCGCGACTGCGGACACGTACTCTACTTTGTACAATGTATAGGTTTTCACTTTTTCTTTTTTTTCCCTTTTTTTCTCTTTCACATTTTTCCAGACTTACGTTCAAGATTCAATGGGAGAAAGATCTTGCTTGATGCAAGTTAACGACGCAGTAATCGGGCTAATGCCTTCTACTGTGAAAGATGAAAAAATATCAATGTAAAATTTAATGAGCGTTCTAAATCAATGGTTCCAGACAGTCCCCTTGTCAATTCAATATAATTATATAATATAATTAAACTAATTTATATGTGTACAATATATAATATAATAATATGTCATCACGGTGTCTACCAGACTAGAAAACCGAGGAAGGGCAGGAAATCTTGTTCACCGGGAAAAAACCGGGAAATGGTAGGAAATTTTCAAATTGCCGAAAACAGTAAATTATTGAAATAACATGTTGCCTAAATTTCAAATTCCCAAAATTGGAATATTTCCGAAACTTCAAATTCGCGGAGAAGAAAGATTTAATAGCAAATTTGAGAATCAATTACAATTTTCGGCAATTTGTATATACGACAATTTACTATTTTCGGCTTTTTTGAAATTCTGCATTGAAAATTCTGGGCATAAACACTGTCGGTAGTCTTATTTTCTTTAGGGAATTTCCATTCTTCAGGAAATTTCTGTTTCAGCAATTATTTGTTCCGTATCTTTTCACATCCGGGATTTTAAAAATTCGACAAAATTATGTCATTCCGACGATAATTTAAGTGATAATATATATTTATAAATAAATGAGAGAAATATTTACGTTTTAAAATAAAAATATGAAAATTGTAATTATAACCTCGAGCGGGGGAAATTTTTCAAGAGAGTTATAATCCTTTTGAAGGAGACGTTTTCGAGAAGAATTAAAGTTCTGCAGGTGGAACCGAAATTTTTTAAAATGAATGATTATTTTTATTTGGGGCCATCCATAAATTACGTCACGCAATTTTCCGACAATGTTGACCCCCCCCCCCTATTTCACGCTTTTTCCGACTTTTGCCTGTAGTCTTTCACCATTATGTCATACTTGGCTAGACTCCCCCAACCCCCTAAAAGTGTTAAGTCAGGAAATTTTACAGAAGAATTATAATTCTGAATTGCAAGATGAAATTTCGTAGAAGAGTTATAATTCTGATTTAGAAGAGTAAAATTTCTAAAAGAATTACAAGTTTTACTTGGAATCGGGAATTTCCGAAAAGAATTATGATTCTGCTTCGGAACAGAAAATTGTCCACAAGAATTATAGTTTTGAGTTAGTGCAGGGAATTTTACAAATTAAATATAATTCTGAGTTATACCTGGATTTAAAAACGAAGTATGATGGAAGTATTTTTCTGACTTTGAACAGTGAATTTTCGAGAAACATGATAATTTTCCGTTAAAACGGAAAACTTTTCGAAGAAATTATATGTATGAAGTTTCGGAAAAATGGTTTTCTTCGGTCTGCCGGTCCAATAAGTAGAAAAATTAATAAAAACGATTCTAGTTTCATTGAAGCCGATGGTCGAAAAAAAGGAGAGGCAATTCTGGAGTTGCTCCGAAAAATTTGTATTTTGCAGTATGCTCCAAATTTAGCTTGGATTCATATAAATTATATGTAATTCGGAATTCGCTAAGAGAATTTTCGAAAAAAATAGAATTCAGATCTGAGCAAGGAATCTTCCAAAAGAATTATAATTCTAACCTAAGCAAGGAAATTTTTGCGAAGAATGATAATTTTGACTTTTTTGCGGGGACATTTCGAAAAGAATTATGATTCTGATTTGACCTTGTTGCATCCTGATTTTTTTAAATTTAAGCACATCGTAAGAGAAAAACATCACTGAATCTTTCAGTACCTTCGAAATAATTTCTCCAAATTCTTTCGAAATTATAACAAATTTGGAACTTTTACTTTCAAAATAACAGATTTTTAAATATAGCTTTTTTTCTTTCCTTGGCTCTAAATTTTCATAAAGATAGATCAAGAAATAATGTTAATCAAAGTTTGTGATCATTGTTTTTTACATTCTCATTCTAATGAGAAGGTATTGGTTTTATGTAAAATTTGACATAGTCGGTTTTCATCAAATCTCCACGTTTTGAGACCCCCTGAGCCAGAAAAAAACGGTTTTTACCAAGGTGTCTGTCTGTCTGTAGTCTGTCTGTCTGTCTGTCAGTCTGTCTGTCTGTCTGTAGCCACGATAACTTTCGAAAGAATGATCAGATTTGATTGAGCTTTGGCACACTTTTTTATGGCCTAAAAATAAAGAACGAGTTCGTTAACCAGCTATTTTGGACGAAAATTAAAAAAGAGAGCACATTTTGAAAATTGTTGAGACCACTTTTTTTGTAGATTTAAAAATTCTATGTAAGGTTATTAGTAGTACGCAAAATGACGAACAAAATATTCTAATGACTTTTCGTAATAAAAAAAAAATTACTGGAGTTATAACATTTTCAAAATTCCAAAAAACAAACGAAAATGTACATTTTAAGCCGAAAAACGCACGATATGAAAAAAAGTCAAGAGGAGAAAAACGTTGCTTTTTGAACACCTTATAATATTTTCATAACAACTTTTTGAATTTTTTGAAAAATAAAAAATTCAAATTTTGATCGCACAAAAAAATAATGAAAAATCAAAAATTCCATTTTGCTGTGAAACTATGCAAGATACGAGAAAAGATCATTCCACCAAAATTGTGCACCCAAAAAAGATCTACAAATTTCTTATCATTCACTTTTTGATATGACGCGTAGTTTTTGTTTTATTCGTAAAAAAACAGCATTCAAAATAGAAAAATCAAATTGTTAGACGAATAACATGAGCTACGAAAAAAATGACAGGAACAACATTTGTTCATCCAAGGAAGAGGTACAAATTTGTTGCAAATCATGTTTCGATAGGATGCGTAGTTTTTGTTTTATTCGTGAAAATAACATTGACAGTAAAAAAAAATCAAATTTTTGAAAAAACAATGCAAGGTACGAAAACAGATAAATGAACAAAAATTGTGCATTCAAAAAAGATTCACAAACTTGTAATCAATTTTTGTTGTAAGAATATATTCAAAATGAAAAAATTAACTTTTTTGAAAAACGGCACAAGCTAAAATAAAATTTTAATGAATAAAGTTTGTCGCCTAAATTATATCATTATTTTTCATTTGAAATCAAATACAAATTTAGTAATTTGTATATGAAGAACATATAACACGAAGCACAAAGTGCACGCTCAGTGTATTTACCAAATCGCACGTCGTAAGTGCGTTCAAACTTTTTTGTTTCTATCATACGGTGCACAGAACCGAGCGTGGAACGCAAGGTTCAAATGATTTTCAAATCAAATATCGAGCGCGAAGCGCGAGAGTCTGGATGAGGATGTGTTCCTTAAGGTGGATAGAACCTTGAGTAAATAAAGTTCCTTTTCAGTCTAAAATAAAAACAAATTTAACAATCACTTAATATGTAGATTTTTTGATAATTTTATAATATTTGGAAACAAACTTTTTCTTTTCATCAAAGTCGAACACGAAGTTGAAAAATCTAGAGCAACCGAGCGTAAAGCGCGATGTAGATACGCCCGAGCGCGTAGCGCGAGGTGAATACATAATCGAGCGCGAAGCGCGAGATAAATATATGATCAAACGCGAAGCGCGAGATCCAATAGTTGCGCGCCCTAGGCGCGCTCAAACTTGCGAGCCGCGCGCGAAGCGCGCGATGAGAATGTGCCCGCGAAGCGGGCAGATTTTTTTACATTCTCATTCTAATGAGAAGGTATTGGTTTTATGTAAAATTTGACATAGTTGGTTTTCATCAAATCTCCACGTTTTGAGACCTCCTGAGTCAGAAAAAACGATTTTTACGAAGGTGTCTGTCTGTCTGTAGTCTGTAGTCTGTCTGTCTGTCTGTAGCCACGATAACTTTCGAAAAAATGATCAGATTTGATTGAGCTTTGGCACACTTTTTTATGGCCGAAAAATAGAGAACGAGTTCGTTAACCAGCTATTTTGGATGAAAATCCAAAAAGTGAGCACATTTTGAAAATGTTTGAGACCACTTTTTTTGAAGATTTGAAAATTCTATGTACGGTTGTTAGTAGTACGCAAAATGACGAACAAAATATTCTTATGACTTTTTGTGATAAAAAAAAAAATTACTGGAGTTATAGCATTTTCAAAATTCCAAAAAACAAACGAAAATAAACATTTTAAGCCGAAAAACGCACGATATGAAAAAAGTCAAGAGGAGAAAAACGTTGATTCCTGAACACCCTATAATATTTTCATAACAACTTTTTGAATTTTTTGAAAAATAAAAAATTCAAATTTTGATCGCACAAAAAATTAATGAAAAATAAAAAAAGCCATTTCGCTGTCAAACTATGCAAGATACCAGAAAAGATTATCTCACCAAAATTGTGTACCTAAAAAAGATCTACAAATTTCTTATCGTTCACTTTTTGATATGACGCGTAGTTTTTGTCTTATTCGTAAAAAACAGCATTGAAAATAGAAAAATCAAATTTTCAGACGAATATTACCAGCTACGAAAAAATGACCAAAACAAAATTTGTTCATCTAAGGAAGAGGTACAAATTTATTGTGACTCATGTTTCGATAGGATGCGTGGTTTTTGTTTTATTCGTGAAAATAACATTGACAGTAAAAAAAATCAAATTTTTGAAAAAACAATGCAAGGTACGAAAACATATCAATGAACAAAAATTGTGCATTCAAAAAAGACTTACAAACCCGTAATCAATTTTTGTGGTAAGAATATATTCAAAATGAAAAAATTAACTTTTTTGATAAACGGCACAAGCTAAAATAAAATGTTAACTAATAAAATTTGTCGCCTGAATTATATCATTACTTTTCATTTAAAATCAAATACAAATTTAGTAATTTGTATATGAAGAACATATAACACGAAGCACAAAGTGCGCGCTCAGTGTATTTACCAAATCGCACGCCGTAAGTGCGCTCAAACTTTTTTGTTTCTATCATACGGTTCAAATGATTTTCAAATCAAATATCGAGCGCGAAGCGCGAGTGTCTGGATGAGAATGTGTTCCTTAAGGTCGATAGAACCTTGAGTAAATAAAGTTCCTTTTCAGTCTAAAATAATAACAAATTTAACAATCACTTAATATGTAGAGGTTTTGATAATTTTATAATATTTGCAAACAAACTTTTTCTTTTCGTCGAAGTCGAACACGAAGTTGAAAAATCTAGAGCAACCGAGCGTAAAGCGCGATGTAGATACGCCAGAGCGCGTAGCGCGAGGTGAATAAATAATCGAGCGCGAAGCGCGAGATAAATATATGATCGAGCGCGAAGCGCGAGATCTAACAGTTGCGCGCCCTAGGCGCGCTCAAACTTGCGAGCGAAGCGAGCCGCGCGCGAAGCGCGTGATGAGAATGTGCCCGCGAAGCGGGCAGATTTTTGTTTTTTGTGAACATTTTGAAAAGCATCAACTTAGTAACAGCTCAATTAATGCTTTTTTCATTGTTTTTTTTTTTTTTCAATAAATCGCAGTTGCTAAGAAGATTATTATTTTTCTTTAATAGATGAGAATTCTGCAAGCTCTTTCTCGACCCTTCGTATAATGGATCACATTTCTACCGAGAGATATTTGAGTTTGAATTTTTTGGAAGAACCATCAGTTAGCCTACAGAAATAGGTTTCGTAGCCTATTAAGTCGTTCAAATCGCCCCCTTCTATTTTTTTTCCTGTCTCCACACTTCCACTTATTCTTTACCCCACACTTCATTTCGTCTCGTCTTGCATTATCACTCGAATCTCTTCTGAAATCTGTTCTCGAATTTCGTCTCGAATCGCGTCTCTAATCTTGTCTCGATTCTCGTTTTGAATCTCGTCTCAAATCCAGTCGAGTCTTGTGCAAAAAGTACGACGGATAGACGCCCGACCGAAACTATAACGGTTTTTGCCCGCGATGGCGAGACCCAAGTATGCGAGTTCGGTTCCTTTAACTTTATCGGTAGTTTCAGATTCTTCAGAAACTTCCGCATTAAAGGTTTCGAAAACGCAAATTCTTGAAACGGAAAAAACAAATTTATTTTTCTCGTCCAATAACGCTGAATACATTCTCAAACAAAGAGCTCTTCTTTTACCACCTTCTCTTTTTATGAATCCTTGAGTTCGTTCTGATTCTTCCGTGATACCGGGTTTACAGGAAACCTCCAACTGAAAAATTACCATCGACAGTCGAACTTTTTCATTCTTCAACTTCGTTCAACTTCGACATAGACGTTCTTTATATATTCCAGTTGAAAGTTCGCCTGAAAGGTTTTCTTCCCAATTGCATTTTTTTTTAATTCTTTGAAATTTTGATTAGAAAGATCACTCTCATGAATATCGAACAAATAGATTTACTGGCAGTGTAACCAATTGAGCGAACTGAGCACATTGGGATTTCTGTGATGAAAATTATTAGCACTCGTCCAGTAGTCCGTGGTTCAAGATTTTTTTAAATACCTAATAAGTTATTTGAGTTATGACTTTTTCAAAAATATTTTTTGCTGTCTAATATTTAAAAATATTTTTGAAGAGTCCATTATGGATATTTTCTTTGTTTTATAAATATCTACCATAAAACGCTGCAGAACACATTTTTGCATCTCTTCATCAAGCAAAATTTTAAATAAAGTCATCGGGCTTCATAATGAATGCAATTACAGTGCTTCTTGCAGCGCTGAATCGCAGAAAAATTTTTTTTTCTTACCTAAAAACTCTGAACATTTGTATCCCACCAAAATTGAAGTTCATAGAACGTAAGATATTATCGGATCGAACTAAAATTTAGGGGACTTTGCTAAGTAAATTTGGGGATCCAAGAACAAATGACAACGGAAAAAGATTAGTCATCTTATTTTTAAAAAAAGGGCTTATGCATGAGAAATACTAGTAAAGAAAAGTAAAGATGAAATCAAAACAGAAGAACAGAAGAAAATGAAAAACTATGTTGAAGGAAGCAAGTAAGGGTTTTAATAGTGGGCATTGATCAATATGAAGGGAGGTAGAAGTACAGAGTTAGGCAGCATGAGAAATAGCAAGAGTAAAATGCGGTATGATACAGATGGGATACTAGACGCTTTGAGAGGGTTTTTTTATTCTCTAAGTCATTGGGAAAATTACCGTAAATTATGGTAATATTACATTTAAAAACGTAAATTTTCCTTATATAATGGAAAAATTCCTAATTTTATGGAAAAATAGATTTCCCTGCAGTAATTACAGAGGTATCAGCTTATTAAGTACCGTAAGTAAAAAATTCAAAGAGCCGTGGATTGAACAAATAATTAAAAATTTTTGAAACTTATCTTCGATTTTTCTGAGGGTTTCTTGATGTCCTTCATCATGGCCTGGATGACATATGTGAAATTCTTTCAACTTTCAAGTAATTCTATTTACTAATTGCCGTTCAGTTTTTGTTTCCCATCTATTGTCGTACACAAACCAAGTGAGAACACACCAAAAATTTACTCCTTGGTTGAATATTAATTTGCTTTGTTGAAAATGCAACTAATTCGTGAAAACATCACATTTTTGGTGAAAAATCCAACTGTTTGATTGAAAGTTCAACTACTTTGTCAAATCTGTTCTGTGAAAAATTAATCTGGTTTGGTTCAGAATTCAGCTGCTTTGTTGAAAATTCGACTCATTCGGTGGGATTCAACTGTTTTTGTTTGATTACAAATGAAAATATTTTTTGGTAAGCAAGTAAATTGAACTATTCTGTAGCTAATTTGCCTTTTTCTCGCCAAGAGCCAATAACTTCATTGAAAACTGATTTATTTTGTTGAAAATTCGTCTTTTTGGTAGAATATTAATATTCCTAGTTTAAGAATCCATCGTTTTGGTTAAAAATTCAACTTTTCTGTCGAAAGTTCACCTTTTTCATTCAGAATTCAACTATTTTGTTAAAAAAAATTTTCGTTTAATTCAACTGGTTGAATATTCATCTATTGGTAGGAAAGTCATCTTTCATATGTCCTTTAAAAAAATCATATTTTTTGGCTTAAAAATTTAACTGATTTTGTTTGAATTTTAATCTTTTTTCTGGAAGATTCAACCATTTGTTCGAAAATCCATCTTTTTAGGTTCAACATTCAACTAGTTTGATAAAGTCGCCTTTTTTGGTCGAAAATTAAATTTCTTTGTTTGAAATTCATTTTTTTCCGTTTCATTCAATTGTTTGAAAATTCTTCCTTTGGTATAAAATTCACGTTTTATGTCAGAAAAGTCATCTCGGATGATAATCGATCCAATTCCGCAGATGACAGCTCATTGCAGTGAGCTAAAGAAGAAGATGGAAACAAAGTAGTACTAGAGAAAAAATTCACACATTTCGGACGTTATATACGTTCATAAATATTCAAATATATGTGACTGAATTTTTATTCTCGCTATTTTATTCTTTTCGAATGTTTCCCATTTTTTTGGAATTGAATTTAAAAGAAAAAGTAGCCTCAACAATTTATTGTTATCTTCAAAGAATTTCAAATTACAATAATACTATTGATTCCTTTTGAATCTAGTGAAGATGTCTCCTAAAAACCTATATTTCGGAAAATTTCTTGAGTTAGAAAACCTTTTTGAGTTTTGTAGATTGCAAATTATTGCTTCATATTATTACTTCTAAATTCCATAGATTTCGAATACCCTTTTTGCTTAGCTCTGATTTGTAATTACTATGTGTACTTTTCTATAAAATTAATTGTTTCAGTTGTAAAAACAATACTCTGTGGAACATAAATTGCTCTGAGTTGAACTTCTAGAAACAAAGAAGCTTCACTTCGATCGATTTTTATATTTACATTCAAAAACAAGATTCGCTCAAGAAATATCTGCGCGCAATGACGTTTTACTGGAAACACTGAAAAGCATCTAAGGTGAATGTCCCAGTAATCGTGACGGCTTCAGTAATCGTAAAACTTGGTTACAATTTGAATATATTGTTAAAAAAATATGTGAAAATTAATATTGATTGATAAAACCCCCTCATTTTTAGCACCATTTTCATCTAGGATAATCGCTCACTCGCTCGCAGTTGTGCAATCAATAAGTGTTCGATCGCAGTAATACTGGACTAAACCAAAGACCATTTGAACCTAAAAAAATTTGATGTCGAGATAAATGTCCCAGTAATCGCGACCTCAGTCCCCGTAAATGTGATTCCAATTTCCTTTCTTTTTATTTAATTTGTATGAATGTAATATATATTTTCTATTATGAAATGCTAAAAATAAGTGGTTCTTATCATTAAATGTTACTTTCAACATATTTTTTTCAACAATATATTCAAATTATAACTAAGTTTCACGATTACTGGTCAATGATGTTCGATGATTCTTTTAGAGCTCAGAGAAAATATAGTCAGATTCAAATCTTTCGGGTAAAATTGTTTTCTATTCAATCCAGTGTTTTCAGTGAAGCATCATGCTATTTTCGGAAGTTAAAAAGGCTTTTGTCTATTTCTAAGTTTTTAGGCAAAATCAACGTTGACTAACTTTTTAAACAAAATTTAATCTAAAACTCACAAAAAAATGAATCTGGAAAATATGGTGGTATATACGAACGTATAATTTCAATAAGGGGTAAATAGTGAGACACACAGGAAAAAATTCGGAAACCTTCAAGATGAGCTATTTGGGACACTAGGACATCTATTCGAAATAAAATTGGAAGGATTGGGAACAAATTACACAGTGAAATACTTTTGAAAGGTTTTGAAACTTTCGGAATGAGCAGGACCATTACATGAAATCAGTCCTAATCGGGCACAATCGTATTTGGTCACAATGAAGAACCAATCACACTTATCCAGATAAAAATTAATGTACAAAAACCTCCGAGGATCATGCACATGTTCCTATACACAAACCTTCACACGAACCTGTACGCATAATACTGTCGGTTCCTGTGCAGAAATTTGCGAAGGAAACTCTACATGACACTGCAAAGGAACATGTACCGACAAAGGAACCTTAGGAAGGATCGTGTACAGGTTCCTTTGCGAAGTAAATTGAAGCGCAGGTTCCTCTAATGAAAAGCGTATAGGGTTCTTTTTAGAAGGCCATCACGAAAACTGAGGTCTCTTACAGCTATAAAGTTGCCATCTTTGCATTTACTTAAAAATCCAACTCACTATCGAGAGAGCCAAGCCACTAGCGAACCCTCGCGGAATGGTTCGTATGCAGGTTCATGTATGTGATCCTGAAGATGTTCCTGTACATGAACCCACACCTCATTTCATTATGTATAACCTGTACAGGGTCATTCAAAGGTTAGCTTGCATACAGGTTCCTTTACAGGATCTCATACAGTTTCCTTCATGGAATTCCTGCACAGGAACCGTCAATTTTACCTGTACGGGTTTCCTGTTCAGGAACATGTGTAGGATCCTTCGAGGTTCCTATACAGGAATTTTTAGCTAGGTGATGACAAAACTGATCCGCTTCACATTTTTAAGAAATTTTATATTATTTATCTTCATGGTATTTATTTCTTATATGTTAATAAATGTGGTTACCTGCCATAATTAAGTTATTTGTACGGCGAATCTGAAAATTCTGTCCATTTTTTCCTATCTCCTACAGTTCAATAGAGACTTGCTGAAAATAACAGTTTTATTATTTTATGACAAATTGTATATATGCCTTTAGTTGTTGAGGCCAACAAGTTCCGACTTTTGAATTTGAAAATGATTCATTACAAAATTACAAGATTTCTCGGTTGTGAAATTCTAATCCTTAGCAGATTTCAACTGTTTGGTTACGGAAATGGGAGTCCTTGCCAGTGGGGCCCATAGTTTATAGAGGTCGAAGTATAATCAACAATAAAATTTACAAACAAAAGCTTTTGTAATTTTGGCCCTGGAAAATTGTAAAGCCTACTTCCTAATCCGTGAATGACTGAATCATAAGTTCGTAATATAATCTTCTTTGAGAGAAATTCAGTATATTTATCAAGAGTTACAATAACACTTTTTGTCTCAAGACAAAGTAAGACTTTCATCGACGACTTCTAAATCTCGCCCCTGTCCGGGAACGAGACATAGCCGACTTGAACTAAAATTCAAGTCGAACCAAGTACAGTTTAGTTTTTGTTAGTAGGTTTACAGGGAGCTTTCACTGTTCATCAGTGAAAATCCTTGGATATTCGATTCACTGACGCATTACTAGACATTTTGATCCGTACGATCGCGTTGTCAATCAGTAAAAATTCTTGCTGATTTGATTCAGTGAACCGTTTCTCACCGATTCAAATTTAGAGAGTACACAGCGGAATTGCGAGTTGCAATCGTCACAATCACGTATTTCTTGTGTATTTATAGACTATGTATAATTGGCAAACAAGTCCGAAAACCGTGTGGCGCAGAATGTTGTGCCAGAGATGAGGTGGATTGTGCACTAGTTGTCTTGGGCAGTGTTGGCATTTGTTGGCGCTTCCACGCGTGTATCGTGGCCACAAACTATTACAGAGTACATCGGTGCTATCTACGGATTCATAGCCACATTTGCGATGCATCGAAAAACGATGCACCACGTTCGATTTTACCTAAACGTTTGGCTCGAGCCGATATTGAATGCTATACGTTTCTAGATTTAACTTTTAAATGGCTAACGGCTAAAGGTTTACGAGGCAGCGGGCGGGGCACATCCTTCGTTCCTTCGCTTCGGTTGGACTCTCCACGCTTGCCTTGGAAATGGTAACGAACCGACGTTTTATCGCTGCATGTGCACTCGGAATGAAATTTCTATCCTGCTCCTAAGGGTTCAGAGTATAATTCAGCGGTTTAGTGCAAAAAGGGTGTATTTGCATTTTCAGAAGTCACTTGTTCTGCAAAGCTCATATTTTTACGGTTTTGTAGCCCTGGGCGGAAACCCTTATAATTTTGGTCGGGTGTCCGTCCGTTAGTCGTAATTTTTTTCCAGGAGGCGAAATGAGGGATGGGGAAGTAGCGAAAGTGAGGGGAATGAGGAGAGAGTAGGCAGGAGAAATGAGGGCAGGAGGTAGAGAAAATGAGGCAAAATGAGAGGTGGGAAAGTAGAGGAAAATGAGGCGAAATAGAGAAAGGGAAAGTAGGAGAAAAGATCGTAAATTAGGTGAGGGAGTAAGAAGTATACATAAATTAGGAAAGGTTAACGAGAGGGAGTGAGGAGAAATGAGGGGAGGGAAGTAGTGTAAGTTAGAGGAAACTAGAAGAGGCCAGACAGGGAAAGTGGGGATGATGAGGGTGGGGGGAGTAGGGAAATCGAGGGGAAATGAGTGGAGTTATACAGAGAAAGTAAGAGGAAATTTAGGACGGGAAGTACGGGAAATGATATGAAGTAAGGGAGGGTAGCCAGAGAAGTGAAGGGAGGGCTGGTAGAGTAGTGCGGGTGAGTAGAAGAGGGAAAATGATTGCTTTGTATAGGGCAGTAGGGCAAGGGCAGTGTCAGCTGGAAAAGTCATTTAAAATTATTTAATCCGTGAACTTTTTGGAAAAACGACACAAGCTACGATAACATTTTATTTTAAAAAATTTGTCAATTATATCTACTAATTTGTTTAGAACCACTTGACGCTAGGACGCGTATTTTTGGTATAAATCGTGAAAAAGAACTTTGCAAATGAACAAATTAAATTAATGGGAAAACCAAACAATTTTCAATAAAATATTTGGTAACAAAATTGTTTTTTCATAGGATAAGCAATTTTTTTTTAATTATAAAAACAATAAAATGAAAATACTTCTGCTTCAATACCAATGCATATTATGAATTGTAATTATATAAATCATTGAAATGATAAATTTTTGAGGGTAGCTGAGAATAAACATTAATGCAAAATAAACAACAAATATCGCTCAAACATTTTTAGTGACATCTCAGGAACTCATGAATATTTTTCAAGTTTTATTGACTTGAATGAAAGATAAGGTACTGTATGTATCAAGTACTGTATGATATAAATTTTAGATTTTTTCTACAACTTTCCTAGGACATGCCATGTATTGAAGACGAGGTACGAAATTCGAGAAATTCTGAAGTTTTTCTTTTAAGTTCTCACGTGGCGTATGCTCTTCGCAATTTCAAAAATATCTTTATAAGGCGCAATTCTACGCGAAATTTCATAAGCTTTCCAGCGGGTTTTAAAAAAAATGTATCGCTCTTTTTTTCACAAGTAATCACGTTTGAAGGTCATCAGGTATTTTTTGTACCACTCACGCTATCGGTGTAGATCCGATTACCTAAAATTTTTAATTTATTAATTTTCTGCACCATGAACTTTTTCTATTAAAATTTCTAAATAAATATTTTTACTTCATCAAAAAATTTAGTTCTAAATGCTTCTAAACATTATTGATAGAAGAGAAAATTTAAATTGCAAATAATTGTTTAATAATGGGGAATAATTCTGTGAACGGTTCATGTTTTGTTTTAAAAGAATAATTTTAAGTTTTGAAGATTTCAAAATGTGTGGAAAAAGAATATGGAAGACTTTCAGACCATTTTTTTTAAATTTTCAGCATTCAAAAAATTGTTCGGGCAACTGAATTTTGCAGGTTGTCAAGAGAATGAAAAAAATCTTTTAAGATTCATGAGACAATTTTAAATGATTGTTTTTTAATGAATTCTAAGAGAAAATTGAAAGATATTGCAGAAAATTTTTAATTATTTCCTAAAATTTTAAAAAAGAGTGTAAAAGATTTTAGGGCAATATAATAGCATGACCCATTAATTAAGTAATTAAATAAACTAAAAACATAATTATTAATTTCTTGAATTTCTCTCTAAAGTAAAAAACCTAACGTTTTAAGTAAAACTATTGCATTTTTAACAAGTTAGATGAATTTTTAACTAAATAGGTTAATTTTCTACCAAAAAAGTCAAATTTTAAACAAAATACACGAGTTCTCAACCAAATAATTGAATTTTTAACTAAAAAAGATCAATTTTCAAACGAACAGTTAAATTTTGAACTAGAAAAGATAAGTTTGCACCAAAAAATAGAATAGTTAAATTTTCAGTAATAGTTGAATTTTTAACGAAAAAGATGAATTTTCAACTTAAATGATAAATATTTAATTGGAATACTTGAAGTTTCAACGAAGAAAATTAATTTTTAAACAATAAGATTAATTTTCCATGAGAAAAGGCGATTTTTCAACAAACTACATCAATTTTCAACTAAAAAAGATCAATTTTCAACCAAAAATGGAACAGTTGAAGGTATAGTTAAAAAAATGAATTTTCAATCAACCTGATGAATTTTCAACTGAATCGTGAATCTCTAACTGAAATAGTTGAATTTTAAACAAAAAAGATGAATGTTTCAACTGAAATGATGAATATTTAACTGGTATAATTGAATATTCAACTAAAAAGATAAAGTTTCAAACAAGAAGATTAATTTTCTACCAGAAATACAATTTTTTAACAAAATATATCAATTTCCAAGGAAATAATTGAATTTTCAACTAAAGAAGACAAATTTACAAGCCAATCGTTGAATTTTAAAGTTAAAAAGATCAATTTTTAGCAAAAAATGGAATAGTTCAATTTTCAGTAAAAAAGCTTTTTTTTCAACCAAACTGATGAATTTCCAACTAAAATTATGAATCTTCAAGTGAAATAGTTGAATTTTGAACCAAAAAGATGAATTTTTAACCAAAAAGATTGATATCCACTAAAAAAGACGATTTTTCGATAAAATATACGAAGTTTTAAATAAAAAAGATAAATTGTCAACCAAGTATTATATAATTAAATTTTCAATTTAAAAAATTAATTTTCAACCAACCTGATGAATTTTCACCTACACTTATGAATCTTCAACTGAAATAGTTGAATTTCAAACAAAAAAGATGAATTTTCAACTAAAAACGATACTTTTCAACCAAAAATAGAATAGTTACATTTTCAGAAAAAATTATTTTTTAACCAAATTGATGAATTTCCAACTAGAATTATGAATCTTCAACTGAAATAGTAGAATTTTGAACAAAAACGATGAATTTTCAACTAAAATGATGAATCTTCAACTGAAGTAGTTGAATTTTGAAGCAAAAAGGTGAATTTTCAACTAAGAAGATTAATTTCTACTAAAAAAGACGAATTTCTACCAAAATATATGAATTTTCTACTAAAAAAGATAAATTGTCAACAAAAAATTGAATATTTAAATTGTCCGTTAACAAAATTAAATTTCAAGCGAACTAATGCATTTTCACCTACATGTATGAATCTTCAACTGAAATAGTTGAATTTTAAACAAAAAAGATGAATTTTCAACTGAAATAATGAATTTTCAACTGAAAACGGTAATTTTCAACTGAAAACGATAATTTTCAACCAAAAATGGAATAGTTGAATTATCATTTGAAAAAATTAGTTTCAAAAAAAAAAAACGAGTTTTCAACAAAATAGTTCAATACAGTAATATAAATCCACTCCTACAAATGAAGAAAAAAGTTATTCAATTTTATATTTCATTTCAAAAAAAATTAAGCACGCTCTCGTGAAAATTCCCTGACTTTAAAACAAATGCCCTGACATTTCCAGGTTTTTCCAGGTATATAAAAATCCCCTGACAATTCCAGGTTTTTCAGGTTTTCCAGATTTTCCAGGTAGGGTAGACATCTAGACTTCCTGCCTTGGCAAACATCCCTCAATGCCTTCAAACTTACCTCGCCATATTGCCACAAGGGGTTCATGCTATACCAACAAACGATTTTATACTGCAAGAAAAAATTACTACTCTGCTTCTTTTTGCAGAGTTGAGTTCACAGTTTGAATGCTTACCTAATGGTGACTCTATTCCTGGTGTTCCTCGTTGCATACCTGATCATTCGCCTTACAGTCATTCTCCGGAAACGTGTCTTTCTCATAGCAGATCTTATTCTTCAGTCAGGCCTCATCCTTCTGCAGAGCCTTCTTTTCGTGCCAGGTCCAGGTCTGCTCCTGCCAGATCCAGATCTCCTCCTGCCAGGCTAACTTCTTTACCCACACATGGAATTTCACTTGTACAAATGGAACTCATTAGGCTTATTCCCTACATCGATCCGCGCCGGAGATTTGAAATTCGAAGATACACTTTTCCTCAGAATAAATCAATTCAATTGTGCCGAGGACCACGATTTCATTTCACGCCCATGCCAACGAAAGAACAAATAGTAGTAACAACAACCACTGGTGACGTCGTTGCAATACTGGAATATAATAAAGTTCTCCCTGGAATATATAATCACGATGGAAAGAAGCGGATGGGTATAAACATGGTGAGCGGCGAGGTATTCGAATTAAGCCTAGAATTAGTCTATGAAACTCCCTTAGGCTACAGGTGCCTAGTCATAAAGAATTCTGAAGTGCAAATTTTAAGGCAGGTAGAAGGCGATTCCTCGAGCCAGTAATTTATTTAACAAATGTAAACATAAAATATAATAAATATTTTTTAAATTCCTCAGACTCTCTTTTCGGAAACAGATACAAAATTTGCTGTTTATTCCCTTACGAAATGTTTCTGGACGAACATTATTATAAGCTCATAATTGTATTGCTTTGGGGTACTTAATAGTGTGATTGGAGGGTTTTGCACAATTTAAAATGTTTTGTCAGATATTGTTAACTGAATATTAGACCTTTGAAGATTGGACCCCAATTTAACAATTTTTTCCTCTGATATTATTGATCAGACGAGAAAAATGCTTCTACACGAATGTACGCAGAAAGTGTTCAAATTGAAGGAGATTTAAAAAAAATTATCTCAACATCAATTATTCTATTGTTCATTTAGCAAAAAATTTTCAATTGCTGTTTTTCAACGCTAGTAACACAACGAAATTAAAAACGAAATAAATAAATATAATTGCAAAGAATATTCTTTAATTGACATTGGGGTTGATAATATTCATTTTTGTTCTGCAAGTAATCTAAAGAAAATTATTTTAAAAGTAAAAATTAGATATTTTATGTTTCGTTCCTGACCGACTCACTGGACTCTTCAGTGAGGCAATGTGATGCATTTCTGCCTTGGATATTACATTTTATAATTTAATTGACCTAAATTCCATTACAAGTTATATTATTGAAAAAATTTCAACCACGGATAGGAGCTGAAACCTAATTTTATTGACACTTTCATTTTATTTTGAATTAAACAAAGATTAATATTCTCCAATTTAAAAAAATGTAGAACAAATTGCGTGTTTTGGTCACAGACAGAGGCCAAAATTTAAATTATATGATCAAACATTATTGAATTGATGAAGATTTTTTTTAAAAATGATTAGTGAATAAAAAAAAAGTACTTCAGACTTATCCTCCGTGATTTTCTTCTATCTTCCTAGCAACGATGTCATTTAACTAATTCAAGGATCTGCAAGCCTTCGTTCGATTTTAATGAAACTTTGTGAAATTATAATATAGGTCTCACATTTGATTGAATTATTGATATTTCTGAAACTGTTACACGAATTTGGATCAAACTTAAATACATTGTACAAGATATTTGAATAATAATTCAAACAAATTTTTATTTTATCTTCTTATACTTAAAATTCAGTCCATATTCAGGTAAAATTAATAATATATTGAATGCAATTAGGAAATTTAAAAATTCCTAACTTTTTAAGTAAAAATGTTGCATTTTTGACAAGATAAATGATTTTTTAACCAAAAAGTTGAATTTTTAACCAAAAACATTGATTTTCTACAAAAACGACAACTTTTTAACAAAATATATGAATTCTCAGCCAAATGTTTAAATTTTCATCTAAAAAACATTAATTTTTAACCAAACAGTTGAATTTTGAATTAAAAAATCAATTTCCAACCAAAAATGGAATAGTTGAATTTTTAGTTTAAAAAATTAATGTTCAACCAAAGAGATGAATTTTTAACTAAAACGATGAAATATTCAACTGGAATAGTTACATTTTCAGTTAAAAGAATTATTCTTCAGCCAAAAAGGAAGACAAATTTTCAACAAAATGGTTAAAGTTTCAACTATAATATTTCAATTTTCAGTAAAAAAAATTAGTTTTCAACCAAAGAAGAGAAGATTTTTTAACAAAATAGCTCATTTATCAACCAAAGAGATAAATTTTTAATTAAAATGATGTATCTTCAACCAAAAAAATTAATTGTCAACAGAAGAGATTAACTTTGAACCAGTTGAATTCAACCAAAGAAGATCAATTTTTAACATGAGTTTACTTTTCAACTAAGGAAGTTTTTTCAGTAAAAAAATATTGCAAACAAACTGTTGAATTTTCAAGCAGAAATATGAATTTTCAACCAAGAAGAATAATTTACCACAAAGTCTTCTTTTATACTTTTTGCAATATCTCGCGTCTCTTGGCTTAGTATTGGAATGTTTGATTCTTGCATATAATTTTCGATTAATAAATTAAAAACGACAAGTTCTGTCAAAAAATGTTTCAAAGAAATATTATAGCAATTTTTAAACTTTGAAATTCCTCCAAAATCGTTTCCCCATATATCGCATCGTTTGGCTCAAAATTTGAATTTTCGATTTTTCGCATAGTATTTTGGATAAATAAAACCAAAATGACAAGCCCTCTCAAAAAATGGTTAGAAGAAATTTTGTAGAAAGATTTAAGAACTACAATTCATCTTTGGAACTTTTTTCTGTATCTCACGTCGTTTGGCCCAAAATTATAATTTTTTGTTTCTTGCATAGTATTTTCGACAAATAAACCCGAAATGACAGGTTTTACCAGAATGGTAACAAATAAATTTTATAGGACTTTTAAAAGGCTTCCTGCTCAACACTTTTCCCCATATTTTAAGTTGTTTGGCTCAAAATTTGAATTTCGGATTTTTTTCATAGCATTTTTGACAAATAAAACCATAATAATAAGGCTTATCAAAAAATGGTTAAGGAGAAAATTATAGGTCTTTTGGAAATCCAGAATTCTTCTTTTAAATATTCTTACTTACCTATCGTCGTTTGGCTTAACATTAGAATTTTTGACTTATTCATTTTCGATGCATAAAACCAAAAAAAAAAAAAACGAGGCCTATCAAAAAATAGTTGAAACAAAAATTGTAGATATTTTTAAGATCTTCAATTCTCTTTTCCAAACTTTCTTCAAGTATCTATCGTCGTTTGGCGTCAAAATGGAATATTCGACTTTTGGATAGCATTTTTTATGGATAAAAACATAACCGTTAGA
This sequence comes from Andricus curvator, assembly GCA_932195095.1. Lineage (NCBI taxonomy): Eukaryota > Metazoa > Arthropoda > Insecta > Hymenoptera > Cynipidae > Andricus > Andricus curvator. The sequence goes on from CAKNYM010052036.1 coordinate 358,492, forward strand.
GAAGAAATGCGGGTTAACGAACTCGTTATTTCTTTTTGGACCCAAAAAAGCTGTTCCGAACCTCAATTTGATCCGTTCGTTTTTTCGAGAGTTATCGTGTTTACGGACGAACGGACAGTCAGACCAACAGACAGACAGACGCCAACGCCAAAAGTTGATTTTCGGCTCCAGGAGGTCTCAAAACGTGGAGATCTGTCGGAAACTGAGGTGTGAAATTTCGGACAATTCTAATTCTTTCTCAATCATAAATGATGAGAATGTAAAAACATGATATAAAGGTCGATAGATAAAGCATTTTAATTAAGACGACGATATTATTATCCGCGAATAACTTAACGATTCAGTGGTTTTAAGGATCTCGCTTACTCGCCGAGCCATGCACGAAAGTTCTCAGCACAAGCTGCTCCAACGCCCAGCACTTAACGGCTTTTACGAGTGGGCGTCCGTTTTCCGGAATAATAATTATTTTCAATCGTGGCTCGCTTTACTCTGGATCCTTGTTGGATTACTCGGAAAAAACTCTGCGATAGAAGCTCAAGTAGAATGAAACTTTTAAAAGTCCGTGATCCATGTAAATCTTGAACAAAGTAGAATATACACTTTTTCAATAAAAATATGAACCTCGAGCCTAGATCGAATATCGTTATTAAATCAGGAGTAACTTGCGATAGGAGACCAGTTTTTAGGAATACGTAGTCTCGGGCAGAAATTCTTACATTTTTGGTCCCGTGTCCGTCCGTCGTACTTTTTTTCAAAATAGGAGAAGTGAGGTGAACTCCTAGCTTCTAACTCCCAACTCTCAATTCTCAACTCCTAGCTCCCGACTACCAAGTCCTAACTCTCTATCCCCAACTCCTAGCCTCTCACTACCAACTCCCAACTTCCAACTCCCACCTGTCAACTCCCGATTCCCAACTTCTAGCTTCCGACTCCCAACTCCCAAGTCCTAACGCTCAACTCCCAGTTCCCAACTCCTAGATCCAGACTCCCAACTCTCCACTTCCAACTACTCAGCCCGAAGTCCCAAGACCCAACTCCCGATTCCTAACTCCTATCTTCCGACTCCCAACACCTAACTTTCAACTCCCGAGTCCCAACTCTCAGCTCCCAATTCTCAACTCCTAGCTCCCGACTCCCAACTGCAACTACCAAGCCCCAAGTCCCAACTCCCAATTTCAAACTCCTAGCCCCTGACTCGCAACTCCCAATTTCCAACGTCCAAATCTTACAGTCTGTCAAGTAAGAGCGTGCCTCCTAGTGTTCTTAGAAAAATTTATTAAGATGAATTTTCTTCATATGAATACATTCTGTCTGAATACATGCTGTCGACCTGTTTTTCTGCATATTCAAAGTGAAAGTGGAAGTGAACTCCAATTTTTGCGAATTTCAAGAGATTTCACGTCCGCTTGGGCCTTCCAGGCTATGCACAACTTGCTGCGCTGTTTGAGGTCATTGTCTTTTTGCAATATTCGCTTCCTGTTTTTCATTCCAAAGCAGCATTCGGCATTGGAAACAAACGATTTTTTAGAGATATCACGCATTTTCTCAAGGAAAAATAGGAAGTGGACATTGCAAGAAGACAATGACCCCAAACATCGCAGCAAGTTGTGGAACGCTCGAGTGGCCCTCGCAGTCCCCGGACAGGAATTCGATTTAGAACCTATGTTCGTATATGAAGGAAATGCTTCGGGGAGAGGCTTCATGAACTTTGACTCACTTGTCTCGCCAAATTCGCAAAATTTGGAGGTCACTTCCACTTCCACTTTGAATATGCAGAAAAACTGGTCGACAGCATGCCTCTAACATTCCAGGCAATCATTCATGTCAGCAGAGATTGGACGACATAATAAGGTGATTTCGCCGTTGTTTGCATCTGGCAGAATGCATTCATGTGAAGAAAATTCGTGTTAATGAATTTGTCTGAAAATACTAGAGGGACTTGACAGACTGTAGCTCGCGACTCCCAACTCACAATGGGCGGTAAAGTAGGAAAAGTGAGGGGAAATAAAGGGAGGTAAATAGGGGAATGGGGGAAGTAGGGGCCGTGGGAGGAAATAAGGGTAGGGGAGTTGAAGTGTAGGTTAAGACGTAGGCCTTGGACCCACTCCGTCGGCTTGCGGGTTCGATTCCCGCCTCGCACTCTGGAAGAGCCTTGGCGGCCCATGCGTAGCCTAGCAAGGGAATTGTTCATCTCCGGAGAGTCGTGGGACTGGTACCTCTAGAGAAAAAGGTTCTCTAAGTACTTAAAGCTGTTGCTCTTGGTGGTTCGGAACCCACCTGAGACTGTAGGTCCCCCTCCCAGTAACAAGAAAGTGTGTGGGGGGTGTGTAAAGGAATAGGGAAGAGATACAAGAAAAATGTAAACCCTAAGGGGACACATTAGAAGCTTCCATTCCAAGTAGGAGCAGTGTTGGGAAATGAGGGGAGGGCGAGTAGTGGAAGGGTGACGAGCGGAACTATAAGAAAGGAGTGGTACCTAAGGGGGTCGAGAAAATGAGAAGAAATGTGAGGGGGTGAGGAGAGGGGGAAGCATAAGAGGAATAAGTTAGGGAAGGGAAGGAAAGCGAAGGGTGAAGTATCGGGAGGGGCAATCAGTGAGGTGAGGCGAAGTAGTGCAATGTTGGGGAGTAGACGAGAGAAAGTATGGGAGCTTTGAACAACTTATATACGTCTTAATAGGCTACGGGACCCTTTTTTGTAGGCGCAATGCGCCTAATTTGACTAATTTTTTATAAGAAGAATTGCATTTAGTCTGAGGACTATATTCGAATTCTATCACAAGTAATGAAAAACCAAGGTTTTAACAAATCTTGTAATCTCAGGGTGGCCGTAGATCAGGGACAACTTGGAAATAAGGGAAAGGTCAAAGAATTAGATTGGTCGGGGAAAGTCAGGGAAAGAAATATTTGGAAAAAATCTTCCAATAGGCAGGGAATTTCTATAAGAGTCTTTTTGAATAACTGCCAAGGATATTAAATTCAAAATTGTTCAATTATAACTCTAAATTACTTAAGTCAGTTGAAAATTCGCGCTATCGGTTCGAAAATTCATCTCCCTTGATGGAAGGTAAAGAGGTAACAAATAAAACTGTTTTGCGAAAAATCAATCTTCTTTGGTTGATGATTCAAGTATTTCGTTAAAGAATCCAATAGTTTTTTATTTAAAGTTAAAATCTTTTCTGATTAATATATACATTATTCATTGAGAAAGTATATTCTTTTATGAAAATTGTATTACTGGATTAAAAATTGAACCATTTTGTTCTAAATTAATTTGTTTGTTAACAGTTGATCTAGTTTCTTATGAATTTTTTTTGGGTTGAAAATCAACTTTTTTGACTGAAAATGTAACTATTCCATTTTGGGTTCAAAAAATTATTATTATTTTTGTTACTGAAAACGCTGCTACTTCAGTGAAAATTGAATCACTTTGTTAGAAATTAATTCACTTTCTTAAAAATTGAATCACTTTGTTAGAAATTAATTCACTTTCTTAAAAATTGAATCACTTTGTTGAAAATTGAATCACTTTCTTCAAAATTCTATTTTCTTGGTTGAAGGTAAACTATTTTAATTAAAAACTCATATCCGTGATTGCAAATAAATTTATTTTGTTGAATGTTCATCTTTTTGGTAGAAAATTAATATTTAAAGGTTGAAAATTCGACTATTTTGTAGAAAAATCGTCTTTTTGTTTGCCAACTTTTTTGGTTGAAAGTTGCACTACTTTCTTAAAAAAATTTATTTTTGGTTGCAGTTCATAATCATTTTAGTTGAAAATTCATCTTGTTGGTTGAAAATTTGATTATTTTGCTCAAAATTAATTTTTCTTACTGAAGATTTGTCTTTTTAATGTTTGGCTGAAAATTGATCCTTTTTAGCTGTAAATTTAACTGTTTTGTTGAAAATTTAATTATGATGTTGAAAATTCAAGTATTTGGTTAAAAATATAACTATTTTGATGAAAATTCGTTCTTTTTAGGATTTTGTTGCCCCGAGCAGAAACCCTTATAGTTTCGATTGGATGGCCGTCTGAATGACTTAATTAATTTTTTTTACGAAAAATAACTTAAAAATAAAAAAAATAAATAAAAAACTTCAAACAATACTTTGTTCATACATTTTTTTTCAACAAATTTTGTTTCTCAAACAATTTTTAAAAAAGATTTTCTTCAAACGTTTTTTTTCAATAATTTTTTTTTTAAGATTCCATTAGGACTTCAAAAGCGTTTTAGTAGGCTACAAAACCCTTCCTTGTAGACGCTCGGCGCCTACTTTGACTATTTGTTTTTGGGTTTAAATATCAACTTTTGGGGTTGAAAATGTAACTGTTTTTGTTTGAAGTTTAATCTTTTCTGTTTGAAATATCAACTATTTTATCGAAAATATAATCATTTTGTTGAAAAATTGAGTACCTTGTTAAAAATTAATCGTTTTTGGTCGAAAATTCAATAAGTCTCGTTGAAAATTTATCTATTGGGAAAGAAAATTCGTCCTTTTGGATTGAATTTCTACTATCGAAACCTCAACTTTCCTCTGAAAAATTTAAATATTGGAACCAAATTCTATTATTTTTGTGTGAAGTGTAACTTTTTTTGGGTGGAAAACTTGAAAATTTTCTTAAAAATTCATCTGTCTTTTACGAGTTAGTATCCGTTTTCCGTAGGTATCATTTTTTCAATCGTGGTTTTTTTTTACTCGGGATCCTTGTTGATCAGAATATATATACTTTTTTAATTAAAATATGAACAACGGGCGTGGATCGAATTTCATCATTAAAACAGGAGCAACTTGCTATAGGAGGCCAATTTTTTTTTACAAAAAGCATTGTATTTTGTTTCAGGAGTGAATTCACATTTAATTACAAGAGATTGAAAATCAAGGGATTAACGAGTATTGTAAATCGAACTATATCTGATGTATGCAAAAAATTTGACTATGAAAAATCTCGTCAAAAATCCTTTATTGAGACAAAAAAACTGATCGTCCATGAACTACGTTACAAATTCCCAAAGAGGAAAATTCCCAAATAATAAAATTCCTGAAAAATAAAATTTCCAAATAATAAAATTCACATATTGGAAAATTCCCGAATATAAACAATTGAAATTTTTTTATAATTAAACAACTTTTTAATTATAGTGTAGTTTTAATTGTAATTCGGTAATTTTCTGTCGCGAATTTTATCATTCGAGATTTTTCAAATTCGGTAATATTATAAACGGTCGGGAATTTCATTATTCGTGAATTGTTCAATTCGGTAATATTATAAACTGTTCAGGAATTATATCATTCGGGAATTTTATTATTCTGAAATTTTAGTCTAGAATTTTCCAATTCGGGAATTTTACAGTGTCGGGAATTTTATTTTTTTGGATTCATCAGTCGTCCCGATTTTTATAGTCATAAGAAAAATTTTCAAATCTAAATTTTTCAATATGAAGAAATTTCAAATGTAAAGCATAAACATTATAGAATTAATAATTGTAATACATAAAACTTGCATGATTTTTAATGGTAAATTAAAAAAATTAGAAACTCCTAAATTTCAATGTTTTAAAATCTAAAGTTCTACATTTTTGAAGATTTACAATTGCAATTTTTTTACATTTTACGATTTGCTGTTTAAAATTTTTCAATTTCAAAGATGTATAAATAAAATTTTTTTAATTTTTCTGATTTTGTAAAAAAGTTTCACTTGCCTAATAAGATTTATTTGTGAACATTACGGCAAATTTGTAAGTTTTATTGTAACATATATAGTCATTTTTATACAATTTTACCTGATTTTCTTTATTGCTCATAGTAAACTATAACAAAATTATAATTCCTGCAGAATCTATACAGTACCTAAAAACTTGGTATTGCTTCTATATTTTTACTTTAAAAAAAAAGAATGGATAATACATATGGAAATTATATATAATATCAACCTCGTCCATTGCCTCCAAGTTTCTCTATTTTCAAAATTAATTTTTCCATGCAGAAATCGAGTGAAAAATGTAATCCCTAAAAAGTTGACCTTATATTCAATATCAAATAATAAATATACCTGGCAAACTCACTGAGGTTACTGGGATAGGGCTGGTCCGAAGATTTAAAGAATTTAGATTGTCAACTAGTTTTGAGAAATTTTTAGAAATTTATAAAAAATAAATAAATGATTGTGCTTTGCAGTGTTTCCAAGTCAAATGTATCGACTAACGATCGCAGCGCCACTATTTGCCCTTCCCGCCGCAGGCACGAAATTTGCAAGTGGCGTGACATACCCCTGTGCATCACCATACCTTTCTTACTCTTCAATAAAATGTATCAATATTATAAGTCAATCGATCTGTCTTGAATCAACACATCTTTTCTATTCTCGCATCAACTTTAAATTATAAGAATGAAAAAATTTTTACTATAAAAGTCGATTTTTAATATAATATCAATGACCATAACTTCCTTACTCTTCATTAAAATGTATTAATATTATAGGTCAATCTATTCGTCTCGAACCAAGGAATCTTCTACGTTTTTGCATCAACTTTAAATTATGTTACTGAAAAAAGTTTTACCAGGAAAAAACGATTTTAAAAATATTATTAAGCGCTAAAAAAATACAATAACTATTTATAGAAATTCTTCGGTCAGTTTCAAGATATTATTTTTCTTTGGAAACCCGAAAAAAAGGTCATAACTAGCGCCAAAAACTCGATAAATTGAATTTTTCACTTACGGGTTTTTTTCGGACCCTATAAAATAGACATGGGGTGGGGGGTGAGATTTAAAAAATAATTATTCATTTGTATTCTATAGCTAATTATGAATAGGAATGTGGTGTTTCGATTCGATTCACCTAATATTGACGATTCTGAATAAAATTGACAAAAATGTCTTTTTCTTCTAATTTCATTTTTTGAACGCATTTTTACATTCTCATTCTAATGAGAAGGTATTGGTTTTATGTAAAATTTGACATAGTCGGTTTTCATCAAATCTCCACGTTTTGAGACCCCCTGAGCCAGAAAAAACGGTTTTTACCAAGGTGTCTGTCTGTCTGTAGTCTGTCTGTCTGTCTGTCTGTCTGTCTGTCTGTCTGTCTGTCAGTCTGTCTGTCTGTCTGTCTGTCTGTCTGTAGCCACGATAACTTTCGAAAAAATGATCAGATTTGATTGAGCTTTGGCACACTTTTTTATGGCCGAAAAATAGAGAACGAGTTCGTTAACCAGCTATTTTGGATGAAAATTCAAAAAGTGAGCACATTTTTAAAATTTTTGAGACCACTTTTTTCGAAGATTTAAAAATTCTATGTATGGTTATTAGTAGTACGCAAAATGACGAACAAAATATTCTAATGACTTTTCGTGATAAAACAAAAATTACTGGAGTTATAGCATTTTCAAAATTCCAAAAAACAAACGAAAATGTACATTTTAAGCCGAAAAACGCACGATATGAAAAAAAGTCAAGAGGAGAAAAACGTTGCTTTTTGAACGCCCTATAATATTTTCATAACAACTTTTTGAATTTTTTGAAAAATAAAAAATTCAAATTTTGATCGCACAAAAAAATAATCAAAAATTCCATTTTGCTGTGAAACTATGCAAGATACGAGAAAAGATCATTCTACCAAAATTGTGCACCCAAAAAAGATCTACAAATTTCTCATCATTCACTTTTTGATATGACGCGTAGTTTTTGTTTTATTCGTAAAAAACAGCATTGAAAATAGAAAAATCAAATGCACAGAACCGAGCGTGGAACGCAAGGTTCAAATGATTTTCAAATCAAATATCGAGCGCGAAGCGCGAGTGTCTGGATGAGAATGTGTTCCTTAAGGTCGATAGAACCTTGAGTAAATGAAGTTCCTTTTCAGTCTAAAATAAAAACAAATTTAACAATCACTTAATATGTAGAGGTTTTGATAATTTTATAATATTTGCAAACAAACTTTTTCTTTTCATCGAAGTCGAACACGAAGTTGAAAAATCTAGAGCAACCGAGCGTAAAGCGCGATGTAGATACGCCCGAGCGCGTAGCGCGAGGTGAATACATAATCGAGCGCGAAGCGCGAGATAAATATATGATCGAGCGCGAAGCGCGAGATCCAACAGTTGCGCGCCCTAGGCGCGCTCAAACTTGCGAGCGAAGCGAGCCGCGCGCGAAGCGCGCGATGAGAATGTGCCCGCGAAGCGGGCAGATTTTTTTTTAATGGATTCGAAAAAATTTGAGGACAATACGCATGCAAATTTAAAGAGAAAAATTCTATTACATTGTTGTACCACCCTAATATACAATTGCATATAGTCATTCATCATCTATATCGCGTCATATATAATATTTTTATTAAGAATTTCCTAGCACTCAGCATAGATATGTTGAAAAATGTGGGAAATTACAAGAGTTCCTCTAGGGAAATCATCTTCACGAAAGAGCGTCCTAGAAATTAAAAGAAGAATACAAGTGTACATGAGACTATAGCTTCATTTCAGGTAGCGACTGTTTAATTAAAGAAACCTGCTTCCCCTTAAATTTAATCAGTTGTAATATTTTTTTATATTCTATTATGAAAACGTGATTAATAATCAAATATAGCACTTCATTGCCTAGTTTTGCTTATTTAAACAACACGTTCGTTCCGCAACGCTGCTCGGACCCAGGTCGCTCATCAATTTTTCTAGGAATCTCACAGGCGAAGAGCTTCAAAAAATCGCCATGTTAAGGTCTCCACTCGGGCCCATTAGTATTCAAGGTCTTTAGTTTCAGGCGTCATTCACTTCACTGACACTTTTTATGATGCAGTTCTTATGAACTATTTTTTGCCACACTTTTCTATCCTGGCATACATCTTTAAGCTTCCTTTACGTCCATACATTTTCTCATCTATGCTCTTTCGTTTCTATGGCTGTTTAAATTTTTTCGACTTATGAGACGGAAGTTCAGGAGAAATGTAAAAAAAGGGGGACACAGAAGTGCAGCAGAAATGTAAAAGAGGAGTGCAGAAGTCCAAGAAAAAATTACGCGGGGAATGCAGGAATGAAGGAGTGCAGGCGTGCAGGAGTGCAGGAGAAAAGTAAAATGGTAACATAGGAGTGCAGGGAAAAGCAAAAAAGGAACGCAGGTGTACAGGAGAAAAGTAAAAAAGGAACGCAGTGTTGCATGAGAAAAGTGAAGAAGGAACGCGGGAGTGCAGAAGTGCAGGAGAAAAGAAAAACGGAACGCAGGGTTGCAGGAGAAACGGGAAGAAGGAACGCAGGAGTGAGGACGTGCAGAAGTACAAGAGAAAAGTAAGAAAGGAAGGCAGGCAGGAGGGTAAGAGAAAAGTCAAAAGGAACGCAGCAGTGCAGCAGAAGATTAAAAAAGAACACAATAGTGCAGGATAAAAGTAAAAAAAGAACGTAGGAGTGCAGGAGAAGATTCAAAAATGAAGGCAGGAATCCAAGAGAAAAGTACAGAAGGAACCCATTAGTGCAGGAGAAATGTAAAAAAGGAACACTGGGTTGCAGGAGAATAAGTAAAAAAAGAACGCAGAAAGGCAGCCGAAATGTCAAAAAGGAACGCAGAAGTATAGTAAAAAAGGAATGCAGGAATCCCGGCGAGAAGTAAAGAAGTTAAGAAGGTACACATGAATGCAGAAAAAAAGTAAATAATGAACGCAGAAGTGTACGAAAAAAGTAAAAAAGGAACGCAGGAGTACAGGAGAAAATTCAAAAATAAATGCAGGAATCCAGGAGAAAAGTACAAAAGGAAACCATGAGTGGACGGGAAATTTAAAAAAAAATACACAGGAATGCAGGAGAAAAGTAGGAAAAGAACGCAGAAGCGTAGAAGAAATGTAGAAAAGAAGAAACGCATAAGTGCAGCAGAAGACTAAAAAACAGTCCGCAAGAGTGCACGAGAAAAGTGAAAAAGGTACGCAGGAGTGCAAGAGAAAATTAAAGAAAGGATGCAAGAATCCCGGAGGAAAATAAATAAGGAACGCAGAAGTGCAGAAGAAAAAGTGAAAAAGAAACGAAAGAGTGCAAGAGAAAAGTAAAAAGGGAACGCAGGAGTGCAGAAGAAAAAATGAAAAAGGAATGCAAGAGAAATGTCAAAAAGGAACGCAGGAGTAAAGTAAAAAAGGAATGCAGGAATTCTGGCGAGAAGTGAAGAAGTTAAAAAGGTATGCATGAATGCCGAAAAAAGTAAATAATGAACTCAGGAGTGCAGCGGAAATGTAAAGATGGTACGCAGGAGTGCACGAGAAAGGTAGGAAAATAACAGAGAAGGGTATAAGAAATGTAAAAAAAGGAGCGCATGAGTGTAGCAGAAGATTACAAAAAAGAAAGCGAGAGTGAACGATAAAAGTAAAAAAGGAACGCGGGAGTGCAAGAGAAAATTAAAAAAAGGATGCAAGAATCCCAGAGAAAAGTAAATAAGGAACGCAGAAGTGCAAAAAAAAAAGTGAAAAAGAAACGCAGGAGTGCAGGAAGAAATAAGAAGGGAACGCAGGAGAGCAGAAGAACAAATAAAAAGGGAATGCAAGAGAACTGTCAAAAAGGAACACAGGAGTGCAGGAATCTATGTGTAAAGTAAAAAAGGAATGCAATCATTCAGGAGAGAAATCAAGAAGGCCCGCATAAATGCAGAAGGTAAGTAAATAATGAATATAGGAGTGTAGGAGAAAAGTAAAAAAGGAACGCAAGAGTGCAGGAGAAAAGTGAAGAAGGAGCGAAGGAGAAATGTAAGAAAAGGGCACAGGATTGTGGGAGAAAATTCAAAAACGAACGCAGGAGTGCAGCAGAAGATTAAAAAAGAGCGCAATAGCGCAGGAGAAAAGTAAAAAGAAACTCAGGAGTGCACGAGAAAATTAAAAAAATAATGCATGAATCCAGGAAAAAAGTACAAAAGGAACCTAGGTGTGCAGGAGAAAAGTAAAAAAGGAACGCAGGGGTGCAGGAGTGAAGTGAAAAAGGAATGCGATAGTTTAGGAGACAAGTAAAGAAGGTCCGCATAAATGCAGGAGAAAAGTAAATAATGAACACAGGAGTGTAGGAGAAAAGTTAAAGAGGAACGCACGAGTGCAGCAGAAAAGTGGAAAAGAAGCGCATGAGAAAAGTAAGAAAAGATCGCAAGAGTGTAGGAGAAAAGTAAGAAAAGGAACGCAGGAGTGTACCAGAAGATTAAAAAAGAGCGCAATGGTGCAAGAGAAAAGTAAAAAAGGAACTTCAGTGTGCAAAAGAAATGTAAAAAAGGTACGCAGAAATGCAGAAGATAAGTAAGAAAAGAATGCAGATGTGTATAAGAAATGTAAAAAAAGAACGCAGGAGTGCAGCAAAAGATTGGAAAAAGAACGCAATAGTGTACGAGAAAAGTAAAAAAGGAAGGTAGGAGTGCAGGAGAAAATTAAAAAAAGAATGCAGGAGTGCAAGAGTGCAGGAGAAAAGTAAAAAAGTAACGTAGGAGTGCAGAATAAAAAAGGAATGCAGGAGAAATGTCAAAAAGGAACGCAGAAGTGCATAAGTAAAGAAAAAAAAGCAATGCAATAATTCACGTGTGAAATAAAGAATCTGTAAACTTTCATTCGCATAAATGCATGAGAAAAGTATATGATGAACACAGGAGTGTAGGAGAAAAGTTAGAAAGGAACGCAGGAGTGCAGGAGAAAAGTAAAATAATAAACGCAGAAGTGCAGAAGAAAAAGTAAAAAAGGAAAGTAGGGGTGGGAGGTGAAGTAAAAAAGGAATGCAGAAATTCAAGAGAGAAGTAAAGAAGGTACGCATAAGTGCAGGAGAACAGTAAATAACGAACGGAGTTGTGTAAGAGAAATGTGAAAAAGAAATGCAGGAGCGCAGGAGAGCAGTAAAAAAAGGAACGCAGAAGTGGATGAGGAATGTAAAAAAAGGAGTGCAGAAGTTTAGGAGGAAAGTGTGGCAGGAACACAGGAATGAAGGAGTGAAGGAGAAAAGTACAAAGGTAATACAGGAGTGCAGGAGAACAGTAAAAAAGGAATGCAGAAGTGCAGAAGAAAAGTAAAAAAGGAACACGGATGCTACCCATCTTTAAATAATTTTTGGAGCATTCCTACAACTAGGAAAAATAAAATTGCTTGTGACACCATTTGCACAACTCGCTTAAAATATGGTAGATTCACTACCTTGAATCTTGATATAAGTTGATTAGTTCCGACATTAATTTTTGAATATTGACAGTCAATGGACTTTCAGTTTGTTCCCGGAATGCCGATAGCATACATCCGAATGTTGAATAAAGTCAAATACAATTCAGAAATTGAGGACAAGGGAGAACTAGTGCAAGCGGTAGCATCAAGCAAAAAGTCATTCTCCATCGATGAGATCACATTTTAATAGCTGCGTATTGGAAACGGATTTCGTTTTTATCAGCTCTTTCATAGCTCGGAAAACCTTTATCTCGACTGCAATTCCACGCGTTTCGTGGCTGTACAAAAAGGCTAAACGTTTGCTCTAGCATCTCACTCTTTTTTACACGAGTACACAAAAATCAGACGATCTTAAATGGGCTATCCAGAGTTTGCTCATTTTCCGATATTTATCTCGCGATTTGATTGAAAAATCAATGCCAAAGAGATTTCGCGGCTGCTAATTTGAGAAGACAAATATATAAAGAGATCTCACTGCTGTCGCCGTGGCCGGGATTAAAATACCACCGTTTTCCTTTTTCGTTCCCCAGATATGACCTTTTTCCTTACCTCTCCTCAGATAGCAACTTTTTTCTTCTTTCCCAGAAAACATCTGTTTTCCTTCCCCTTTTTAGATACCACCTTTCCCCTCCACCAAGATACCAAATTTGTCCTTTCCCTTCCCCAGATACCAAATTTTCCCTTCACCAGATACCATATTTTTCCTTCCCAGATATCATCTTTTTTTCTTCCCCCACCAGTTTCAACCTTTTTCCCTCCACTCACACCCTTGTAATTTTTCCCCTTTCCCACTCTTCAGTTGAAATGGAGGAATGGGACACATAATTGGTTGAGAGGAAATATTTTCATGTGACGTAGTTCTCAGATATCTACGATGTAGCGATGTCAGAAATTTATATTTTTCCGTGTTAGAAAAAAATATATTTTTTTTTTTTTTCGACAAATCTATTGTTAGCCTACACTATTTATTCGATTCAAACGTTATATTTTTTTAACGAAAGCTGTTCACAAAGTTGATATTTCTTTTTAACTTTTTAGAAGTAACGTTTTTTTTTAAGATTCTCAGATTTATCTGTTGAAATTCCTTGAAATATTTTGAAATCTTTTTTAAGCCATAAAAATTCCACGAAATCCCTTAAAGCTCTTTCATAATATTCGGGTGTCCTTTGAAACTTCGTTTAATATTTTAAATATTGAGAAATATTCTATGATCCGTGGATGTACTTTTTAATTTTTGGATATTTCTTAAAATCCTTCGAAATGCAGTCTAATCATCAAAAGCGCTCTAAATCTATTAAAATCTGTTTAAATCCTCTTGAATCTTTTGAAATCGTATTAAATTCCTTCATATTCTTTTAAATCTTTAAAATCCAATTGAAATCTCTCATCCGCCTTCAAAATTCGTGCAAATACTTTACTATTTCTTGAAATCCTTTAAGAACCTTTGAAATCCTGTAACTTTATTTGAAATATTTTAAAATCTCCGAAAATCCCTTGAAATGCTTTGAATTCCATGGAAATCGTGTGTATATAACATCTTGAAATCTCTTTAAAACGATTAAGCTCCCTTGAAATGTCTTAAAATCTATTATAAACTTTGGAAATCCCTCAAAATACTTTGCAATTCCTTGAATTATGTGAAATATTCCGAAATATTACCAGCTCCCTTCAAATCTTTGAAATTTTTGAAAATTCATAAAAATCTTCTAAATACGTAGGAATCTTTCCGAATCTCTTGAAATCCCTTGAAATTCTTGGAAATCTTTTGAAATCCTATTAAATACCTTAAAATCTCTTTAAACCGTTGAATTCCAATAAAAATCCCTTGAAATCCTTGAAAATTAGTAAACACACGTTGGTTTTTCTTGATATCCTTTAAAATTCTTTGAAATCACGAGATCGCTTTAAACCTTTGATATCCCTCTAAAATCCATTGAAATCTTCTAAATGCGTGGAATCTTTCCGAATCTCTTAAGATCCCTTAAAATTGTTGGAAATATTTTTAAATCTTAGGGAATTCCTCCAAGTCCCTTCTAATCATTGAAATTCCACTTCCCAGTTTTCACATGTATAATTTTCTTTCAAATTCACGCCACACCTCACCATTGAATTTTGAAAAGTCACTTGTTACGAAAAATCATGACCGGTGGTAAGTGAAAACTTGGAACTTAAAATCCGTTGAAATGTTTTGAAACCCTCTAAACAATTTTAAATCTTGCAAATTATTTGAAAATCATATATACGAAGATCTAACAATTTTTAAAATTTTTTAATAACACTAATACTAACATCTAATAATAATATTATTTGAAGTCCGTTGAAATATTTTAAAATCTCGGTTACAGTGCAAATAATTGATATATTGTATATAAATTGAGTAATATAATAAAGTCTTACGTAAAAAGGAGGTGGGGGGGGGGGGCACAAGAGTTTTACAAATTCTTACAATACGAAGAGGGAGGGTGTGCAAAATTTAAATAATGATCCTTACGAAAATAATGGACGATCTAAGTATGTCCCAGCTATAAGAATAGTTTGCGGAATCTTTCCCTAATCAATTTTTTCTACTTATTATTTAATTAATACACTGGAACTGGTATTTTTGCACGGTTTTGGTTATGACCTTCGATACAAAGCCAGGCACTCTCAACGTAAACATTAGGGCCGCAATAACGATTTCTTTTGTATTTTGAGGCATGACGCAACATGATACAACCAGCGCGCTAAGCGCGGCCCTGCTATTGCTTGTCACGCTTAACTGAGCTGCGCCTCGCCTCTCGACCCCACGGCTCCACTTATCTAAAACCGCCGAGCGGCATCAATTTTTGGAACGCACAAATTCAGTTTACGGCAAATCCAGGTTCCAGTGTATTTATAAGAATTATTTATTCGGGTAAGTATTTTGCTTTAGGGTGCCGTCCATTCTTGAATAAATATATATAATAATTCTTGATTCAAACAGAGGAGAGTGGGGCCTAAGCCGTCACTTTTATTTCAAGTCGGTTTTTAACTGAAAAAAACATTTGTTTGAAAACGTATTAGGTATTGTTGGATCGAGAATGTAGATGGCCACAAAATGTTGCTTTTGATTTTGAAGTGCGATGCTTTGTTTATCAACTAGTCTACAAAATTGAATTACCGAAAAATCTGTCGAGCGAAAACTCATGGGGCTAAAACGACACCCTCCTGGGACTAAGTCGACATTTGAATTTAATATGTGAAGAAAGAAAAGGACAAATATTTATTATTGTAGCCAACTAAATTCTGAATTCAACAATACCTAATACGTTGTCAAACAACATTATTTTATATCCTTATCCTATAATGAGAAGGTATTAGTTTTATGTAAAATTGCACTTCATTGGTTTCCGTTAAATCTTCACGTTTTGAGACCCACTGAGTCAGAAAAAACGATTTCTATGAAGCTATATGTCTGTACGTACGTCTGTATATCTGTCTGTATCCTGTAGGCACGATGACGTACTCGTCGTGGACTTAGCCCCACGCGTCAATTTTATATATTGGTATCCGAAAACATTGAAAATTGTCAGAAAGTCCAGAATTTAACAACAGATACGTCGGAAAAAACTTTTACCTCTGAAAATACTTTTAATGTCGTAAAATGTGCCATATCATACAGAATGCCACGAAATCCTATCGATAAAGATAAGGCACTAGGGCCAAATTTTATTTAAAAAAAAAGTTCACACGGTTCATATTCTTATTTAAAAAAGCAAGTGTCGGTTTAGCCCAGCTGAAAATTTCTGTACAAGAACCTCGGAGTATCCTGGACATGTTCCTGCACACGATCCTGCACACGAACCTGCACGGGTAACCTCGACGGTTCCTGTGCAGGAATTTGGCGAAGGAAACTGTACACGATCTTGTAATGGAACCTGCACTGACAAAGGAACCTTTGAATGATCGAGTGTAGGTTCTTGTACAGGTTCCTTTGCGAGGTAAATTAAGGGGCCGGATGCAATAACCACCTTAGCGCGCGAACACGGGTAAAAGTATTATCCGAACGTCTCGTTGGACGGAAATTTTAGAAGTCAGAAAATTTATTTTTTTTTAAATATAGGCTTGAATAACGAGACGGAACTCTTTCCATTTTCTGTTTTTTCATCAGATAAATATTTTTAATAATAAGCATGAAAAACTGAAAAAATTCATTCCCCAAATTAAATTATTCCTTAAAACATAAATCGTCTTTGCAAGCGATGCCGCCAACTGCGATCAGTGACAAGTAGAGTAGAACGGGGCGAGGCAGCTAGTGGGGCGAGGCAGCCAATTTCTTCCTATTCACACAGCGTTAATTGAAATCGCGCGTCTTTATAATGTGAAATCGGTTAGGTTAGTCCGCTGTACTTGCCGAAAGTTGAGTGTCGTGACTGTCGCAACTTGTAAAAAGCAGCGTCATTTGTGAAAAACTACTAGCAGAAGGAACATTTTCGTAATTTACGTTTGTTTATCCTTCGTGTATAGGTTGTGCAAAAAAAGTTTAGTAAGTATTTTCCGCAGTAGAATGTTGCGCTTAACACGATGGAGTGGTTGGTTTTTCGATATTCAAAATACTTTTTTTGTGTGAAATTTTTGTGGAAAAAAGCAAATGTGGGGCGAGGTAGCCAACAAACGGCAGATGATGCCGAAAAGGCTAAAAAGCGAATTGCTTGTGGCGGCCATCGACGAGGCCGCCCGAAGAAGGTATAAACTCCTTATGAAACCTCGAACAGCAGCAACGAAGATGACATATTAATTTGTCCGATTTTTTTCAATTGTTTTGTTTGTTTTTCTTCTGAGTTCCATTAAATGTCAGAGAAGAAATTTAACTTTGTTTTTTATTTTTATATATCATCTTAGACCTAATGAAGAACTTATACATTATCATATGTCTGTGTATTAAAATTTGGTGTGCCGCCTAATAACTGTTGAAATGGTTGGCTGCCTCGCCCCACGTTTTTACAGTTGAGCAAAATCATAGGGGCTGTGGAAAACGGTTGTAGAAACTGTAATGGGCAAGTTATGTCGAAATTCCGCCAAGTAATTTTGTAGCCAAAGAATCAAGCTTTTTAACGACACCACACACTTTTTGATATCATTTCAAACAAGTGCTCTGCACGCCAAAATGTAGCATCTTGATTGCCTCGCCCCGTTCTACTCTACGCTGTCCGATGGTGCTGAGTGGCCTGAGTGCTCGCGGAGATATCGTTGGCAACGTCGTATGCTTTATTATAAAATGGATATTTTCGCCAATTTTCAATGAATCGATCAAAAAATTTCCAAAGATCTTCTCTCAGCAGTAAAGAACAAATGTTTCACTGGAAGTTGTTTCAACTCTAAAGTTTCCTTGATACTTTTTGTCGGCGAAACTGAAAAAACGGCGTTACCGATCTGTCTCAATTTGCAATTAAACATTATTGAACAATTTGCAGTTTTAACTTTTTTCTTCATTTTTTTAGGCAGCCCTAGAATATAATGCGTGTGTATACCAAATTTCAAACACTTTCAATAATATTTGTGTGGGTAATGATTATTTCATTTTTTTTTAATAATTGAACTTCGGGAATTATTTTTTCAGTTTTTCATGCTTATTATTAAAAATACTTGTCTGATGAAAAAACAGAGAAAAGAAAAAAGTCCCATCTCGTCATTCTCTACAAGCCTATATTTAAACAAATTAATTTTGTGACTTTTAAAATCCTGAGCAAGTTCCTGCACGTGAATTCGCGTTTCAAATCACTCTGTGAAGGAACCTGTACAGGATCATTCAAAGGTTAGCTCGAATACGGGTTCCTTTGAAGGATCATGCACAGTTTCCTTCGCCAAATTCCTGTACAGGAACCGTCAAGATTACCTGTACAGGTTCGTGTGCAGAAATATGTTCAGGATCCTCTGAGGTTCCTGTACAGGAATTTTCAGCTGGGAACCCCAGTGTCGTCTCAGTCCCACTCTGTCCTACTTATTTTGCTTTATGTGACCCACTATAGGTAGGTGGCTAACTATTGTCGAGTCGATCTGACCAGCCGGATTCCTGGCTCCCCCAACCATCGTTACCATAGCCTTCAAGTCATTTTTCGTCTGCTCGATTGCCTCTGTCTTTTAAAATATGGCTGAATATAGCGGAGTGGTAAATCTAGAAAATAATGAAAATAATAATAACGCGATGAACGAAAAAGTGAAATGCAATTTATGTTCTGCTACCTTCGCCAAGATTTTCAACCTGAAAAGACATTTGAAGCAAGTGCACTTTTTGGAAGAAAGTGAAAGAGAAGGAAAATCAGCAAGGGTATTCTCCTGTGCTGTTTGCACGAAAACTTTCAGCGGTGTCGGGAATGTCAATATGCACGTAAGATTATTTCACGGGCTAAATCTGATAGAGAACAGTGTACTAGGTAAGTAAAAACAATTATTGAAAATTGTTTTTTTATTGTGTTCTATAAGTCTGTCCTTATAAAAAACGTTTTGCTCCTAACCTCAAATTGTGCGGTCAAGATAGCAACGTTTTTAATTTGATGATTATGTGCATTTAAAATCTCTTCGACACAAATTGAAAAAATGTGAATTTTTTAAATTTCTTTGAATCGAAGCTTAAAGTAAGATAATAAACTTATGAGCTGAACATTTGGGCTTCGCATCCTGGGAATCGTGTATTAATTTTTCTGTTACAGATTGAAAGATATACTAGTGTATTGTAAACAAGTTTATTTGATTTAACAGTGAAAATAGATGTCATTTGTTAATAATTTGTTGTCGAATAAATCTGCCACGTCTTCAAAAAACGAGAAAAAAGTGAGTGAAATTGCACAAAAGCTTGAGTAATCGTATGCTATTTTTAAGTACTCAGAGCTGATTAACGGAGCAGGCTACACTTTTTTTTGTAAATGCTTGTTTTGTTTGAACGTCTTTTTCTTTTAGTAACCACTATTTTGTTTCTATTACTGATGCGTGATTTTTAATGTGTGTTTTTTTTTTTTCAATGTTTTGTTTGTTTTATTTTTTAATGTGCTTCTTCTCATTACTCACAGC
>CAKNYM010052036.1:377671-394513 GCA_932195095.1 Andricus curvator
TTTTGTTTGTTTTATTTTTTAATGTGCTTCTTCTCATTACTCACAGCTGATTACGGAGCAGGCTACACACTTTTTGAAAACGCTTCTTTCGTTTGAAGGTCTTTTTCTTTTAGTAATCACTATTTTGTTTTTATTACTGATGCGTAATTTTTAATGTGTTTTTTTCAATTTTTTATTTGTTTCATTTTTTAACGTGCTTCTTCTCATTACTCACAGCTGATCAACGGAGCAGGCTACACACTTTTTAAAAACGCTTCTTTCGTTTGAATTTCTTTTTCTTTTAGTAATCACGATTTTGTTGTTGTTACTGCTACGTGATTTTCAATGTGCGTTTTCCATTTTTTGTTTGTTTTGTTGTTTAATGTGCTTCTAATTACTTGAAGCTGAATTAACGGAGGCCACTACACAATTTTCGAAAACTCTTCTTTCGCTTGAATGTCTCTTTCAGTAACCTCCATTTTGTTTTTATTACTGCTGCGTGATTTTTAATTTGTTTTCTATTTTTCGTTTGTTTTATTTTTCAATGTGCTTCTAGTTACTTGAAGCTGAATTAACGGAGGCGACTACACACTTTTTGAAAACTCTTCTTTCGCTTGGATGTCTCTTCCTTTCAGTAATCACTATTTTGTTCTCATTACTGCTGCGTGATTGTTAATGTGTGTTTTCTTTTCATGTTTGTTTTGTTTTTTAATGTGCTTCTAATTACTTGAAGCTGAATTAACGGCGGCGACTACATGTTTTTTGAAAACTCTTCTTTAGCTTGAATGTTTCTTTCTTCCAGTAATGACCATTTTGTTTTTATTACTGCTGCGTGATTTTTAATGTGTTTTCTATTTTTCGTTTTTTTTTTAAGATGCTTCTAATTACTTGAAGCTGAATTAACGGCGGCGACTACACACTTTTTTAAAATTCTCCTTTCGCTTGAATGTCTCTTTCTTTCAGTAATCACTATTTTGTTTGTATTACTGCTGCGTGATTGCAAAGAGTTGAACTCGAGATTTCAAAAAGTTCATTTTGCTAAAAAGTAGTGCCATTCTATGTATAAAGATGTTGGTTAGTAATTATTATTATTTACTTTCATTTCTACTAAAGAAAGCAGGTTCACTAACGTTGAACTATTAAATAATTACCATACTAACCCTTAGTCTGATATTTTATTGTCCTGTCATAATTTATAATTAAACATGATAATAACAATTAATTATTTCAGATACACAATACATATTAAAGGAAAATAACATAAGTAAAAGAATCGGGGTGCTTTTTTATCGTGAGTGGTTTAAAATATTTCCCAGCATGTGAAGGCTCTTTCAGCAATACACCAGAAAGAAAATCGAAAACAGGGATGAATGAAATAGTATAATTAACTCTTTTAAAATAATTGATTAAAATCCGCGAAAAATTGGGAAAAGTTTTTTGACCTCCCTACTATAGGTTTCAAAAATGTTGACCTCTCTACAAAAGTTTCAATAAGTCAGTGAAAAAAAATCGTTAAAGAATGTAACAAACTTCACTGTAAAGATAATTTCATTGTGAACAAATTATTATCTATTCATGGAAC
Organism: Andricus curvator; assembly: GCA_932195095.1. Lineage (NCBI taxonomy): Eukaryota > Metazoa > Arthropoda > Insecta > Hymenoptera > Cynipidae > Andricus > Andricus curvator. The sequence continues at coordinate 379,233 of CAKNYM010052036.1, forward strand.
TGTCATATATTAATTATAAATAAAGTAACAGTTGGCCGAGGATACAAAAAACACGGTCAACAGCGTCAATTTCACGACAGTGAACTTTGACTTGTTATATTTTGTTGAAAAATCAATAGAAATGAGGCGAAAAAAATCAGGCGAATTCCTTGACATTTTCTGTAAATCTATGCGTCATAAAAATTTAAAAATTTAAATTATTGTATCTTACAGAGTTAATTATAGAGGAGGACCTTATCTCAGCTCCAAGTTGTGTCAGAAAGCTCACTAAAGCTTGAAATAAGTAAAAAAATTCAAATAATACAACGACATAAGAAATAAAGTTTCAAGATTATTGAATAATTGGCTATTAGCAATTATTTTTTCTATGCTTTTTTATGTCGCTTGGGGGCGGCCAGTGTGACTGATCCAGGCAATATTATTGTCCGCTTCAGGGTTCCCCTTCAGTCTCTTCCACTTTCTTATTTTCATATGAAGTGCATAATTTTTTCCAAACATTACAAATACACTACCAGCGGAAATTGTATACATTACTATTTTTTGAGCTGTTGCGAATGTGACTTAATTTTTATACTATTAATATGAAAATTTGTTCCTCATGATAACGCGAAAGGTAATAAAATTCTTCATCTGATAAGCCCAACTTGAAGGCAAAATCTCAATTTCATAAAAAAAATTGCAAAAAAACTTAAAATTTCGATGTTTTCAAAAAACTGATCTAACTCTGAAAATAATAAACATTTTCGAAAGTTTTTGGATTCATTTTGAAGGTAATTACCATCATTATCCATCATTCTAACGTAGGGTCAAGGTTGGTGCAAACAACTCGGAAAATTTCAAATAACTAACGTACTCGGAACAAGCTTTAAAAAATTCAAAAAAATATTTTTATAAATGTTACTAAAACTTATTAAAATGTGAAAAATAATGATTTTTTGCTTAATTTTGTAAGTATTGACACATACTTGAAGTTTTGCGACTTCTTTACATCAACCTCGATTCTAGAGCTGAATATATGGAAAAAACTGTATCAAGCTGGTTCTATTCTATTATTCTATTTTTTTCAAAACTTCGTCTTATTCTGAATAATTGAGAAAAAGTACATCTTAATATGATTACAATTACCAAAGTTATGAAAATTCAAAGAAAGAAGGACAAAAATGTTCAATTTTGAATATCTCCTTGGATTTTTGAATTTTTAAACAATTATTTTATGGTTTTGCCCAACATCTCAGAGAACGGATACTAGAATTTTCATCAACATTACTAACAGTAGATGCAATTTTTCAGATGAGTCGGTTTCTCCAATTATATTTTTCATTTTCCTCTGGAAGTTTCTTACTTTTCTGGAGTGGAACTATCAGCGTGAGAAGTTAAATTCATGTTTTCAAGAGAATATCAGTTTCCTACGCCTTTGTTTTTTTTTGTTTTTCTCAAGTTACAGACATCAGGTAGCTGGTGCAAAGTGCCGAATAGTGACCCTCGACTGACATTGATACTGATGACTCCTTTTATGCGCGCAGAAAAAAAATCCCAGAAAAAATAATTGCTAATAACAAAGTCTTTAATAATTTTGAAACTTCATTTCATATGTCATTGTATTATTTGAATTTTTTTACTCATTTCAAGCTTTAGCTGAGCTTTCTGACATAATTTGGAGCTGAGATAATGTCCTCCTCTATAATTAACTCTGTAAGCTACAGTTATTTAAATTTTTTAATTTTTGTGACACATACATTTACAGAAAATGCAAAGGAATTCGCCTGATTTTTCTCGCTTCATTTCTATTGATTTTTCAACAAAATATAACAAGTCAAAGTTTACTGCCGCGAAATTGACGCTGTTGACAGTGTTTTTGTACCTTCGGCCAACTGCAACTTTATTTATAATTAATATATGACGGTGTCATGAATAGAGAATTTGTTCACAATGAAATTATCTTTACAGTGAAGTTTGTTACGTTCTTTAGCGATTTTTTTTCACTGACTTATTCAAACTTTTGTAGAGAGGTCAACATTTTTGAAAACTATAGTAGTGTACGTGCAGAACAGATTCACTTTGGCGGCTGTTGCTAAGAGTCAATTTCTGACAAAATTCGGGCATTCATTTTAACATTAGATCATGTGTAGAAAATTTTATTAAATTTTCCAATTATGTAATTTTAGCCATCTCTCAATATAAATATTATTTTGATTAAAGTTGAAATAATTTTTGATGTTAAACTGAATTTATTATTAAATTTATTTATTTTGGCATTTTAGTACATTTATTTAGTATTATAACAGAAGAAAAGTATTGAAGTAAAATGAAACTAAAGTTATTGATGAATGATTCTTCGTTGCTTAAATCTTCAATGAAATTTGTATTTTCTCCTTGTGAGTTCTATTCAAATTGACGACCGTCCAAAGTAATGGAGCGATGGTGGGGGGGAGCCAGGAATTCGGCTGGTCAGATACATTCGTAAATATTGGGGTCGCTCCCTGAGCACTATACTTCTTTTTACCAGTTTCAGTTTTAAATATTTTTTGTCGGGCATCAAAAGAAATCAATGTGCACCAGCACCTCTCAGTGTGACTAATACTCTTTTAGGAATATGCACCGTGTAATGGCCTGTAAAGCTGATGAGTAGTCTTGCGTTACGAGAAGTAGTAAACATCCTTTAATCTGAGTTGAAAGTATGTTGCAGTTTATATATTGCCGGAATGTTCGGTTAATCTGATAAAATGTGGACTAGGCTGGCAAATAAGCAATGGGAATTTCTCAGAAAACTGAAAACGAATCTCAGATGTGAACTATTTATAGGACTGTTGTCCAGATTTTTAAACAAGCAGCAAACGCTGGAGCGTTGATCTAAAATCATTTTTTCACATGAAAAATGAGGCTAAGTCTTGAAGAAAAACAAAAATAAAGTTATTTTTCATTCATTTTCTTTCTTTATTTTATTTTTATTTTTTTTAATAATTACGGTAGACGACATTTTTTACATTCTCATTCTAATGAGAAGGTATTGGTTTTACGTAAAATTTGACATAGTCGGTTTTCATCAAATCTCCACGTTTTGAGACCCCCTGAGCCAGAAAAAACGGTTTTTACCAAGGTGTCTGTCTGTCTGTAGCCACGATAACTTTCGAAAAAATGATCAGATTTGATTGAGCTTTGACACACTTTTTTATGGCCTAAAAAGAAAGAACGAGTTCGTTAACCAGCTATTTTGGATGAAAATTAAAAAAGTGAGCACATTTTGAAAATTTTTGAGTCCACTTTTTTTGAAGATTTAAAAATTCTATGTATGGTTATTAGTAGTACGCAAAATGACTAACAAAATATTCTAATGACTTTTCGTGATAAAAAAAAATTACTGGAGTTATAGCATTTTCAAAATTCAAAAAAACAAACGAAAATGTACATTTTAAGCCGAAAAACGCACGATATAAAAAAAAGTCAAGATGAGAAAAACGTTGCTTTTTGAACACCCTATAATATTTACATAACAACTTTTTGAAAAATAAAAAATTCAAATTTTGATCGCACAAAAAAATAATGAAAAATCAAAAATTCCATTTTGCTGTGAAACTATGCAAGATACGAGAAAAGATCATTCCACCAAAATTGTGCACCCAAAAAAGATCTACAAATTTCTTATTATTTACTTTTTGATATGACGCGTAGTTTTTGTTTTATTCGTAAAAAACAGCATTGAAAATAGAAAAATCAAATTTTTAGACGAATAACACGAGCTACGAAAAAAATGACAAGAACAACACTTGTTCATCCATGGAAGAGGTACACATTTGTTGAAAATCATGTTTCGATAGGATGCGTAGTTTTTGTTTTATTCGTGAAAATAACATTGGCAGTAAAAAAAATCAAATTTTTGAAAAAACAATGCAAGGTACGAAAACAGATAAACGAACAAAAATTGTGCATTAAAAAAAGATTTACAAACTTGTAATCAATTTTTGTTGTAAGAATATATTCAAAATGAAAAAATTAACTTTTTTGAAAAACGGCACAAGCTAAAATAAAATTTTAATGAATAAAATTTGTCGCCTAAATTATATCATTATTTTTCATTTGAAATCAAATACAAATTTAGCAATTTGTATATGAAGAACATATAACACGAAGCACAAAGTGCACGCTCAGTGTATTTACCAAATCGCACGTCGTAAGTGCGTTCAAACTTTTTTGTTTCTATCATACGGTGCACAGAACCGAGCGTGGAACGCAAGGTTCAAATGATTTTCAAATCAAATATCGAGCGCGAAGCGCGAGTGTCTGGATGAGAATGTGTTCCTTAAGGTCGATAGAACCTTGAGTAAATAAAGTTCCTTTTCAGTCTAAAATAAAAACAAATTTAACAATCACTTAATATGTAGAGGTTTTGATAATTTTATAATATTTGCAAACAAACTTTTTCTTTTCATCGAAGTCGAACACGAAGTTGAAAAATCTAGAGCAACCGAGCGTAAAGCGCGATGTAGATACGCCCGAGCGCGTAGCGCGAGGTGAATACATAATCGAGCGCGAAGCGCGCGATGAGAATGTGCCCGCGAAGCGGGCAGATTTTTTCAGTTTAAAATCAATGAATCAATGAATTTTTCATTGAAAAAATGTTTTTATGTGGATTCTGAGAACCTCAAGAACAACATATTAAAAGTTCAAATTAAAAAGTGGATAACTTCGTGGTTGAAATCTTAAATGAAAAAAAAGTTGAGTTTGCCCATGTTAATTACATAAGAACTTCAAAGACGATGGGCAACCTCTAAATATTGTTTAAAATTAAAATAAAAAAAATTTGGTTTCTACAAAAGCATAAAGTATCGTTATTTGCACTTCACTCCTAAAAAACCCAAAAGTGTTTTTTTCTGGTCACCCTAGTATACAGTCATGAAATAGTTATAAAAAAATTCTTCATGTTTTCGAATACTTGAATTGAGTAAGTGCGTGGTTCAGAAACGAAATGAATAGGCTACCCAGATATACGTACTTGTCAACTTGTTCTAATATGTCATCATTTAGGACAATGTTGCACATTGTTTTCTCACTTTTTCCCTCAAATACCATGATTTTTGTTTTATTTACGTTAATTTTAAGGCTCATGTTCTCCATGCTTATATTAAGTTTATTTAACATTCTTTGCAAGTGCTCGATTGATTCTACCATAACAATCTTGTCATCTGCGAAAGCTAACCCACGCACCTTCACTGTTTTAAAATCTACACCTTCTTCGTCGAAGAGGGCCGTTCTTAGACACTTATCCACAAATATGATAAATAGCCATGAGGACATAACGCATCCTTGTTTCACGCCTTGCATAATATCGAACCAGTCACTCAGTTTCCCATTTACCCTGACACTCGCTTTACTACCTGTATATATTGTTTTTATTGCTTGTAGGAGCCATCCATTGACTCCGTACTCTTTAAGGACTTCCCAAAGTTTACTTCTGTGTACCTTGTCAAATGCTTTTTTTAGGTCAACAAATGCACAGAAAACTTTCTTTCCTACTCTCAAGCTTTTTTCTGTTATCTATCTCAAGCTAAATATCTGATCTGTACATGATCTTCCTGGCATAAATCCACTTTGGACTTCCCATATCTTTTCTTCTGTGATTTACATTACCCTACAAATAAGTATTTCTGAGTATAATTTGGGAAATACATCAGTTTTAATAGAATAAATTGTTTGAAGCGCTGCAACTTATAAACTGTGCGTCTCACAGAAAAAGCACAAAGGACAGAAAGTTTGATTTTTTATTGATTTGTTATTAATTTCTTCAACCTAGAATCAGATTCTTTAATTTAAAAAATAAAAATAACACAATTTAATTTTCAAACCGAAATTTTATCATGTGCCGTAGTACTATGTGATTATTTATTCATACTACATATGAAATTGTGTGAAAAAAAATTTCCATTACATGGATTTTATATTTTTTTCCATAGAATCGAACAATGCAATTCGTTTTTATGTTCGATCTCACAAATTTGAAAAAACTTTCTGAACAAATCTGGTTTAAATGAATAAAAAACATTTTTTTTTCGTAAAATCATCCCTTGGTCAAAAAATAATTTTCCGTGAAAAATTATAATTTTCAATTATTTATACAAAAATTGTTTGAAAAATGTGTTTAATTTTTTATGCGAAGTCAGTCTTGAAGCAAGTTGTCTAATTCGCAGCCTTCACTCAGATTCTTTTTACGCGGGCATGCAGTTTTCAGCTGTAGCACAACGCCAAGATTTTTTACTGTGTTTTCAGCGCGAATGATTAGCCGAGCGGCTTGAGCGGTTATGAATGAGTTGCGTTAAGGTGTTCTCACAAGAAAATCCGTTGCAGTGCGCTGGAGACGTCTCACGGACGTGCCGTCCGCGCACGAACACATAACACCAACCACTCGCGTGCAACCTGCCGTGCTGCTACGGTCTGTGGCATCACTTACTCAAGTTCGTTGCGAAATAGTGTAAGTAGCGACGTACTTGTGTACGTCACCGCACGGACCGCAGCAGCACCACAGTTTGCACGTGATTGGTTGGCGTTATGTGTCGTGCGCGGACGGCACGTCCGTGAGACGTCTCCAGCGCACTGCAGCGGATTTTCTTGTGCGACTGCCTTTAGTCTCGTGTCTACAGCAGGTCTGCCCAGATAGGGGAAAACTGCTCATTTGTCAGATGGGAATTCAACACCACGACCGACCTCTACTCATTCAACTTCACGAGAGCGACCCCCCCCCCCTCCCCCAAGCCTCTGGACCTGAGAAGATGGAAGTGGTGGTGGAACTCGAACATGTGGCTAATGAGCAGTTTTCCCCTATCTGGGCAGACCTGGTCTAGAGTATAGGTAGTTCTCATCCCCGCAGCGGTCGTCCGATTCTTCAGAGCGTAAAAAGTGCGCCATTAATGTAAGTAGTAATTGTGTGTATTATATTATGTTTAAATAAATATATTAGTTGAAAATAATAATATTATAAATTTAAAAAAAAATTTTTTATTTTTTTATTAGCATAAATGCCCAGCCTGACAGTCTATGAACTCTGATATTTCTTCAAGTACTATTTGGATGATTTTCCATTACGATATTTTCAAATTTTCAAATGCTTTTAGACTAATCCTAAAGTCACAGACTCGGTCAATGAAAATTTCCAGTACTTTTTTTCCGTGTGGAATGAAAAGTTTAATAACTCAATTAGGTCAAAATTTATAGAAAAATGAGAAAACGGAAAACGAATCTCTGTTATGAATTAGTTAAACGATTGTGTTTGAGTTTAGTATGTAAAACCGCAAGGTTTTGCGGTTTATGAAAATACATCATAGAAGCTTGAACGACTACAGTGTAGATCGACCTGTACATATAGAAAAGCCGATGTCCATTTTCCGTGTGGCCGAAATCCGATTAGAGGAGAGTGTTTCTAAGGGTTTCCGCGTGGCACCCAGGCAGCTGCCTTGTATCTTGAAGTACACGAAACGCAGGCTATCTCAGTACTAGTACTTTAGTACACGGCAAAAAAGTGCTTGAAATTTCCATTGACCTAGTCTGTAACTTTTGGATGTGTCTAAAAGCATTTGAAAATTTGAAAATATCGCATTGCAAAATCATGCAAATAGTGCTTGAAGGAATATAAGACTTCTTAGATTGCGTCCAGCATAGTCAGTGAAGCACTCCTAGACTCCATCAACAAAAAATCACAGACAGATTTTTAAGCGGTTCAGCACTCCAATATTGAATTCTCGAAGGCAGTCAAGGAAGGGTTCATAGACTGTCAAGCTAGCCATTTATGCTAATAAAAAAATAAAAAATTCTTTTTCAAATTTATAATATAATTATATTTAACTTATATATTTATTTAAACATAATATAACACACATAATTGCTACTTATATTAATCGTACGCTTTTTTCGCTCAAAAAAATCGGACGCACGCTGCGGGGATTAGAACTACCTATACTGTAGACACGAGACTAACGCAACTCATTCCTAACCGCTCAAGCTCCGCGGCTAATCATTTGCGCTGAAAACAAGGTAAAAAATCTTGGCGTTGTGTTACAGCTGAAAACTGCATGGCCGCGTAAAAGGAATTTGAGTGAGGGCTGCGAATTAGAAAACTCGCAGCAAGACTGACTTTGCATAATAAATTAAACACATTGTTTAAACAATTTTTGTTTAAATAATTGAAAAACATAATTTTTCACGGAAAATTATTGTTTGACCAAGGGATGATTTTACGTAAAAAAATACGTTTCTTCTTCATTTAAACTAAAATTGTTTGAATAATTTTTTCAAATTTGTGAGATATAAAATAAAAACTAATTGCACCGTTCGATTCTATGGAAAAAATATAAAATCCATGAAAGGGAAATAGTACTACGGCACAGGATAAAATTTCAGTTTAAAAATTAAATTGAGTTTTTTTTATTTGTCAAATTAAAGAATTTGATTCTAGATTGAAGAAATTAATAACAAGTAAACAAAAAATCTAACTTTTTGTCCTTTTTGCTCTTTTTGTGAAACGCACTGTTTATAAGTTGCAGCGTTATAAACAAATTATTTTGATAAAACTGATGTATTTACCAAATTATATCAATAGATTATTGATAAACAAAATTTTTAACTTGGGCAAAAACTTACTCGCGTTTACACTCTTAAAGGATGAAAGAATTACTGAGATAGATTCGAAAATACTTTTTATAGATTGTTATTGAAAACATAGTTATTTCAAATGAAATTTTTGACGAGAAATATCAATTTTAACAACAATCCATGAAAAGTATTTTAGATTCTATATCAGAATAATAAATTTGGTTAAATAAATAAGTCAATTGTTTAAACAATGGTTGTGTATCTTTTTGAAAAAAATAACTCAGATATTCGATTTGTAATATCTCGGGGACCTCTGAGCGTTTGAAAAACTATTATTGGTCACTCCATTAACTTCTAAACAACTTTTTATTATTTACTAAAATTATAAATATGAAGATGGCTTTTATGTAAATGTTTTTGGAATGAAAAAAAAAAAATTTCTTCTATTATGCGACACATTCTTATATTTTATTTCAATATTTTTATAAATATTTTATATACAGAAATAAGAACTTGAAAATAAAATCTGCTTACATCCAGTTCTTTGCAATGTAACAATAGCCATATTCTAATTTATTTCGAATGGAAATAAGTGTATTATTAGTAATATCGCGAAGATTGAGAAAGACGTAGAAATACTTAATACCACTAAAAATTTTGAAGCCTGTGAATGTTCGTTTAAGAAACATTCGTACAACTTTGTTAAAGGAATTTGATATCTAGCAGAATAAGGTAGCAAGTGAATAAAATTTTTCACCTCATCCAAATCTTGGAGATTTGAATCCCTTATGCGTCCAGTTGTAAAAATAAATGATCGATTTTAAATTCAAAGGAAGGCATACCTTTTTTATCATAAATAAGAATCTTAAATCATTCTTAATATCTTTATGCGTCTTACAATTACTTTTTGTTGGAATCAATTGATTTGCACATTTAATCATTTTAAATGGGCAAGCCAATGTTAAGGAATCTGGCTGCCGACTTGACGCATGCGCAGTGAAAAAGGATTCGAGGTTTGGGAGCAATGAATCTTCACGCAGTGTTTACTACACTCATACTAATGTGAATTTGTCACTGAGCGCCACTGAGCGCGCCTCTGAAAATTCCCGCAGATAGTCATGGAGTGTTTCCCTGACTCGTATTCGAGTTCGTAGTTTCTGAATCACGCACTTATTCAATTCAAGCCTTTGAAAATATGAAGAGTTTTTTTATAGCCATTTCATGACTGTAGACATTTTCTTTGTAAACTGTCTCATAAGAATCCCAAGACTGTTGTTCCTTGACTGTGCTTGCTAACTTCCATAACTTTTCTTTATGTTTCCATGAAAATTCATGACCACTTTATAGAAAGTATACGAGACACTAAAAATGATTCCAAAGCTTATTTTTTCCGTGCAGGGTCTGGAAGAGGTCTATCGTTAATTTTAATTCCACGAAGAAGACATCCTATAAGTTTTATGATCACCAAATAATTGCTGTGGCGACGAGAATTTTTTTTTACAAAAAATAACTGCGTGGGTGACCTCCCCAAATTCCCGCCCAATCTTCTCAAATGCCTGATTGACGTTTCAGAATGCCTGCTACATCCTCAACTTCTCACTGCTTACCTCAAGGCCCTTTATCAGAATGTGTAATCGGTTCTGAATTTTGAGGCCACACGGTTGAATATTTTTTTATAATTTTTTGCATACGTCATCTACATAATAATATCTCGGAGCAAGCAGACAGAGACAGGAAAAGCGAGCCAATAATTAAATCGCAAAGCTATGTTAGTTTCTACTGATTTGCTGAATAAATAACCCGTATCTGCATCTATTGTCACTGAGAACTGAATCTATCCAGGCACGCGTCAGCGGTAAGCTATCCGATCGAACGAAAAATCAAATTGAAAAATCGAGAAATTTGAGGGCCTTAAAAATTGAATTCGGTGAATTAATACCCAAAGACTTTGAAATCCGTCAAGAAATAGAGCCAGTAGATGATTATGAACAATAGATTCCAAGTCTTGATTACTGGGCGGATGTCAGCTAGCTTGAACAAGGTGTTTTCGGTAAGTATCCGACCTTGTGGTGTGCCAGAAGTAAAAGTGAATTCCGGTCAATGGCGATGATATTTCCATTAAAGAACTCCTCACTAGAAGCCACAACCTCGTTTCAGCGATCCTCCCACTTTCGGAAGCACTCTGTTCGAAACACTGACTTAACAGCTACTTTGTCGCATTCTGTTTTATTTCCTCTACGTCTTGGAATAATTTTCATTGTATAGGATACTTTAATTTGGGAAACGGTCCGAAATCACAGGGAGGCAGGACAGACCACTCTGCCACAAATCAGGCTGTTTACTTCTTATTGCGTCACGTAGTCGCTTACGAACCTCTTGGTACGACCACTTTTAAATCGCCTAAATCACTCTTTAAGAGTATCACTCATAGACGTATCAGCATGCACTATCTGAATCATAACATTGGTTTCCCATCTTGATGTCCAATTTTTTAGCAAAATTTAATGGAATTTTCGCTCGATGCGTTCCGTCATCCTGAAAGGCGACGCGTACGTAGTTGGACGTACACACAACTGCGTATACTAGTCGACTAATGATTGGCAGTCACTGAGTAGAGGGCCTCACAGAGGTCTCCACTGAACGGTAAATACCTGTTTTCAAAAATAGCCCAAGTAGGCACAAAGTTAGAGCACAAGGTCGGATACTTTGCGGACAGAGCGCGTATCATGAAGTCCTCCTAACGAAGGACAGCGCAGTAGCCGCACGTTGGCAGTGGCGATACGACAGCGACACGAGAAGCGAGCCAATAATTAAATCGCAAAGCGCAGTTTGTTTCAGCTGGTTTGCCAACTAAACGGTAACTACCTTTATTGTCGCTGAGAATCGAGGCTATCGAGGCTATCGAGGCAGGCGTCGGCGGCAATCTATCCGATCGAATATCCAACGAGCGCGGCTCAATGGGGCCACGATCAAAAGCCGCGCATGCAGGATCTCCCTGGATAACGGCATTAATTGAATCGCTATCGGACGTGCCGTGGTCCCGCGTTATTCTATTACCGAAGCAGCCATTGTCTTCCATGGTTTATAGTTCCCCCAAAATTCACGAGTGAGATAGTTGAATTTTCCCCGCGACAATTTTGCGGTCAATCGATCGTTCGTTCACTCGACACTCCCATCCTTTACGAAGACATTACACCTCGGCGACCACCCTGGACCAGCGGACCAGCCACAACCACCAATTCCGATACATACACGAATACACGAATACACGAATGGATTTGGCCTTTGCTAATCGATCCCAATTCTGTTTCTGTCACTATCCAGACTTTGATCCTTTGTAGTCGGCTTAATGACAAAGCGTGGTGGAGCTTGTGAACTAACAGATATTATTAGTATGACTACTGTCTGTCCAAAAAGTTTAGGCACCGCGACTCTTCTACAGATTTTCGTGAAAATCTCAGCAGAAAAAAATTCTAAAAATATGGGACAACATTCATGTTGCAGGTGAAGGTTGTGCCAATACTGATACAGATTTTCAAAATTTGCAGACGATTAGAGATTATTTCCGGGCGACTGAAAGGGGGAAAAGCATAATAAGCATATGATTATTTCAGAATACTCATCTTTGATTATCTTTAGGCCTTTTGTATTTTTCCAAGAAGAAAATAATTTTTTAAACACTAAAGTGCAACGTTTTGCTCATTGGTAACACGCGCAGCATTGTCAGAAGCCAAAAATGTGTAATTTGCTTCAAGAACCATCTCTGTACGTTCCTTAGTTCCGGAGATGACACCTCCCCACTCTTTTGTTAATAACTTATCAACAAATAATTATTTCTGACTCTCAATAGCACTACGGGGCACAGAAAGAATCAGCGAAACACATATATTTTTTGCAGATTTTTCATAATTCTTTACAGTGACTTACCGCCATTCAAAGTTGAGTACTCTGAAATGATCATATGATTATTATGCTTGTTCACCTTTCACTCGCCCGGAAATAATAGCTAATCGTCTGAAAATTTTGAAACTCTGAATCAATATTGGCGAAACCTTCACCTGCAACATACATGTTGTCTCATATTTTTAGAATTTTTTTCTGCTGCCATTTTCACGAAAATCTGTACAAAAATCGCGGTGCCTTAACTTTTTGGACGGACAGTAGTAGTAAATGCACGCGCCAATCGCCCGTTCACTTTCCCAGGTCTTTATTTTCTAATATTAGTGGCCGTCCATAAACTAAGTCACCAATTTTGGACTGTTTTTGACACCCCCGTCACCCCTTATTAAAAATCGTAGTTTTGTCTCCACCCCCCCCCCCCCAACAAAAAAAAAACGTAGCCCAAAACTCTCTCAAAACAGGAGAAATAGGGAGAATTTTTTACAAAATTCGGAGAATAATAAGGGAATAAATTCTTTTAAATAAAATTAATGTAAATAACATATTGAGTTGATTATGGTATACTTTAAACTCCTAATATTTCAAGTCGAGATAAATTGCATTTTCAACACAATAGTGAATTTTCAAACAAAAAAGATTTCCTATCATATGAGACGAATTTTCAACCCGAATGGACAAATTTTCAATTATAAAAAAATTAATTATTAATCAAAAAGTTGCATTGAAAACAAAGTAGATGAAGTTTGGAGCAAAAACGAGGAATTGTCAACAAAATAGTTGAAATCTAATCCAAATAGTTACATTTTATAGCTGATAATACGAATGTTTTCAAAGACAGTTGAATTATTCAACAAGAAAGTTCATTTTCAATCAAGAAAGGTGAATTTGAAACCAAGAGAGATCACTTTTCTCCCAAGATAAATGGATTTGCAAATTGAAAACATAAGTTTTTAACAAACCAGCTGATTTTTGACCAAACAAGATAACCTCATCAAGATAGCTTAATTATCAAAAAAAAAAATAAACTTCAAACAAAATAGTTGAATTTTGGTTGAAAAGTAATATTTTACTTTCCACCAAAAGGTGAGTTTCCTGCCAGTTGAATAGAAAAAAAAGAATTTTCTTGAAAATACTTGAATCCTCAAACAACCAGATGAATTTTCACCCAAGAAAGATGATTTTTCGACAGAAAAGTTAATTTTTGAAGGAATACATGCATTTTCATAAATGTAGCCTCATTTCTAACCAAATAGATGAATTTTTAACTAAAATATTGAATCTTCAACCGAAGAAATGCATTTTTTTCAGAGCATTTGAACTTTAAATCACGTAGTTTATTCTCAAACAAAAACGAAGATGAACCCTCATCGAAACATTTAATAGGTTATATTCTACAAAAAAATATTTTAAATTCAAATAGAAAACAATTTAAATGAAAAAAAAAACGAATTTATAACCGAATAGTTGGACCCTTTTGAATTTTAATTTTTGATTTTTAATTTTCTACCACAAAAGACAAAGAACCCAGCACAAAATACCAAGAAAAAAATGTTTAGTCGTTTGAGGTTAAACTGCCTTGAATTTATTCTTTAAGGTGTCCCGAATAAAAGTTCTTATGAGTACTAGGTCCCAAAAGGCCTTCCCTGCTGGAAGTAAACGGATTTGAACGGATAGGAATTAGCAGATTCAAACGGATAGAATTTTTTTATCCGTTTGAATGAGCACTTTGCATCCTAATCAATCATGTTCTATCCTTTGTGATGTTTTTAAATCTTTATACGATTGAATAATTTTCAATACGTGGAGTGGAATCTAATCCGCCCCTATCCGTTCAGTCCGAACTTTTCGATCCTTATCTATCGGTGAGATGGTATCCTATTTATCCGTTTTAATCCGTCTTCAACGAAAAATATTCTATCCTTATGAATCCTTTTTAATCCATCTTCAACTAAAAATAATCTACCCATATCTATCCGTTTAAATCCGTCTTCAAGTAAAATTATTCTATCCATATTTATCCGTTTTAATCAGACCTCAACTACAGTAATACTCTATCCGTGTCCATCCTTTTGAATCTGTATTTAACTGATAATATTCTATCCTCGAATATCAGTTTGAATAAAAAAAAATTCTATCCGTATGTATCTGCAGTGAAAACTATAATGCTAATTCGTATTTGATAGAAAATCACGAATTATAACGGACAGTCAATGATTTTTTTAAAGAAAGGATTGAAGAAGGATAAGTAATGGTTCGCATGAATTACGAGTCTATCCGTATTACATAATGATAAAAATCAATGTACTTTGCGGATAGACAAGGATTAGGTGACAGATAGAAGGATTGAAGAGGATAAGCATTGATTGTCTCGGATACCTTTTCAATCCGTGATAGGTGTCGAGATAAAACTGAAGTAGTTCGCGGATAGAAAAGAATACGGAGACGGATAGAAAATTATGGATATGAACACATAGGAAATCCATTTTATGGTGAAAGGATTGAAGATGATAAAAAATGATTGGTTCGGATTAAGATTCTATCCATGTGATATAACGAGAAAAATCAAAGTAGCTCGCGGATAGACAAAGATAGGGTGACGGATAGAAAATCATGGATAAGAACGGATAGCCAATTCTTTCTGTCGAGAAAAGCTTCATGAGGATAAGCATTGACTGTCATGTATAAGTATCGTATGCGTTCTTGATAACAAGGAAAGTCTAAGTAGGTCGCGGATAAAAAAGAATAGGTTGCCGGATAGAAAATCATGAATTGAAACAGATGGAAAACATAAATACATTGCTTAT
>CAKNYM010052036.1:394523-406794 GCA_932195095.1 Andricus curvator
TAAATATCGTCATTTTATGACCTTCAAGTGCCTGTAACTTGAAACCTCGGGACTCCTTAAAGAATACATTCCAGGCAGTTTAACCTCAAACGACTGAACGTTTTTTTCTTTTTATTTTATCCGGGGTTCTTTTCAACCAAATAGTTCAATTTTCAACTATAAAAGATGAATTTTCAATTAAAAATATCAATTTTCAACGAAAAATTGAATAGACACATTTTTAGTTCATGAAAATAATGCTCAACCAAGGAAAGCATGAATTTTTAACAAAATCGTTTAATTTTCTGCTGAATTGTTGAGTTTTTAAGCTAAAAAGGAAAATTTTCTACAAACATTTAAATCTGCATCCCGAAAATATGCATTTTCATCTAAAATGATGAATCTTCAAAAAAAAAAAAAAGATGAATTTTCAACCGAAGATGGAAATAGAAGCATTTTATGTGAAAAAGTAATGCTAGAGAAAATCGATTTTTCAACAAAATCGTTTAATTTTCCACCACAGAGATGAATTTTTAACTGAAATGACGAATCTTCAACAACAACGAAATGAATTTTCAGCGAGCGATCAACATTCAACCCAAAAGATTATTTTTTTACCATGAAGATCAATTTTCTGAAAATGGAATAGTTAACTACTACAAATTTCGATGGTAAAACGATTACTTCGTACAACTAATTTTTGAAGGACAAAAAAATTTGCTTCAGTCTGGATTTAAATTGAGAATTATGTTAGCGTTCTGAGTTTAGCATTAACCAGTTACGCCACCGAGGCCTCAGCAGATCTTTTCTTTTAGGGAGGTAGCGGGCATTTAGAGAGGTCAGACTGGCACTTAAGGGAGTAACGGGCCTTTAAGAAGGTAGTAAGTTGTAAAGCAAGTAGCAAGCATTAGTGATGATTGGTGGGTATTCATCGATGTCGATGGCGCAGCCACGGAGGTAGTGGCCATTTAAGGAAGTTGGTCAGGAAGTTAAAAAGGTACCAGGCTTTTAGGGCGATTGTTTTGACAGTTGCAAAGGTAGCAGTTATTTAGGGAGGCAATCAGGCATTTGAGCAGGCTGAGCGTGCATTTACGGAGTATGGGCAGGCAGTTAGGGAAACCGGGCAGGCTGTTACAAAAGTAGTAGGTGGTTAAGGAAGTAGCAGGCATTAGGGAGTATACGCGGTTATTTATTGATGTCCATGGCGCAGTGATGGAGGTAGTGGTCATTTAAGGATGTTATTCGGGCAAGTAAGAAATGTTCCAAGAATGTAGGGAGGTTTGCGGACATTTTAAAAGGTAGCAGCAATTTAGGGAGGAAATCAGGCATTTGAGAAGGCTAAGCGGGCATTTACGGAGTTCAGTCAGGCGGTTAGGGAAGTCGAGCGGGCTGTTACTGAGGTAGTAAGTAGTTAAGGAGGTAGTAGGTATTCAGGGACATTAGTCAGGTATTGAGAGGGATTGAATGTGCAGTTTTCAAGGAAGGTACTCAGGGAGGTGACGTTTATATAGAGAAGCTGGTCAGGCAGTTAAGGTAGTGGGCATTAAGGGAGGTTGGAAAAGCAATTACGGTGTTAGCTGTATTTTTAGAACGTAGTGAGTAGTTAAGGCGGTAGCAGACATTTAAGGAGGATGGGCAGGCATTCATGGAGGTCAATGGTGAAGTATCAGAGGTAGCGATCATTCAGGGTTTAGTCAGGCAGTTAGGAAGGTACCGAACATTTAGGGAGGTTGGTCGGGTATTTAGGGCAGTAAAGGGATCTTTATGGTGGTTTTTAGGTAATAAGCGGGCATTTATGGAGGTCTGACTGGTATTTAGAGAGGGTTTTTGCCCCTAAAATTGTGGCAGCGGCAAGATCTTTCTATAATAAAGAGATACTTATATTCTTCGCATTGACCGATGACTCGTTTTTATCCAACTATTCTTTGTACAGACGCTATGGTCATGAGCGAGCATCGTTTAAATTACGAGTGCATTTGATCTCGGGTCGGAGTTCATTTGGCGAGTTTCCAATTACAATTAAACCGATTACTACCGTTCGACGAACACGGCTAACAAAAAGAGCAGCGATATCGCTTCGGATCGCACGATCGCGAAATGTGGCTCCGCGAATGTGCAATGGACTTTATTATCTGCGTATGTATCGGAGAGGGTACCAAGCGAAGCCACGCGACAGAAGTACACATTACAACAATTTTCACAATGCACACATCCATTTAAACTAATTTCGCAGAACGTGGCTGATTATTTGTCTGTCGTTAATCTTTTTGATTAACCTATTTATCTTTACCTTTTTTAAATTCTGAACTCGTATTGCGTAATGGACAATTTCAAACCCTTTTTTTGATTAAATTTATTCAGTAAAAAGATCTTTTCCTTTCGCTCCGCTGGGATACGAACGCCAGGACAACTGATTTCCGGTCAGGTGCTCTAACCACTGAGCTAGTAGAGAGATAAGAGGAAGAATCCTTTTTCTGAAATAAGTTTCATTTTGCAAGATGTTATATACAAGTCAATTTTTACTAGGAATCTTAATTGTCATCGGAGATGGTAACGATCAATCAGAAGAGAAATCCTTTCACACTCACTGTGAAAATGGAAATCGACAATATCAATAAAATTTCTTTCCTCTAATACAGAAAATCTTGTAACGTCATCTCAGACTAGATGGAGCTATGAATTAAAAAATTCTTAAATTAAATTTATTCAGAAAAAAGATCTTCTGCTTTCGCTCCGCTGGGATCCGAACGCCAGGTCAACTGATTTCCGGTCAGGTGCTCTAACCACTGAGCTACTAGAGAGATCAGAGGGAGAATCATTTTTCTGGAATATGCTTTATTTTACAAGATGTTGTATACAAGTCAATTTTTACTAGGAATCTCTATTACTTGTATTATCCGTTCGTATCATAGAGGAGCAAAAGGAGAAGATCTTTTTTCTGAATAAATTTAATTTAAGAATTTTTTAATTCATAGCTCCATCTAGTCTGAGATGAAGTTAAAAGATTTTCTGTATTAGAGGATATAACTTTGATCGATATAGTAGATTTCCATTTTCACAGTGTGTGTGAAAGGATTTCTCTTCTGATTGATCGTTACCATCTCCGATGATAATACAGATTCCTAGAAAAAATTGACTTATCTTGCAAAATAAAGCGTATTTCAGAAGAAGGATTCTTCCTCTGATCTCTCTAGTAGCTCATTGGTTAGAGATCTTGACTGGAAATCAGTTGACCTGGCGTTCGTATCTCAGCGGAGCGAAATGAGAAGATCTTTTTTCTGAATAAATTTCATTTAACTTTTTTTATTGTATAGCTCCATCTAGTCCGAGATGACGCTAAATGATTTTCTGTATTAGAGGATATAACTTTGATTTTAAATTTTAAATTCGAAGCGATTAAAATCTGAGACTGTCCCGAAAGTATCCGAACTTGTCGTGTACCAGGATTAAGAGTTAATTTTTGTCAATTGCAATGATGTCCCCTTCAAAGCACTCCCCTTTGAAAGCCAGAACGTCATTCCAGTGATCTTCTCACTTTCGTAAGCCGAAGACGTGTTAGGCCGTGTT
The DNA here is from genome assembly GCA_932195095.1 of Andricus curvator. Classification (NCBI taxonomy): domain Eukaryota; kingdom Metazoa; phylum Arthropoda; class Insecta; order Hymenoptera; family Cynipidae; genus Andricus; species Andricus curvator. Next base: position 398,070 of record CAKNYM010052036.1, read on the forward strand.
TCACCAGAAATTGCTGAATATGCTGCGATGAATCGGCAGGTGAATTTTTGCGGTGAAGTTACCAGTCGCCACTTTGCCACAAATGAGGTACCACATTTTGAGGACTTTTGGCCTCTACGGGCCTGCGAGAGCAAGGGCCACTTTCCACTGAAGTACAACCACTTTTAAATTGCCGAAACCCATTTTTGATTTGAGTAGTGCCCATAGACTCATCACCATTACTTTCCAAATCATAACGATGGTTTCTGAACATGGATAGTCAAGTTTTCAGCCAAATATAATGCACAATCTTTTTTCGAAGCGTTTCGTCATCCAGAAATGCGGCGCGTACGTGGTTAGACATCTACAAAACTGCGTACACCAGTCGATTAAAGATTCGCAGGTCTATCACACTTAGCAGAAGCCCTCACAGAAGTCCCCCCTAAATGACAAATACCCGTTTTTGATAACAGCACTATTCGGCACAAAGTTTGAGCACAAGGTTGGATACTTTCCCGACACACCTCGCATTTCGTAGTCACTAAGTGTAATCAGACTGCGTTGGAAATATAAATTTTGTTTGAAATCGAGGTAGAATTATTATGATAATATGATACAACATTATTATTCAAGACGATACAATATGATACAATATTGCACAATACGGTACTGTATGATACTGTATAAACACTGTCTGACTATATGATACAATATGATGTAATATGATACAGTAGCATACGATATGATACAATATGATGCAACACAATACAATATGATACAATATCATATAACATGATGGAATATGATACAATATGACACAATATGAAACAAAATGATGCAGTGTGATTATGACATTTATGATTTTGTAAAGAATAAATTTCCTTCACGATACGAAACTTTAACTTATTTCAAATAAATGTACTTCTCATGATTATTTCAAAAACTGCAAAAGAATTTGACAGAACAAAAATGCTGTATTGTATCAATTAAATGTTACCTTATACGCAAGAATGCTCGAGATTTAACTTATGAAAACAGTGTGTTGCAGTGAGACCACACGGCAGAAGTCAAACTTTGATGGATTAACTTAGAAATTTTTCGTGAGGAATCATCATGAGTTTTGAGGAGATCGCATATTAAGAGAGTGCAGAGAGAGAGAGAGAGAGAGAGCAGCGCTGAGGCGTTTGTATAATACTATAACTGCGGTAAACAGGGATCGCAGACCTTAAACATTGACAATGACACGTTTCAGTTGCAAGTGTGGCTAACTGCAACCGTTTCCGACGTCTTTATGCATGATGTTTACAACACCATTTATAACTCAGTGAGAAGTTCCATGTTTATAAAAAGAAAATTCATGATTTTAAAAACAGCATACAGATACTAAAATCAATTATATCATATGATACTGTATTAAGTTTTATCATAGACTATCATAGCCTATCAGAATGTATCATAGTGTACCATACAGTATCATGGTGCATCATCATAGTGTGTCATAGTGTAACTTGGAACGACATACTGTATACCGTATTTTCCTGTATCGTATGATACTGTATCATACTGTATCACATTTAATCACATTATATCATACTTTATCATATTGTATCATATAGTGTGATAGTGTATCAAACTGTATCATAATGTATCATATTGTGTCATATTGTGCCATATTGTATCGTATTGCATTATATTGTATTATTCTGTATCACATTCCATCATGTTATATGATATTGTATCACATTGTATGATATTGTATCCTACTGTATCATATTGGATCATATTACATCACATTTCATCATATTGTATTGTATTGCATCATATTGTATCATATTATATTGTATTGTGTCATGCAGTGTGATATGTTTAATATTGTATCATACTGTATCATATTGTATTATATTGCATCATATTGTATCATATAGTATGGCAGTGTATCATATTACACCATACTATATCATATAGTAAGGCAGTGTATTATATTGTATCATACAGTACCATATTGTGCCACATAGTATCATGGTGTATCAGATTGCATCATAATATATGATACTGTATCATATTGTATTATAGTATATGATACTGTATCATATTGTATTATATTATATGATACTGTCTCATATTGAATCATATTGTATTATATTATATGATACGGTATCATATTGCATCATATTGTATGATATTGTTTCATATTACATGAGATTGTATCATATTGTATTATAAAGTGTGATGGTGTATCGTACAATATTATACAGTACCATGTTGTGCCATATTGTATTATGTTGTATCGAATTGCATCATATTGTATCATATTGCATCATAGTATATGATACTTTATCATAGTGTACCATAAAGTGTGATAGTGTATCATATTGTATCACATAGAGTGCTAGTGTATCACATTGTATCCTACTGGATCATATTGTGCCATATTGCATCATATTGTATATTATTACATCATATTGTATTATAGTGCATTATATTGTATAATACTTTATCATATTGCATCATATTGTATGATATTGTATCACATTGGGTGGTATGAAATCATGATGTTGTACCGTATTGTATCATATTGTACCATATTTTATAATAGTTTATTTTGTCGTATAATATTGTAGGATACTGTATCATATTATTTTATAATGTATCACATTGTATGATACGGTTTCATGTTTCATCGCATTGCGTGATATTGTATGATATTGTATGATATTGTGCGATAAACGGTGATATTGTATGGCACATACAGTATAACATTGTATCATATAGTAAGATTCACTGTAATATATCATGCTAATATATAAAAATATATCATACTGTATCGAAATGCATTATATTGTATCATATTTAAAAAGAGTGAGAATGGTGGGGGGAGAGTAGGGGCAGTGACCCTGCTCGGCCGTGCATGCAGTACTGCAATCGTATGGTCGTACGTGTCGTAGGGTCGTACGGTCGTACGGTCGTGCGTTTTTTTCAGTTCACTGCCATCCCAACGATTCACTAACGTCCCAAAGAAAGTTTCGCTTGGAAAAAAAAAACATTTTTGGTACCTAAATTTATTTTTGCTTCAAACACATTGACTTTCCAGTGTGGCTATAGTTCAGGGAAATCTTGTAAAGCAGGGAAAAGTCAGGAAATTTTATTGGTCAGGGAAAGTCCGCGAAATGTCAGGGATTACAAAAAAAAATTGCAAAAGCCGGGGAATTCCTAAAAAAGTCAGTTCAAATAACTTCCAATTAAATTTTAAATTTCTTAATATCAATTAAAAATTGTTTTCCTTGTTCGTCAAAGATTCTATTTCAAAAATGCAACAAGTTTAAAACTCTCGTCTTTGAATATTAATGGTCAGGGAAAAGAAAATTAAAAATTCTATTATTTGGTTGCAAATTCAACAATTTTGGTTAATATCCATCCTTTATCGTTAAAAATTCAACTTTTTTGCTCCAAAATTTCTCTTTCTGCGTGGAAAACTCATTTTTTTCAAACTTCATCTTTTTGGTTTAAAACTTCATCTAGTTTTGAAAAAATTCCATCCTTTTTGGTTAAAAATATAACTGTTCGATCAAAAATTAACATTCTTTGGTCGAGGATTCACTATTATGTTTGAAAATTCGTCTTTTTTGGTTACCCGGTTGAAGGTTGAACCGGTTTGTTAAAAAATCATTATCTTTTAGAAGATTCATCATTTTAGTTAAAATCTCATCTTCTTGGTTGAAAGTTTAACTACTTTGTTTAAAACTCCTTTTTTTTTTTGTTTGAAATAAATTTTTAGCAGATAATGTAACCATTTAATTTTTGGTTGAAAATTCATTTTTTATAATTGAAAATTCATCTTTTTTGGTAGAAAATTAAACTTCTTTGTTGAAAATTCTTCTTTTTGGCTGAAAATCAATCTTTGTAGCTTAAAAATTGAACTATTTTCTTAAAAATTGAACTATTATGGTTGAAAAATTAAGTATTATATTTTTCGTTGAGAATTCACCTTTTTTTTAATTCAACTTTTTCGGGTAAAAATTCAACTGATTTTGGCTGAAGTTTAATCTTTTTTGTATAAAACTTTGAGTATTTGGTTAAAATTACATCTTTGTAAGTATAAAATTCCAGAATTTGGTTAAAAATTCAAATATTTTGTTGATAATTTACTTATTTTGTGAAAAATTCGAGTATATTTTTCAAAAGTCATATGTTTTGCTAGAAAATTCAATTAATTTCTTGATTGTTTATATTTTTTTGTTAAAAATGCAACTGCCTTGAAAAATTTAATTCTCTGGTTAAAAATGCAACTGTTTTTGGAAATTTGACTGTTTTGTTGAAAATTCTTTTTTTTTATTGAAATATCTAGTATTCTATTTTTTGTTCATGGTTCATCTTTTTGTAGGGAGTTAAACTTTTTGGCTTGAAGATTCAACTGTTTTTGGTTGAAGTTAAATCTTTTTTGTTTGAAAATTCGACTATTTATAGAAAATTGAATATTTTGTTGAAAATTCAATTATTTTGTGGAAAATTCGTCCTTTTGTTGAAAATTTAATTATCTTGTTGAAAACGAAAATATTTTCTTAAAAGATCATCTTTTACGTCGAAAATTTAACTGTTTTGTTAAACATTTGTCTATTTGAGTAGAAAATTCATCATGAATGGTAGACAAGTGAAACAATTTTTCACATATAGAATCGCTCTTTTATTTTAAAAACTAAATAACGTCAGAGGTTTTTGTTTTTTGCGCTAATTCAAAGTATCGAATATTTCATTTGACCGTATTTGCGATTTTTCAAATTATATTCATCGAACTTTATTACGCTCGCTTCCTAAAAAAGTCATTTTCGAGAAAATCGAGTTTGAAATGTTCTCGACACACCATATAGAGTTTGGCGAAAACCAATTCCCATCGGCCGGTAGCTCAGGCAGTAGCGCTTCTGCTTCATGGCCGAAAGATTGCGTGGTCGACTCTCGCTGGCTGCAATATTTTTTTATTTTTTTTTATTTTCTATTTATCAAAATATTTATAAATATAATTTCCTTAATTAATGTTTAAAAATTCAAAAACAATAATTTTTGTAATGTCGTTTTTTATGAAAAACTGACTTCATTTAACTTGATCATATTTTACGCAAATACATTTTTTTCTATGAATGTTAACGGAAAATTGTATTTTAAATCAGAATTTTCAAACAGAACAGTTACTCATCAAAAAAATATTTGCTTCGGAAGGTATGAAAGGCGATCAAAAATACAATTTTGCGTTGAAAAACCTCGTTCATTTTAATTTATAATTTAAAATACAATTGTTGAAACATTATGAAAAAATTAGTTACATTTATAATCAATGAATTTGTTTACAAAGAAACGTGTTCAAGTTAAGAAATTCAGTTTTTCCGCGAAAAAAAAGGATTCAAAATATATCATTTGCGTTGACGGAAATTATATTCATAAATATTTTAATAAATAACAAATTAAAAAAACATTAAATAAAAAAAATCCAGCGAGAATCGAATACGCAACCTTTCGGTCATGAAAGAGAAGCGCTACTGCCTCAGCTATAACCTGTGACAAAAAAAATGGCGGGAAAGCGCTTATTAATGATTTAGCAAATTAATTCTCAGGTCATGAGCTTTCACTAAAAAAATGACAATTTTTTAAAACTGTAAGATTTTCATGTATAAGAGAAAGTAGGGATATGTGTGAGATAAGGAATGCCTGGCTGAATATTCTAGATAACCCTGAAAAAAATTCTATCAAAAAAATTATTATGTTTCTCAGTAAGTTTCACAAATGAGCATTATAATTAATTATATACTTCAAGGTTTTTTGATTTGCTTTTTTTTTAAGTACGGTTTATCTCCTCCGGGGTAATGTTTACCATCAACCTTTAATTTTAGTTTTTGCTTTTATTTATTTAAATAACAGTTAGTTTTAGAATTGCACTTTAACCTATTTGTATGAATCAAATGATTCTCAGACAAATAAAGCACTACTACGTGTCAAGGAGGTATAGAATAATTATGAGAATTTACCCAGAAGAACCAAGAGCCATATAATTTCCTTGCTGTCGAAAACGTGATAAAGTCTGCACAATTTATTTATTCGTACGGCATTTAATTTGATTAAACCACTCCTAGTGAGTGCTCCTTTTGACTAATATTTGCACAAGAGAACCATAACAGCTCTCGGAAAATTTCCTTGACAAAGAAAAAAAGAGAAAACGGGAATGGCATTGTTCTCGTATCGTATTGTCGTTTAGTGTGCCTCGTCAAGTTAATATCGTGCTATTCGGAATGTTATAACTCTTTCCACCTTTTATTTTTTAAATGTCTCGCTGTACTAAATTTTACACTCTTCTTCTCTCTTTGAGCGGCTAATTCCGGGTTCGTAAATCTTTTTCTAGGCAGGTGCATCGTAAGTGCGGCAGTTTTCACCGGAACCCATAAAGGTAACTTTATTCTTCTCGATAGTCGCCGGATTAAAGGTGGTTAAGGTTGCTTCTTTCGTTTTTTGACGCTTTAAGTTGAGCAAAGATTAGCTACAGCACACATGTGTGGCTGGCTTCATTTAGCGATATCCCCTGTAAAATTTAACCGCTGCACCACGATGCAAAGGATCTTGACGAAGTTCATAATAAAAAATCAAAATATAATTTTCAGTGTACTTGTACTTATTATAAATATTATTATTGTTATACAAAATGAAAAAGCTCATTTCTCTCTTAGGTTTAAAATGGCTACACCCCAATATTTACAAGGCATTTTTGTTAGAGTTGGATTCTCGAACAGCCTGTACGGGGCTGTCCCTGGTTTATTACCCAACCATTCACGGACTCGGCTGCAACCGAATCCGTAATTGGGGGACCCGTAGCTTGAGATGGGATCCAAACAACCAGATCCTCGGTATAAGTACTGAGAAACAAAAAATTTCCAGAAGTACCGGCTCAGGGATCGAACCCCGGATGAAGTCCGAGCGCCTAACCACCTGAGTGACCGATGCTATTATTATTATATAATTAAATAAGGAAGCTCATTTTTTGTTTAGGCTTAAGACGGTTACAACTAAATACGAGGAAGGCGTGTTTGTTAGAGTTGGATTTTTGAATAGCCTATTCTGGGCCGTCCCGGTATATACGAGATCTATCCAAATAATATCCCCCCTGAGTATCAAGTTCCCCTGGCCAGCACTCCCCAGTTTCAAAAATCACCACATAGGGTCAAATCCCACTTTCCAGCTCTCCCAAGCCTGAAAAATCACCCCTAAGTTGTAAGTTTCACTTTCCACTTCACCCCAGTCCTAAAAATGATCCATACGTGCCTAATCCGTCTGTCCAGCTCCCCAGCCCCAAAAATCACACTTTCCCAGCTCTTCCAGCGCCGAATATCACCCCTAAATGTAAAATCCACTCGTCCAGCTCTCCCCAGCCCCAAAAATCATTCGAACCCCCTGGAAATCCTCCATAAGTGTCTACTTCCCCTGTCCAGTTCTCATAGCCACAAAAATCACCCTTGTACAGGTCTTCCAGCCCCAAATATCATCCCTAAGTGTAAAATCCACTCGTCCAGCTGTCCATAGCTCCAAAAATCACCCCAAATTGTACAAGTTCACTTTCCAGTCCTCCTTAGCATAACAAATCATCCCTTGGTGTTAAATCTCTCTTTCCAGCTCTCCTTTGCCCCAAAATTGCTACTCACAGCCGGAAAAATCACTCTTGTGTGTGAAATCCCTATTTCCAGCACTCCCCAGATCCAAAAATCACCCCAAAGTGTTAAATCCCACAGTCCAACTCTCCCCAGCATCAAAAATCATCCCAAAGTGTCAAATCCGACTTTCCGTCTCTGCTCAGTCTCAAAAATCATTCCTAAGTATCAAATCTCCCCTTCCAGCTCTCGGTAGCCGTCAAATTCTTTCATCCTTTCATCCGGATTTTCTCAGCTCCAAAAACCACTCTCACTAAAAAATACCCTTATCTAGCAGCCCCAGCTAGAAAAATCATCCCAAATTTTCAAATCCTACTATCCAGCTCTCCTCAACATCCAAAATCACCTCTGAGTGTCAACTCAGTTGACAGTGTCAACGAAAAATCTCTCTTATGTTTAAAATCCCGTTTCCAGCACTCTCCAGCATCAAAGATTACCCCAAATTGTCAAATCCCACACTCCAGCTCTCCGTAAGTGCCAGATTCCCCTGTCCAGCTCTCCCGAACCCCAAAAATTACTCTGGTCTAGCTCTTTATAGCGGCGCAAATCACCCCTAAGTGGCAAACCTCCCCATCCAGCTCTCTCCAGTCGAAAAATCACTCCTGATTTCTTAATCCTTTTGTCCGTCACCAAACAACCTTGCCGCTCCTAAAAATTTGCCTCTTAGAATGTGCCCTAACAGGCGCGTCTGTTAAATCTCGCGCTACGCGCTCGGTCTCTGTACTTCCACCACATGTGTGCTTATACCTTTTACAGTTAGAGGCAAAGCATCGACAACTGTAATTTGGCGATTGTGAATTCTCTTTTGTTAAAGCTCCTTCGGCTTTAACAAACACATTCTCATCACGCATTTTGTGCTTCGCTCGCGATTTTGTCCAGAGTGCAAACTTTTCTACATCAGGTTTAACTCTAGCACATCAAATGAATATTATATTTATTTCTGTACCTCGGTCTGGGACTGCTTATTCAGATATTGCAAAATAATAAACAAATTTTTATTTTTCATAATTACCTTATTGTAATTATTATTATTATAGATTAGCAGTTCGAACTCGAAAGTTCAT
>CAKNYM010052036.1:411794-534460 GCA_932195095.1 Andricus curvator
AGGCTTGGGATTTGTGGGCTTGGGATATTTAGGTTTGGGATATGTGGCTACTGTGAGCGGTCTTGACAGTTCACGTTTCGAGGGTCGATTTATTAACAAGGCCAGTGCGAGGCAACTCCCGAAACTGTTATTATATGGGACTCTGAGTGTGAATGGGTTTTTTGTTGTCACCCTACTGTGCAGCTAATACGGTATGAAATGGATTCGGGCCGGATTCAAGAAATTTTTCCATACACAACTCTGACAATTCTGACTCGGTTCAGAAATAAATTTCCGCAGATAAAATGAAATCCACCCGTAACTGGTGATTACATCGTACAGTAATCTTTTAACTTGTCTGTGAAATATTTCTTGCAACGTGTAATCCGGTAGAACATTACGTTCAGTTCGTAATGCCATCGCATTGGTTTAGGCTATTCGAACAAAAAGGCCGTCTAAAATATGTGAATTTCTTTATCTCTCGGATAAAGCTTGAAATACGTACGGCAAGAGTACTAAAGCACCTAGCGTGGCAATAATGGCAGTGCTTGGAAAAACTTTTAAACTAGAAAATGTTCCTTCTGAAATATTAAACTTTGTATAGTTATTTATAAGGCATAATGATTGCATTTGACTACTTGCAAATAGAAAACTCAGTGCCGGATTCACACAATACAAACATTCGTTTCTCATATTTGTTACGGCCACTAAATAACTGTGCCAAGTCTTAGTTCAAAATTGTTTGAATTTTTTAAAGAAAGTTGTGGTAACAATTTCGAGCTACCTATTTTTTCTTTTTATCAAAACTCAATTGCTAATAATGATGGAGTAAAATGTTTGAGACAGTTTTTATTCGCAATTTATTGAAATTTTAGGGCAAAATACAAAATAAAAAATGTCAATTTTTTCATTTGTTTATTTGAAAAAAGATTGTCAGTTTAAATCATGTCCTCCACGAGATCACGATGTGGCTTCATGATTATTTTTAATGCATATTGAATTGTTAAGAGAATGATCAGAATCAAATTTCGGAAGATTTCCAACAATTTAAGAAATTACGTTTTCTTAAATTACGCTTATTAAATTTGTCAGAAAAAATATAATTAGGTACAGTTTCGTTCCTAATTTAAGTATTAATATTCATTTCAATATGAAAATGTTTCCCAAAATGAACAAGTCTTAAAGAAAATTATGAAACAAATTATTTATGACTTGAAGTGATTAAATGTCTCTTAAAAAAATTTGTATTTCTTGACATTTACAGTCATTTTCCACATATCTTTCGATGAAAAATTTTTTGAATGAAATATCTTATTGAAGTACTCATATTTTGAAATGCTGAAGGTGGAATAAAATACATCATGAAAATACTCACTTTTAATATTTTGAAATATTTTTACCTGTTGCGCACATATTTTAAAGTTTTATATTTTCATACATTCTAGGGTTAGACTTAATTAAAAAAAAAACGTATTTTGACTGTGGTTTGAAAAGTTTTTTATTTCAAAAATTTAATTATCTAAAGCGGACAAGTTTTTGGCAATCACGCATCTCCAAATTGTGAATAAAGGGTGTCATGATATAACCATGCAAGTCCCACTTTTTTAAAAACACTTTTTATTGGCTCATAAAATCTATAAAAAGAACATGGTAGAACATATTGAAAAATGTACTTTCATACGAATATCGGACTTCGAAGACCTTCTGACATTGACAAAATATTTTTCTACACGAAATTCTCCTAATTGCCATACCTTTTGCAACTCATAAGGCTACTGGAGCTTACCATTTTCTTTAGTTATATGCAATTTCCTTCAAGGACCCTGTCCCGAGATCCACACCTTCTTCGTCGAAGAGGGCCATTTTTAGCCACTTGTGAATGTGAATAATTAATTTAAAAAACATTTTTAAAAATACCGATATTAGCATAAATGTTACATAAAACTGCTAGTTTGCATTTTTTGGAGCATGTTCAGAGCACAATACATGAGGATCAGGGGGGGGGGGAGTTAAAAGTTATTGGCTGAAAATCATTCCTTAAACCTTCCCTAAGAAGTGGCCAAACTTTACTCTACAAAAAGTTGAAAAGAAGTATTTCTTTCTCCCATTTTTTGGAAAACCGATCTGTGTAATGGAAAATTAACTTGATTTTCGAAGTACAATTTTCAGTTTTCTATCATCATATTTTAAAAGTATTAACGTAATGCGAACTGATAAGAAAATCCAACCATTTTTGGTTGAATGTTCATTATTCTCTGTTGAAAAGTCTACTATGAAATTTTTGGTTAAGAACTCATTTTTTTTGTTAAAAGTTTGATTATTTGGTTAATAATTTAATCATTTTCTTAAGAATTAAAAAAAATGGTTGAAATGTCACTTTCTTGGTTGAAAATTTAATTATTTGGTTGAAAAATCGTCTTTTTGGCTTAAAAATTCAATAATTTGATTAACATTTTTGGTTTCTTTTTTTTGCTCTAAAATTTGTGTTGTTTTTTAAACGAAATTCGTCTTTTTGGGTTGAAAATCAACAATTTGATTACCATTTTTCGTAATCAAATTGTCGAATTTCTAAGCCAAAAAGCAAATGTATGTATGTATATGTATACCATTAAGCCATTTCCCTTTCAGGGTAGGCGTGACACTACCGGATTCGAGTAGTGTTTCTAGGTTAGTTTCTTGTAGTAAATAACTACAAGTGTGGGCTCACCACACCCACGATGTGCCAACAGCACTCAGTTTTCTCGAATGGTCACCCATCCAAGTACTAACCGCGCCCAACGCTGCTTAACTTCAGTGATCTGACGAGAACTGGTTTTTTCAGCGTGGTATGGCTGTTGGTGTGAAAATAGCATAATTAATATGCTATATATAAAGGATATGCTATATAATATATAATATTTATATTAATAAAAATAAAATTAATAAATTTATTTGGTTATAAATATATAACATGCTCCAAAAAATGCAAACTAGCAGTTTTATGTAACATTTATGCTAAAATCGGTATTTTTAAAAAATTTTTAATTCACCCCATTTTAATTCACAAATATTATAATATATATATTTATATATATATATATATATATAAATAGTTGTTAAATAATAAAACTATTAACGAAAAAAAGTAACTCTCAACCAAAAATGTTATAGTATAGTTTTCAAAAGAGAATAATGAACTTTCAACGAAAAATAGTTGCATTTTCTCATCAGTTCGCATTACTTTTATACTTTGAAAATATTGGGATAGAAAACTGGAAATTGTGGTTCAAAAATCAAGTTAATTTACCATTGCACAGCCCGATCCTCATGTATTGTGCGCTGAACATGCCCAAAAAATGCAAAGGAGCAGTTTTATGTAAAATTCAGGCTAAAAATTGTATATTTTAAAATGTTTTCTGAATTATTTATTTACCTGGACAAGTTTCTAAGAATAGACCTCTTTGACGAAGAAGGTGTGGATCTCGAGACAGTGAGGGTACGTGGGTTAGCGTTCGCAGATATTAAGGCTGTTATGGCAGAGTCAATCGATGACTTGCAAAGAATTTTGAGCAAACTGAATACAAGCATGAAGAACGTGAGCCACAAAATTAATGTAAATAAAATAAAAATTATATTTTTTGAAGCAAATCATAAATCGTGTATTACTAAAGAAATTGGTAAACTCCAGTGGCCATATAAACTGCAAAAGATATGGCAATCAGGAGAATTTCGTGTAGAAAAATATTTTGTCAGTGTCAAAACTTTCAAAAACATTCTAGACATCTATTTTTATTGCAAATAATGAAAAAGCCACTTCTATGATTTTTCTAATAGTCATGTAAAGTCTTCGAAGTCCGATATTCGTACGAAAGCACGTTTTTCAATTTTTTCTACCATATTCTACCAGTTCAAAAAGTCTCAAGAAATTCATAATAAATCCTTGATATGTAAACAAACTGCGTATTTTTTTTCGCTAATGTATGTATTTTTGTTTTCGAGAAAATTCGACTTAAAATATTTGAATGTCTGTCAAAATATAAATTTCGCGCCAAAAATGCTTGAAAAAATGTATTAACTATATTTTTAAGAGATCTTCAATTTGACACCATGTTGATTAAAATCCGTCAAAAAGAATCCGAGATATACGCAAAAAAACTGTGAAATCATAAACGTGACCTTGAAAGGTCATCTTCAAGGTTAAAAGCCTTTAGGAAAGAGTTTTCTTTTTCTAGCGTACATATATAGGACCAACTCCGGTTGAATAAGGCTCAAGGGCACTTTTTACATACTTATCCGGCTAGGCCCTTCACTATTGGAATAATTTAATTAATGTAATCATGAAAATTGTTTCGTCTTCACTGGGCTGTCCTCTGCTGCAAAGATGCCTTCGCATGCTTGACGCTTGAAGCCGGCAAGGAAAAAAATTCGCGCACGAATTTCAAACTTGATTGAAAATTATATTTTTTAGTTTCATTTGTTTGTCTACAGAATTTTAAAATTCACGATACTAGAAAATTCCCAAAATAAAATTGCCGATATTACGCAATATCTGGCACAGTAACATTGACGAGGTAGGTAAATTTCCGAATCGAAACAAGTGAAACACGGTTGAATAGTGAAATGGCAAAATAATAAAGGTGTCAGTAATTGTCTATTTTTGTGAAATTTTTAAATTCAAATGGAGAAAATATTGCAATGATATGAATGCACTAAATAGAATCGAGCTAAGACAGTGTTACAAAAGTAGTATGGTCCTCTCTATCTTTCCCGATCAGCGCTCGATCGAAAATAGGAAAAAATTGCAAGGGCTCTTTTAAATCCCGATCGCAATTTCCACACGGATATAATATTGATCGAGTCTTTATACGTTACATCAGTGCGAAGACGGGAAGCCGTTATCTAAAACAGCTTTCCCCTTGCTCTAGAACTGATGATTCGATAGATTTACTAACTGCGTTCGCCGTTGCCGTCGTCAGTTAGTGCGAGAACACATAACGGGGACATCTCACGCGAATCGTTTATCATTCTAAGTGATTCTAAGTACAGCGTTGGGCAGGTAGTAGGCATGGCTCACAGCAAATGAATATTCATCGGATAAAATCGCGGAAGAACGTTTCCTGGGTGTTTCATATCTCTCCTTTGTAAACGGATGTCAGTTGAATTCATTTATTCTATATTAACTGAAATTAACTGCACGAAACAAAAAATCCAAAATAATGTGTAAAACAATTTGCCTCAAAATAATTCTTTTGATTATAATAGGCATTGTGCAGCTTCACGCCCTTTGCCCTCCTTCCATCATTTTACCCTTGACATTCTTGGAACCCTTTGCATAATTTGAATCATTTTCACCCTTCGCACTTTTTGCATCCTTCTATTTTTATTTTGAAGGTACCTTTGTACCCTTTGTTTTTTTAACACCTTTTAATCCCTTTCAATTTGAAATCCTTTGAACCCTTTTCAACCTTTGAACCTTTTGCGCCCTATGCACTGGTTCCACCCTTTGAACCATTTTTGCATTCTTTGCATTTTTCGCACACTTTGCGTTCTACGACCCCATTACATATTTGCAACGTTTGAATTTTTTGCCTCCTTTGCACCCTTTACATTTGTTCCACTTTTTAATCAGCTTTTCTACACCTTTGGCACGCTCTGAATCCTATCCACTTTCATATCCTTTGAATGCTATTCTACTTGTGCATTTTTTTAAACCCTTTGCAGTTCTTACATCCTTTGTACATTGGCACACTTTTTACTTTTTCCACTCTGTGCAGCCTTTACATCCTTACCACCTTTTTTACCTTTGTAATTTTTATTTGCGGGATCGAATTAGGAAAGGCCCTCTTCGACGAAAAAGGTGTGGATCTCGGGACAGTGAGGATACGTGGGTTAGCGTTTGAAGATGATTAGGTTATTATGGCGTAGTCAATCAAAGACTTGCAAATACTGCATTTTTTACTTCTCTTTGCATTTTTACGCCCCATTGCATATTTGCAACCTTTGAATCATTTGCAACCGTTGCACTTTTTGCGCTCTGGGCACTTTTTTCGTCCTTTGCACCATTTTCACCCTTTGCATTTTTTGCACCCTTCGCTTCCTGCGCACCATTTGCAAACCTTAAACCCATTTCACTCTCTGCACCGTTTGCAACCTTCACAACCTCTGCAACATTCGCCCCCTGAGCGTTCTTTGCATTTTTTACACCCTCTGCACACCTTTACGCCTTATACATTTTTTACACCCTTCGCACCCTTCAATTTATTAGCCTTCTTAGCATACCTTGAATTTTTACCCCTCTCTGAATCCTTTGCATTTTTAACCAAATTTGAATTCTTTTCATTTTTACACTCTGCATCCTTTTCACTTTCCACATTCTTTGCATCCTTTACACGCTTTGAATCCGGTGCATTCTTTGCAGTTTGTACACGCTCTACATTCTTTGCCATTGTTAGCCTCCTTTGCATCCTTTGCATTTTTCCACTCTTCACTTGTTTTACCCCTCTTTGCACCCATTGGTGTTACCAAAGTACTACCTTCGCGTCCTTTTCATTTTAGACACATCGCACCCTGTGCATTCCTTGCATTTTATATACCTTGTTTACAACTTTGCACAATTTACGCCCTCTACTTTTTTTACAACCTTTGCACCCTTTGAATTTCATAGCCTTCTTCGCACATCCTGAATTTTCACAGCCTTTGCATGTTTTACCCCTCTTTGCGGACTGCATTTTTACCCGCCTTGGCATCCTTTTCATTTTTGTTTCCTTCACACTCTTTTCACTCTTTGTTTTCTCTACATTTTTCACACGCTTTGAACCCTGATCATTTTTTACATCCTTCGAACTCTTTTGCACCCTTTGCGCTCTTTGCATTTTTTACACCGTTTGTATTTTTTGGATTTCCTAGCCTCCTTCCCGCCCTTTCAATTTTACGCCCATTGCACCCTTTGCATTTTTTACATCTCCTTTGCACCCTTTGCATTTTTCACTTATTAATTATTTGAATTTTTACCATCCTTTGCATTTGTAACACCGTTTGCACCCTTTGAATTCTTCTTCCCTCTTTTGACCCTATGCGTTTTCAAACCATTTAAACCTTTTGCATTTACCCCCCCCCCCCCCCATACACTTTGCATCCTCTTCATTTAGACACCTAGCACCCTCTTCACTCCTTGCAACCTTTGCATTTCTTTCAACCTTTGCAGGTACCGAACAACCACCCTTTTTAGTCAACAACGTGTACTTTGTAATCAAAGATATTTCTACTGTTGTGCTTTTTCTCCTCTATTTTAACGGCATCAAAAGTTTTCAATGATCGATAGCAGTGTCTGATGCAAAAGATGGCAGTAAAACAAGCGTAGTCTGTAACGAAAACTACCGCCGTAGATAAAGCGACCCATTTATCATTGCCGTTTTATGACGATGGTTATTTGGACTTCTCACTTTTTAATGAAACGAGATCGCTCTCTACTATTCTCCATCACCCTGCTTCTCCCGCTCCTCTCCTCTACTCTTTTCTCGCTCACAACTCTCTATAATTTTACGCTATCAGAGAAATATATCTGGAACGAGGAAACTCGTAATTTTAACGCTATCGTTGCTTTAAACAACGTTCATGGTGACCGCACAGAAAACTCGATATATGTACCTTTGGTATTCTTCGAAAGAAATGGCGAACATTAACTATTGTCTCGTCCTTTTTTTGCATTTTATTACTTAATATTGAAATTGTCGTTATATATATAATTATACATGTATCTCCATTTATTCTTTATTTTGCCAGTGGGAAATAACCCAGAGATTTAAATAAAACTTTTCAAAACAATTTTCCTTTTGCAATAATTTCCAGTGGGTAGGAATAAATAATAGTATATTTCTCAACGAGTGCAGAAGGAGGTTTTTCAATGAATGTGAAGTCTGCAACGCGAGCCGGAGGCGAGTTTTGCAATCACATGAGTTGAAAAAACTCTTCTGCACCAGCTGAGGACTATATTTTTTCCCAACAACGTGGAGAAAAGCGAGTTTTTAACTATCGTGGAGTGGTTAAAATCGCATTTTGTCCACGGCGTTGGGAAAAAAATTGAATTATAATTTTTGGGCATGTAATACGTTTACCTCATTAATAACCACAAATTGACCACAATTGTTAATAATTTAAACAATTTTTATAAAACATGCACAGTTTGACTATTCTTCAATGAATAGGATATATTTTTTCATCGAATCAACTAAAAAAGTCTTGGAAACGACTCTTGGCAATAATTCTTTGGAAATAGATACAAATTATTGATTAATTAATTATAAATTTTCATACATTTTTAATTATTAGTTTAAATTTTTATTCGCGGGATCAAATTGAGAATAGCCCTATTAGACGGAGCAGGTGTGGATCTCGGAACAGTGAGGGTACGTGGGTTAGCGTTCGCAGATGATAAGGTTGTTATGACAGAATCAATCGAAGACTTTCAAAGAATTTTGAGCAAACTGAATACCTTAAACTTAAGGTTAATAAAACAGAAATTATGGTGTTTGAAGGAAAGGGTGAGAAAACAATATGCAACATAACTCTATCTTTAAATAGACTGTGCTGTACGGTGCGAGACCTGGGCCCACCAAGAAAAGGTTAAGTGTAAAATTAACGCAATTAACATGAAATCCCTGCACACGATTTGCGGTAAAACACTTATGGACAAAGTGAGTGATGAGATAATAATCCTTGAAGAATGTATTGTAGAGGAGACACTAGTTGACATATGTGAAAGAAATTTGTTAACATGGTTTGGGTATGTTGAGAGAATGAACGATGAACGGCTGACGAAACAAGTGTACCAAGGTAAAGTAAATGGCAGTGTGCCCAGATGCAGACCGCGGAAAGAATGGTTAGAATGTGTGAATGAGACCCTAACTCAAAGAGACATAAGGAGCCATAGAAACACAAGAGCTTGCATGAGAAAATGCATGGACGTAAAGGAAGCTAGAAAAGTATGCCAAGACAGAAAAATGTGGCGACAAACAGTTTATAAGAAATGCATGAGGAAGAGTGTCAGTGGAGTGAATGACGCCTAAAAAAAAGACCTTGCATGCTAATGGGCCCAGGTGGGGAGCTTTACATGATGACATTGTTGGGCTCTTCGCTTGGGGTGATCGCTGGAGATATTGATCAGCGACCTGGGTCGGAGCAGTGTTGCAGAACGAACGTGCTGTTTAAATAAACAAGACAGGAATTCTGGATCAATATAAAAAATCTATACCCCCTCCCCCACATTACTCTATTTCTCTTCAACTGATTCACGCTTACCCCGAGAGGGATTTGGCTGAGTGGTATAACAATAATAATAGAAATATATTTTCCATGTCTCTTTATTTTGTGACCCATAGACGAAGTATGCATTTGTTTATATTTTTATTTATACCATTAAACCATTTCCCTTTCAGGGTAGGCGTGACACTACCCGATTCGGGTAGTGTTTCTAGGTTTTTCTTGTCGTTATAAATAACTACAAGTGTGGGCTCACCACACCCACGATGTGCCAACAGCACTCATGTCAGTATTCTTGAATGGTCACCCATCCAAGTACTAACCGCGTCCAAGGCTGCTTAACTTCAGTGATCTGACGAGAACTGGGTTTTTCAGCGTGGTATGGCCGTTGGCCATATATAATTCACAATTATTGTAAATTTGCAAAATTTCATAACAAATTGTCCTAAGAAATGGTTCTTAATTTGCAAATTATGACAATAAAGATTTATCTGAAACCAATTTTTAGTTGAGTGAAAAATTAAATTTTCTTTTTTAAATTAGAATGGGCATACTTGAAAAGTGTGTTATCCAAATTTGATTATTTTTTTTACGGTCCAAAAATTTCTTAGTTAAAGTTATCTTTTATTTCATTTATGACGTAATCATAGAGATAAAAAATTATCTGCACTTAAAGTGTGATAAAATATTTTACGAGATTTTAATTTCCTGTGATGAATTTAATCTCCGTTATTTATTCCTTCTTTCGTCTTTTGCAGTCTAAATTGGACAATAATTTTTACATACTATTTATTTTACCGTGAAGTTATATGTGTTTCACATTTTGCTTTAAAAGATAATAAAGAGTTTTACGAAATTCAACTATTCCAAAAAATAACCTCTAATCTGATCAATCATCTTGTAGAACATTTATGGCGAATTTTTTTGATTTTCTTTCAGAATTAAAAAAAAATATATATATTTAGGAGTTGTGCAAGC
Source organism: Andricus curvator (assembly GCA_932195095.1). Taxonomy (NCBI): domain Eukaryota; kingdom Metazoa; phylum Arthropoda; class Insecta; order Hymenoptera; family Cynipidae; genus Andricus; species Andricus curvator. Next base: position 421,989 of record CAKNYM010052036.1, read on the forward strand.
CAATTTAAAAAAAATGTGTTTCAATTTTGATTGCCACTGTGAATGGATGATTCTATTTTACCATATTTTTGGAAAAAATGGGACGGTTAGACCCCTAAATTAATTTTTTTAATTATTCAAAAATCTGAGTGATGTTTTTCACTAACAGTAATACAGTCCAGATATGCCAAAGTAAAATAATCCATTACCTGTGGAAATTGCAATAAAATAAATATTTTTCTCAAAAATGGGCCTGCGAGAACCCTATATGATTTTTGAAAATCATTTTAAAAATATGGGTAATGTATTTTATTAACAATGATACAGTTTAGGTATGCCAAACTAAAATAATCCATTAACAGCGTCCGCTAAATATTTTTGAAAAATTATTTCAAAAAGGTGGGTGATACGTTCACAGCGGCAATTGAAATAAAATAAACATTATTATGGTAAAAATGGGCCTTCGAGAGCGCTAAATATTTCTGAAAAATTATTTTAAAAATCTGGGTGAGCTATTTAACTAAAAATAATACAGTTTATTCATTCCTTTAGTAATTATTAAATCAATTTTGATAAAAAATTCAGATTTTGGTTATTTTTCAACGGATAGTCCGTTTTTTTACGAAATAGCAGAAATTAGTCGGAAAGACATTCTTAGCCAATACCGTAAAGCAGTTGAGCGTATTATTTTAAATATAGCCCAACTCTGAATTTTGAAATAAAAATTGTTCAAATAATTAATAGTTTGTGTAAATTTGTAAAGTAGCATAGCAAAGAGTCTTTGGAAAGACATTGTTAGTTGATTGTATAAATAAAAATTAGGCCCATTCGTTGAAAAATAGAAAGATAAACGGTGACTGTCGAGTATTGGAAGCGTAACGAGTGAGCGTCAATAATTTTTCATTCCGGCATGGGGAATAGAACCCTTGGCCACCGGCTCGAAATCGAATGCGCTAACCACGGAATCGGTGATGAGTTAGATACAGTCATTCGCTACATCACTGATTCAATCTTTGGGGTGGAAAGGGGGAAGCTATGTGTTATGTACCATGTACCATATTACAATAGTTTGAGCACAGATCTTGTTTGATAAATTCAAAAATCTTTAAAAAAACGGTTATTCTCAAAAGTTAAAAAAATGTCAACTATGTTTTTAATTAAAAATTAAGCAAATTAGTTATTAAAACGCCAAACTCACAAATCTAAAACCAAATTAAATTCAGCTAAACATTGATTTGTTCACAAAAACTTTTCTTGCATCACTGTGCGCTGATTGATATTCGAACCTCATAATTATCATTATCGCCGAAGTCAAAAACCACAGCCCAGATCATTCCTGCCTTTTCCTATGTACAAATACTTCGAATATTTTATTTTGAAATACTATCTAATTTTAAACGCCTTGCTTGATTCGTTCGACTAAGAATGCTTACAAATTTAAATTATTTATATATGAACTCGATCAATTTTGGACACTTGGATTTAAGAAGCAACTTTTAGCTGTTATGATTTCTCGTAAAATAATCATAGTTTCACCTGTACTTTTTACTCAATAAAATAACTTTAAATGAAAATATACTTATGGTGAATCGTAAGAATTGGTGATAATAAAGTATTCTGCCATGTCCTGGTTCAACACCGGAAATGATTATCTATTGATCGTGCTTTTGGCGGCATCAAATACAAATGTTTAATATATTTACCTAACTAATTACGTGATATTTTTATCTGCAGCAATAGCCAACTGAATATACAAACTTTGTTTGAATACCCAAATTTTTCTTTATTGTTGCAAACTGATGCTTTTAGACGTTGAGACATTTTGTCCTGTCTAGTCTCTACTAAAATATTTTTGTAGGAGAATAAAAAGACAATTTTTTTATTTGTTACCGAAAAAGAGAGACTGGGGAATTGAAAAAATATTCAAACCTTAAGAACGATAATACATTGACTTTTTATTGTAATTAGCAATTATTTATAGGATTTTGAGCCGACATAGTATATAAAAAATATTATATTTGACTTTACATTTTCATAAATTGAATTATGGTGTTGTGGATTTTGGTTTACACACGGAGAAAAATGAATGGTCAAAGTTAGAGGGTCAAAATTTAGAGAGCCTGTCCGTTCCTCTAGATGATATAAAGAGCCATCCAGAATTTTTTTGACATAGTCGGAGAGGCTCTCATTTTATGATCAGTCTGACTGTTATAAGAAGGCCAGACTCACTATCAGGGATAAGCAAGGTATCATTTCGGGATGCTCAATACTTGTTTTCACTCATTTCGACCATCCACGGAAGAGCAAATGACCCATCGCGGAGGGCCAACCTGATTAGTTACGGTTGGCGTTTTTACTTAAAATTATTGAGTGTGTAAGTCAAATGTTCACAATGAACCATAAATGTAAAGTGCATAAGAATATAAGGAATAATTGTAAATTCGTATTTAGGATAAGAAAGATATTCCTTTCTTTAAAATTGGAATCGATCATTCATTTTTAAGGAGAAAATCTAATAAATAATTTAAATTTCACTTCATAAGTCTTTCTGGTGAGCAAATAATTATTTTTAATAACTTTACTCTTATTATTTGCTGTAGCGTGACACCTTCCGGTTTCCTTAGCCTTTCGTGCTTCAAAAAATATATTTTCAATCTGCACTGTTTTTGCATATCAAATTATGTCTCATACACCTCGCTCTCCACAAAGAATAAAAAATGCTTTCAGAATTCATGTCTTTCATACAAATTTTCAATTTTTAAAGGTTCCACTTAATTTTATAATTTCCAGTCTCTTATAAGAGAGAGAGTGGAAAAAGTAGAAAAAGAACAACAAATATAGAAAATGTAGGATAATCAAATCGAACCCCTAAGATGGCCAGGTCGACTGTCCGAGGAGATCACGTCGACTATCTGATATGACCAAATCCACCCTCTATGATGAGCGATTCGACCCTTTATAATGATCAATTCCGCCCTCTGCGATGATCGGTTCGACTCTCTTCAAAGGCTGTCCTATAGTTGACCCTGCAATATAGTCTGTCTGCACATCTAGATGGCCAAACTGACCTTCCATTTTTCTCGGTGCATGTTCTTTAAATGTACTGTTCTCAAATTCTTGGAGATTGGCTATTTGGGGCCTAGGGAAATTTCTTCGATTTCCTCTTTGTTTATTTCGACAACCGAGCCGTTGTTCATGTTGGTTGTTTATCTTGTATACATTCCACGAAGCGTTGTATTATTACACTTCAATATTGCCAGGATGTCATCAGTGGACGATGCTAAAACAAGTCGGTCATCGGTTGGCAAGAGGACAGGGATATTACGTTCTCCTCTGAGTAAAATTTGTTTATCGACAGGAAGAGTGTACCTGCGAATTTCGAATACACGCTGCGGATTTTTATGGGGAATAAGCCGAAGAATTCTAAGTTCTTCATGATAATGTCCCAGTATGAGTGAAGAGCGACGGCGACACACGTTAGGAGGAGACCTGGACCTGGCACGAGGAGGAGGATCGGCTGGAGAAGCAGACCTATCAGGAGAACGATTTCTGTCAGGAGAATAAGAAGTGCTGGAACGAGGAACTCCAGAAAGAGGGTCCCCATTAAGTAAACACTCAAATTGTGCACTTATCCCTGCAACATGAAACAGAATATTAATTTTTTTCTAAGGTACATAATCGTATGTTGGTATTGCCTGTGTATAATTCCCAAATGCAGAAATAACGATTGTATGTTTCGCATGGAAGTACATAGGCTACGTGTAAACAGTGAAATTATTCAAATTATTTTTCAAGAGTGGACGTGAAGAACTGATTTTTAAGTCCTGTGAAATTTTTACATACCTCTTCACTGGAAACAACAAACCAAGCAAACGTGTTAAGAAATCTAATACTTTAATTCAATCGAAACCCGACAGATTGTCGTCAATTTGGATCATCAGAGGGAATTATAAATAATAAGAAACAATTATATCTTCTTAATTATCCATTTTCACTTTCTTTAAAATCGGCGCGTAACTATAGAATCAGCCCGCTTTGGAAGAAAAATCAGCAAATATTGCGGAAGAGAGGAAGAGAGAGAGAGAGAAAGCGCGCGCGAGTGTGAGGGGGGGGGGGCAGAAGAGCGCAAAACGTGGACATTCGACTAAAACGGGAATAATTATTTTTTCAGTCAAAAAAAATTAAGTTTCACCAAAACAAATTTTAACAAAATAGTTCTTATAAAAAAGGACGATTTTAAGCTAAAATAATCATCCATCGACCAAAAACATTAATTTCAAACCAAGTAGTTTCAAAAAAGACGAATTTTCAACAAAATAGTGCAATCCTTGCGTCGTTTTTCCAAAAATTTGATTTTTTCACTGTTCATGTTATTTTTCACGATTAGAACAAAAACTACGCATCCCATCAAAAAATAATTAATAACAAATTTGTATCTCTTTTTTGGGTCACCAAATTTTGTCTTGTTTATTTTTTTCGTATCTTGTGTCGTTTGTCTAAAAATGCAATTTTTCTATTTGCAATGCAGTTTTTCACGAGTAAAACACAAACCAACAGGTCCTATCAAAAAGTGATTTGTAAAAAAATGTTGTAAAAAATTTGTGTTTTTTGTGCGGTCAAAATTTTAAATTGCGATTTTTCAAGAAAATTAAAAAAGTTATGATAGTCTTGTAGGGTTGTTCGAAATGCAACGCTTTTCCTCCTTTGACAATTTTTTTATATCGCGCGTTATTTCGCTTAAAATGTTTATTTTCATTTGTTTTTTCGGAATTTTGTAAATGCTATAACTCCGGTAATTTCCTTTCTATCAAAAAAGTCATAGGAATAAGTTGTTTGTCTTTTCAAGTGCTACTAATAACCGTACATAGAATTTTTAAATCTCAAAAAAAGTGGTCTCAAAAATTTTTAAATGCTCTAACTTTTTGAACTTTTATCTAAGATAGCTGGCTAAGAAAACTGACCTTCATTTTAAGACATTTGAAGAGTATACCAAAGCCCAATCCAATATGTCGATTTTTTCGAAAGTTATCGTGCTAACAATCTAAAAATCTACAGACAGACAATTCATAAATTACGTAACGTAATTAAAATAAAATATCCATATCAGTATGATTATATTATTATTTTGAATTTGCTTTATTATTATGTAAAAAAATATTCGTAAAAACAACGTATTCTTTAGAATTTAAAAAATTTTCACCACCCAGAAAATTATTGAAAATTTCTTATGTGGCTTATAGAAATATCGACATATTAAACAGGAAGTAGAAATATCTAAAACTTTAATAAAGAATTTAAATCTTCTGAATTGTTGTTAAAAACATAACTTTAAGTGATTTGAGAAACTATTTCAGAAAATCTTATAATCTTGTTTATTGCATTTTAATTAACATCGAATTCCGTGAATTTTAATTTAATTTTAATTTTGATTTAATTTTAATTATTTTATTTAAATGTAAGATTTTATTCCAGCCGGAATTAGAAGGACGAATTAAATTAATTAGTTAATTTGGGATTTTACTTCGTAATAAGATGTTAAATGATTTGATAAGAGATTCGAAAAAATTTAATAAACTCGTTTAATTACATTTTGTTATGATCGCAGCTGTTCTTATAACGTTTTCCTTATTTTGATTGCCTATCAGCCTATAAAATATAATTCATAGTCATAAATGAAAATAAAGATTAAAATAGCTAAAATTTTACTTCAGGTTCTACTTTCAATTATAATTTTAACTTTAATTTTATTTTGAATTAAAAAATTTTATTTTATTTTAATTATAATTTCAAGTTAACGTTTGATTTTAATTGTAATTACATAGATTTCGATGATTTTGAAGACAAGAAGTCCAAAATCTTCAATCATATATCTTCCCAATCGAAAGGATTTCAAGCGTAATATTATCAGAATAATAGAATTTTTTATTGTAAAACTTAAAACTTGCATAATTCTTAATTTTTTATTTTGTAAATTAAAAACTACTCATTTTTGAAGACTTACAATTCAAACGATGGAACCTTTAAAATTCTACCAGTCTTAAGATTTAAGTTTAAAGGTTCATTAATTTGGAATGTTTAATATTTAAAATGATGTAATTATTAATGCTTTTTCGGAATATGAAGTTCAATTTTGAACTTTTGCAAATGATGACTGCTTAATGCCTATAATAGAACATGATCTCATTTTTAATGCTTTTTTAAATCCGTTCAGTTTGGAAGAATTAAAATAGAGAATCATTCAATTCTAAAGATTTTGAATAAAAAGTTATCCAATTTTATAGATTTGCAACTAAAAATTCTTCAATTGTGAATTATGTAAATGACAGCATATTGATTTTTCGGAAATTCTTATAACTTCTTTAATATGTAACATATGTTTCCTCATATAAAAATATGCCCTTCTTCCACGAGCAAATTCCCATTGCGCTCTAAATCCTGATTAAGTACAATCATAAATCGGAACTGAAATTGGTTCCAAATTTTACTTATAGACGGTTGTCAAAGCACCTGCGGCTTTGGTGATTACAATCTTATTGCGATATTTGCTTACATCTACTTAATATCGTACTTACCAGTAACTTATACCTCTCTTTGACAAATGTTTATATTCTTGATAATCATATAACTTTTCTCGATTTTGGTTTAATCGAAAATTTTCTTTTGGATAATTTCTCAATTTATTGAATATTGACTAAAATTTACTTAAGGGTCGTTGCCAAAACTTCATGAAATTTGAACTATGGCTTTTTTTAAATGTAACTTTAAAAAACCAAGTGAAATATTTTTTTATTATTTTACATCCAAAATATAACGAATATACTACATTCAGAGATCAAGTATCATGCTTGTAGTGTACACGGCAAAAATTTATCCGTGAAGAAGTCACGAACTTGTAGCTAGGTCTCGGATACGAGATAAAAAAATGAAACATTAAATCCTTATTTCTATGAGAAATATATGGATAAATTTCAAAGTTCATTACGAACAGTTCGAATTTCCTACGAACAGTTCCTGAAAATTTCAGACTGAAATAAAAAGAGGAAAAATTTTATTTGTGCGATTTAATTTTATATTAATTTATAAATTCGCAACTCAGAAGATTCGCACCCTCAAAGACTGTTGACTCACCAGTTTCTAAACATAAACCAGGAGTGCGTAAGCACGCGCAGCCATCGAGGCCAAACAAAATAGGTATTATAAAACTTCTAGCCACTCATCCGACGAGCTGGAGGCACACATACGTGCGCACACATGCACCGCGCGTTTGGGAGAGTAGTGCGTGTGGGCCACGTACAGGCGAACCTACTTTCGAGTTCCCAGATTTGTCGGGCAAGCTCGTGAGTGCTCTGAGAATCTTTTCTAAATCACTCGTAATATTTTTGTAATTATTCACGTAAAAAAAGTGATGAACCGTTTTAGAATTTTCACATCGACTTCGTCAATCTTTCTCAAAGTTCGCAGGTTATTTACGAAAATTCATAAATATCCGATGAATTTTTCAGATATCCGAGACCTAGCTACTAGTTCGTGACTTTTTTACGGATAAATTTTTTCCGTGTAGATCCATTTGAGAACGAGAATAAGGTTTATCTACGTTTTCTGTTAATACAGGTGAATTTGCACAAATCTGAAAATAAATCAAATTATACTTATAAATCCTAAATTAGAAAAGATAAAGTATTGAAACTGCAATAAATATCAAGATTTATCAGATTTTTATTGCGAACTAATTAAACTAATTGCAATATCTGATTAGAATTGTTAATACGTATACAATAATAAACGCAATAATATTCCTTTTTGTAAAGGCACTTTTTAAAGGAATCCAAATAATATTTTGTGTAACGTCTAGCATATATGGATCCACCTTTCTGAGGGCTGACCCTGTTTCTGTTTACGGCACCTATTCCTGTAGAGTCTGGTTTGATTTTAATGTAATGATGGAAATTAAGAATCGATTGAGTAATAAAGATAAGCGAGACGGGGATGTTTAAACGAAAGTGGAATTTGCACTATAAAAAGTTGACGGGTAGTCTTTATTTTCATAATATTATTGAAGAAAAGGATAAGGATACTGTTACACACAGTAAAAACTAGGCATTCATTTTTATCGGGGATCCTTTTGTGGGCGTTCTAATATGATCTTACAAATAGTCGATTTTAGTACCAGTTTCTGTTTTGTTCAGTTCGCTAACTTCAGATTGATAAATGATCCGAGATAGCGGACTACATTGGTTCAGAGGGTGCATTGTTTCAATTGTTCCAAACTTCAATCTTACAAAAAAAAAAAAAAATTGATGAAAAGACCAGGGATCGGAACGTTTTAGGTTGGACCAGTCCGGGTACCGACTGGACACTTATAATTCTTAAGGGTGCGGGTCCAAACCCGGACCCTTTAATTTCTGTAGGGTCCTGACTCCTGATGCATACCCGGACCCTTCTAGTTCTTGAGGGTTTGAGTCCACAGCCATACCTTTTAAAATCTTAAGGGTACGAGTCCGGAGCCGAACCCTTTATGTTCCTAATAGTCCGGACCCGGATCCTTGAGACATACGGATGCGCAGTATAGTTACACGGTACATATTGCTGTGCAGTAAAGTTAGGAGGTACTTATAGATGCACACTAGATTTAAATAGCAGTTACACATGCGCAGCAGAGTTTTATGGTGTATGCGGATGCGCAGTAGAGTTCCATACTATTTACGAGTGCACAGTAAAGTTAGGGATACATGTGTGTGCGCAGTAGAATTACACAGCACTTACATCAGCGCAGTGGAGTTCCACGGAACTTGCGGATGCGCAGTATAGTTACACGTCACTTATGGATACGCAGTAAAGTTAGAGGATACTTGCATATGTGCAGTAGAGTTTCATGGAACTTGTGGATGCGCAAGTGAATTACGTGGCAAGCGTATTTGCTTAGTAGAGTTACTCGACATGTTTGGCTGCGCAGTAGAAGTGCATAACACTCAAACCTGCACAGCAGAGTTACATGACTTCTACGGATGCGCAGTAGAGTTTCATGCCACTGCCGGATGCGCAGTAATATTAGGGGTAATTATGTATGCACATTAGAATTGCACGGCACTTACATCAGCGCAGTAGAGTTCCATGGAACTTACAGATGCGCTGTATAGTTACACGTTACTTATTATGGATGCGCAGTAAAGTTAGAGGCTACTTATATATGCGCAGTAGAGTTCCATGGAACTTGTGGATGCTTCATTGAATTACGTAGCAAGTATATCTGCGTAGTAGAGTTACGCAGCACCCATGGCTGCAAAGTAAAGGTACATACCACGTACGTCTGCGCACTAATGCTAGGTAGTACCTAGGGCTACAGAGCATGAATTTGGGAACAGAATTAACAAATTTCAAAATTTTACTCCAATTTTGAAACTTATTAAATTAGTTGATTTCCATGAAATTCAGTACGAGGGGGGTTTTCGGGGCACAGAACACGAATTCGGGGTCAAAATTTAAAAATTCAAAAAGTTCAATAAAATTTTGATGATTTTATAAAATTGGTTACTTTTCATGAAAGTCATAACAAGGGGGTTTTTCGAGTCTTGGAATACAAATTAGGAGTTAAAATTAAGAAATTCGAAAATGAGCTAAAATTTGGAAAATGGGACTAAAAATTGATTAAATTAGTGATTTTCTATGGAAGTCAGTAAGAGAAGGTTTTCTGGGTCACAGCATACAATTTTGGGGCAAAAATTCCAAAATTCCAAAAGTGTACTTAAGTCGATTACCCTAGTATGGACTTTCACAGAAATATACCAGATCAATAACATTTTCAAAATTGATTTCAGCTTTTTGAATTTAGGGCCGCAAATTCCTCTTTTGTGACTCAAAAAAAAGTTCTCCTACAGACTTTGATGAAAATTTACCAATTAAATACAATTTTCAAAATTAATTTCAAATTTTTCAATTCTAACTTCAAATTCGTATTCTGTTACTTGAAACCCCACCTCTTACTGACTTTCATGGAAATTTACCAATGAAATAGAATTTCCAAAACTTAGGTTGCTATTTTAAATTCTTGAATTTTAAATAAAAATTCGTATTGTGAAACTCGAAAATCCCCTCCTTTCCTATGTTCATGAAAATCTATTAATTCAATCACATTTTACCAATTTTAAGTCAAATTTTGGAATTTTGACCCCAAACTCCTTTTCTGTGCCACGAAACCCCTCGTACTGTCTATCATAGAATTCAAGTAATGTGATGAACACTCAATTAGAGCTCGAGATTCTCAATCGGGGTGATACTCCCACATTCCGGACTAAAAACAGGAGTGAGGTTGTGGATTGAAGAGTCTCCTACGAGGAGTCTCTTTCGGACCACAAACACATCGGGTTTCGATTAACCCTAGGTAAACCGGTGGTTTCTAATATCAGAAAACAACACAACGAGAATGTTGTGCAATAGGGCAAGTAGAACTAAATTGCCTCCGGACTGGGACATCTATAAGACGGCCCAGTGTGAATACAATAAAAATATAGGGAAGTATAAGCAGGAAGATCGGAGGGGCTTCTGCGAGGAATCGAAAAACACTCCGGAATGGTGAGTTTGCCGAAGATGAAGAAGCAACGCTGAATCACCTGATGGAAGTTTACTTCCCGGGTTTCCAGCAAATCCGAACCGACCAAGAGGAGGAAGGCCGGGGCCAAGGGGTGGAAAGGGCTGACTGGAATTTCGCCGCTAAGGTCGCTGATTACAAAAAGGTGAAATGGGCCGTAGGGTCCCTCTGTCCCTTTAAATCACCAGGGGCGGATGGCATTTATCCAGCGCTTTTGCAAAAAGGCATGGATTTAGTCGTCCCTCCTCTGACGAAATTATTTAGGGCAAGTATAGCCCTTAAACACGTGGCATAGGCATGGAAGGATGGCCGAGTGGCCATCATACCCAAACCTGGGAGGAAGGGTTACACTGCTGCCAAATATTTCCGACCAATCAGCCTAACGTCTTTTATCGCGAAGACGGTGGAGGAGCTAGTCGAGAGATACATTAGGGATGAGGTGCTCTTGGCCTCCCCGCTACATAGAGGGCAGCATGCATTCCAGACAGGCTGCTCGGTAGTAACTGCGCTTCATGCGTTTGCGTCAAAATTGGAGCAGCAGTTAGAACAAAAGGGTCGAGAGGCTTTGAGATGTGGCGTGCCGGACCAGCTAGTATGCTGGATAGGAAGCATGCTACGCCGAAGAAGACTCGAAACCAGATGGGGTGAAGGCCTAGTAAGGGCGATAGCTCCGCGGGGTTTCCCACAGGGGGGTGCCCTTTCGCTCCTCTTATGGTGCATTGTAGTGGACGGTCTTCTTGGAAGACTAAATAAAGAGGGGTACTATACTCAGGGATATGCTGATGAATTTGTAATACTGTTCAGGGGGCTCATCTGGAAACGCTGATGGGACTTATAAGGTCGGCGCTGCGCATCGTAGAGCTCTGGTGCGATAGCTCAGGGCTCTCGGTAAATCCGGAAAATACCAACCTGGTAATTTTCACAAGAAATTATAAAGTTCCGAAAGTTTACGCTCCTATATTCTGTGGTGGGAAGCTGACGGCAGCAGTTCGCCTGAGTGAGGGGAGGCCGTGTGGTGGGGAAGCCGTTCGCAGGTAGTTGGAGCTAAATTGGCCATCGCCCAGTGTCCGTGAAATTTCAGACACCTCTTTTGACGTTCGTACAAAGCTCAGGAAGTAGATTAAACATCAAGAGAAGTTGTAGCGGTTCCGGTATTGAGATGTTGGTCCATCAGAAGCAATGTTCAACGTATCTATTTTTTGGTTCTCACTAATTTTCAAAAGTACATACTTGAAGTGAGTCCATATTATAGGAGCCCCGTGTTCAAGATTTTCTGACACAGTTACGAAGGATTTCACAACCACTTTTTCATACAGAAGAACATATTTAACTTCCGTTTGCAAAGAAAAATGATTGTTTCTTGCACAAAAGTGCATTCCTTGAAACTGTTTGTGTTGTTTGCTTTGACTTCTCGTCTTTCTTCTATCAGAAATACACTTAGAGGAAAAGTTGTCTTGAAACAACAGCATCGTTCTCTTGCCTGTTTTGTTCTGAACCAACTGAAAATCTTCTTTATATAAACAGAATTATTTGGCTGCAAGATTAGATGAAGTTTGTCGCAAATGGATAATGTTAGCTGCAAAAAGATTCTTTTTGAGACGAATAAAATCCTCTCAACCTTAAATTTTAGAGAAAATTTCATTTGTGTCAAAACTCATCCTTTCGACATAAAAGAACATTTCGATGGGTTCCAGGAATGGTAGGCTGTTGTTTATTTACCGTTGAGAAAGCGTCTATCGTCCCATTACGAATAAGCATTAGTCTATCGTACCGCTACAGATAAGAATTATTCTAACTTCATTTTTTAAGAAAAAGGAACACGTAGAAGTGTTAATAGAAATAAAAGTTTTTTAAAATTTCTTGTTTTGAAAGTTATAGGAGCCTAGATCACGTTACAAACTGTAATACAATGTACTGGAGTTTTGAATTCGTAGGAATTGTCCCGACGAATCATAGGCTATCGTTACAGTTTTCGATGTTAACAAATAGCAATTAAAAAATATTGATTCATATCCATACAATAGCATCTCAAATCAAAATTTCTCAAATAATTCACGATAATTACAAACAAATACTTTTGGTTCATTCACTTTATCACAAATAATTGTGAAAATACAGATTCTTTTTTCGGACCATTCAGGAATATTGTTTTTATAGCTCTTATCCATTGATAATATGCTGCAGTTTTTTCTGACAAATTATCATTAATTAGCAACAGAATTTTCTCGGCACACTTTGGACATCATCGGAATATAGATTCCTGATTTTTTGTATCGCAGCATACTGCAGTGCATATAACTTGTACATTCGTTGATCAGATTATAAAATTGCTGTAAATGGAATTTATAATGAATTCCAAATTTTCGTGTTTGATACCAGCGCATCTGTTGCCATCAGTAAGCTTAGTACGAACAATCCAGTAAGTTCGACACGACATCATTGAAGAATTAACATTTACGTATTTTTTGTGCTGATCTTTAAGAGGTTCAGTGAGAAACCTTTTGTGTAGGGTTTTCACGTGATCTTTCTTGCCCAGGCACATTCGAGTGTTTTCATCACCTTCTAAAAATGGTGTGTATTTTTCTTTCTCTCTGACCCTCAAGCGTAAAGTTTATTTAACTTGTTTCAGTGATTCTTCTTCAATCAATACATTTTTTCATCTCTGGAACTCACTATTCCTTGAGCTTGGTTGAGAATTCTATACTTTTTAAAGAAATAATAATTCTTTATTAATTTTAGAAGTTATTGTCTCCTCCAGTACTATATAGCTGTTCTTCAGATTTGATTTGATTTGACTATTGGTTTTATATTTAAATTTCTTTTATCAATGGAAATTTCGTTTAATTCACTTAAATCAACTTAGACTTATATATCCTAGTAGATTTGTAATGAACATACGTGAAATATATTTTAAAACACAATTATTGACCATTGATTTGACTGCCACTATCTATATTGTTGAATTTACATATATATAAAGCTAAAATACGAAATCCACTCCTCAAAGAAGGCGCACTCTTATGTTTACAAAACTCATTAATTGTGTTCATTACAAAAATGCCCTCCAAATAGATTTCTTTTGTGAAGAATTATAATTCAACTAGTTTTAAAATAACGCTTTTTCAGTTAATTTTTTCGCCAACAGTTACAACTAAGGTACCGAGTGTGAAACATTATAAAAAAAGTGTGACTGACCCGCGTAAAACTAATTTGACTTGGCTAAGTCTTCAATTACCCCCAATCTAGACATAGCTAAGACATGCTCAAGACTCCATATTTTAAATTTTCTTTTCATTTTATTACAGTCGTCCCTGGCCGCCAGCGCGACTTTATTTTTCGTCTTGAAGTTTATGTAACTTAAGACCGGAACAATATTATCTGAAAAGGCTCGCAAGGCCTCCGAGGGTCATCACCAATCCGCTACAATTTTACATAATGTTTATATTATTAATGTGACTAAGCGACGAAGTTTCGATGTCAAAAGACAAGATTGTATAAAGAAATTCAATTCATTACAAAATAGAGAGTTAAAAAATAATTTAAAAAAACAGGGAATTTAGATTAGAAAACTGGTTTAAAAATGTATCGAACGTTGAAATCCCGGAGGAGATAGCTGAAATTTTCGCTCTTGGAAATAAATTTGGTGTTCCATTTGAAGGTAATAAAATCCCAGTAAACAATATCGTTCCGAATATTGAAAATTGTATTAAAAATATTGGTCAAGATGATAAAACGCTGAAAATTAAAAAAGAAGTAACTCAAATAATTTCAAATCACAGTAAAAATAATACATTTAAAAATAATAACCAAACTTTCCAAACTGTCAAAAAATTCTAAAAAGAACATGAAGATTTAATGTTTCTAAAAGCCGATAAAGGCAATGTGACGGTTGCTGCGAATAGGTAAAATTATCATGAAACTATAGAGAATATTTTTAACAATAATAATTTATATAAAAATGTGAGGACCAGTTTAGTTCCCACAGTTGAAGACAAATGCAACGACATTGTTTCCAGATGGGGAAAAAAGAGATACATAAATGAATAAACGGCTTACAGGTTAAAAACGCACAACAGTGTTGTGGCAAAAGCATATGTTTTACCAAAAATTCATAAACCGAGTTTAAACTGGAGATTGATTGTTTCCACCATCAGATCTCCTGCGTATAATTCACCAAAATACTTATCCAATATTTGAGAACCTATTTCGTCATTTCCATGTTTGACAATATTCCTTCGGATTTGTCTCTAGAATTTATAGAAGAAACATTAAATGTGCATCAAAATTTAACAAAAATATCAAAAAACGAGATTTTGATTGCCACCAGAACTGTTTTTAACAACATTTTTTTTTCATTTAAAGATAAATTTCACAAACAAACGTCAGGATGCCAGATGGGATCTTGTTTGTCTTCTATTGTTTCTAACAAGCGCTAACAAAATTAGACTTTAAACCGGTCTTATATAAAAGATATGTGGATTATATAATTTTGATTATTCCAACAAACAGAATTGTATATTTAGTAAACATTTTTAATAATAATGAAGATTCCATCCAGTTCACTTATTTAATAGAAAGTAATATTGTTTACACTATTTAGATTTAAAAATTATAAGAACACCTGAAGGTCTGGTAGATATTTATATTATGATTATCACCACTTGTTTAGTCAAAAAGTTGGTTTGATCAAAGGATTAATAGATATATGTATCAAACTAAGTGATGTAAATTTTAGAAAAGAAAATTTAGATAATATAAATATTACCTTGCAACAAAATAATTATCCACTTCCATTAATAGAAAGTGTTATAAAAGAAAGGATCCACGAAATTTACAACAGTTCAAGTAAAAGTAAGAAACATAAAAAATTGTTAGAAAAATATTTAAAAAAAAAAACAGATTTAAAGGTTACTCTGCCGTATATCGAAGGTCTTTCTGAAAGACTAAGAAGTTCCTTAAAAAAATGTGATATTCACGTTTATTTCAAGAATGATCATAATTTGGATAATTTTGTTTTCAACCAAAAAGATTCGGAAAAGGCAGAAAACTTATAAGGCGTGGTATATTCGATAAATTCTACTGGTTGTAACAAACTTTACATCGGTGAAACTGGTAGGAGATTAAAGATAAGAGTCGCAGAACGGAGAAGGGATTGTGAAATTGGAAATTTAGGTACTGGTTTGTCACAACACTCCTGGAATTTTGACCATTTTTTAATTTTAATTTTAACAGTATTAAAATTTTAGGAAGAGAAAATAACACTTATAAAAGACGAATTATAGAATCAATTTATATAAAAAAATTTATTAAAATTTCAATAAATCTTCAAAGTGAAACAATGAATATAAATCAAATTTATCAATGAATTAAAAATTAAACTGTTTCATAATTTTTTCTTTCCTTTTTTAATTTTTTTAAAATTCATGAGCTATGGTGCGGTTTCCTCACTCGTCATTCAATGAAAACTTGATTTGTTTCTTCCTTAATGTAGATTAGATATATATCTAGTGCTCTCTGTTGAAAGATGTATTTAACAGTTATACTTGTTCTTTTCTTAACACCAAAAATGTAATTGTTATGTAGTGTTGGAGCCTCTCAAAAATTTATTTTTCAGAGGTTTCAACAAAAGAAAGAGAAAAAACGGTTTTATTATATATAATTTTTAAACATAAATTTGACCAATTATATTTCTCTCGTGAAGTATCTAATGTTAGACATTGTTTTTCCTTAATTTTTGACTCCACATACTTAGCACAGGTAATGACAAAAATGTATAGTTATAAAGTTCATGTCTCTCACGAACAATTAAAGAATCCACAAAAAACTGCTTGTAATTTTTAGAGAAGGAATTTTTCCTGAAGAAGGGCCCGCATTGTGTGCCTAAACGTCGAAAAGAAAGTTGATTAAAAAACCATATTTAAAAACTAGAATCGTTTTTATTTATTTTTTACATATGGGACCGACAGACCGAAGAAAACAATTTTTCCGAAACTTCGTGAAGCCCAATGCGCTAACCACGGAATCGTTGATAAGTTACATATCATCAGCAGATCACCTTACTATCTCACAACTATCATTATAAATCAGGCTCCCGCGTGGAAAGAGGAAAGCTATGTGACGTGTACCATGTACCACGTTACAATAGTTTGATCACAGCTTGATAAGTTTTAAAATCTTGAAAAAATGGTAATTCTGATAAGTTAAAAATAGAGCCAATTTTAACTGTTATGATTTGTTGTAAAATAATTATAGTTTCATATATAATATATTTGCTCAATAAAATTACTTTCATTGAAAGTATACTTACGGTGAATCGTAAGAATTGACGATGTAGTATTCTGCCATGTCCAGGCGCAACACCAGAACCGATTATTATCTATTGATCGTCCTATTGTTAGCGTCTAATAAAAATGTTCAATAAATCTACTTAACTGATGAAACGATATTTTTGTCTGTAGCAATAGCTAACAGAATATACCTACTTTTTTTAATATGAACATTTTTTTGTATTGTTACAAATTGATGCCATTAGGCGTTGAGACATTTTTTCCTGTCTACTGCATTATGGTTTCACCCGCAAGGACGTTATCATAGGTACATTTCTATAGGATTATAACATTTTTCGAAGGAGGATAAAAAAGAAACTCGTTTTATCTGTTTCCGAAAAAGGAGAGTCTCGGGCAGTGAAACAATATTTAAGCCTGGAGAAGGTTTTACACGTTGTTTAGATGTACTACTTTAAAATTCTTTGAGATTGGGCGTTTGGAGCCTAACGGAATTTCCTCTATTTCCTCTTTGTTCAATTCGACAACCGAGCCGGTCTGCATGTTCATTTTCACCCGTTTCAGTTCAAATATTCTTATATATATTCCACGAAGCACTGTATTCTTACTTTCCAATATTGCCATAATGTCACCTGTGGGCGTTGCTAAAACAAGTCGCTCTTCATATGGCAGAGGCGCAAGGGCATTACGTGCTATTTTCAAAAAAATTTGTTTATGGGCGGGAAAAGTGTATCTACGAATTTCGTATACACTGTGCGGATTGGTGTTGGAAATAAGCCGAAGAAATCTAATTTCTTCAGGATTATATCCAAGTATGAATGAAGAACGATGCCTGGCAGGAGGAGACCTGGTCCTAACACGAGGAGGAGGAGGCTCGACAGGAGAAGCAGACCTGTCGGGAGAACGATTTCTGCCCGCAGGGGAACGATTTCTGCCCGCAGGAGAACGATTTCTGCCCGCAGGAGAACGATTTCTGTCAGCAGGAGAATGAGAAGCAGAATAAGAAGTGCGGGAACGAGGAAATCCGGGAAGAGGGTCGCCATTAGGTAAACATTCAAACTGGAAACTCAACTCTGAAACAAGAAACAGACTATTATTTTTTCTTGCAGGATATAATCGTATGCTGCTAATCGACTATGTGCAAATCCCAAATTCTGAACTAACGGTTGTATATTTTGCATGAAAGTAGATACGCTACGCGTAAACAGTGAAATTATTTCAATTCTATCTCAAAACTGGACGTAAAAAACTGATTTTCAAAAAGTTCTTATCGAATTGTATAATTTGGAGCAGAGTAGGTAATTAAAAAGTGGATATTATAAAAAATATTGTCATTCTTAGGTACATGGCTTCTTGATATAGGCGCACATAACCTTGTTTAACCAAGTGATTGTTTTTAGTTGAGAATTATGAAAAAAGTAAAGAAAATTGTGCAAGCTTTTGCTGCGTAGTGCACTGTAAAAATACAATGAAAAATTCTCCATCTCCAGCGCAATTTTATAGCATTAGGGTTTCATGTATGTATACCATTAAGCCACTTCCCTTTCAGGGTAGGCGTGATGTTTCTAGGTGGATAGTTTCTTGTAGTAAATAACTACAAGTGTGAGCTCACCATACCCAGGATCTGAAAAACAGCACTCAGTTTTCTCGAATGGTCACCCATCCAAGTACTAACCGCGCCCAACGCTGCTTAACTTCAGTGGTCTGACGAGAACTGGTTTTTTCAGCGTGGTATGGCTGTTGGCCATAATTTTTTATAAACATGAAAATTCGTTATAGGGTACGCTATTCCAAAAACACACTATCCTTAGTTACAACTTCATATCTCTTTAACTATCAATTAGATAGGTTTTGGACCAATGTTATTTTTAAGCTTTTTGTATATAGGGGAGACCACCCTACAATAGATAATGATCCTACAGTAGATAATTATTAATTATAAGCACAAATACAAGTAAAGTGGTCAATTCTAATTTTAATATATTGACACGTATCGTGTATCAACTATTAATTGCATTCAATTAATTATTTTACATACATGAGTATTTTTAATTAATGATTATCTACTGTAGGATCATTATCTACTGTAGGGTGGTCTGCCCAACCGTTGCTGCTTTCTTGTTCGAGAACATTTTATTTTTGTATTACTATTGAATCTTTTGAAGTAATAATGCGTAACATTTTTTTAGCAAAAAAAAAATGTTTGTACTAACCAATAAAGTAGCAGTGACATATCTTAGAAACCCAAGTATTTGGATGCTCTATCTATTTCTTTAATCGGGATTCAAGCAAGTTTTCAAAATTTTAGGTTTTTTTTTACGTTTTTTTCAGACGAAAATAGATACTTTTAAGAAAACACAAGCACTTCATGAGGCAATCTAACAAGTTTGAACCAACTGAGGTCGCGACGTGTTTGGGTTTCACCAACGAAAATGTATGTTTTAAAAGAAAACTCATCAAGTATTGTGGAAAGCTGTAACAAGTTTCAAGAATTTGAGGCTCTGTTTTTCTTTTTTTAACAGAAATGGATAATTCCAAAGAATAATTCATTGAGCATCAAGAAAAGGAGATAATAATCATAATAATAAGCATCAACAATTTTTGAAATGAGAACAAGCTATAACAATGTTGAGGGTTCAAAAACGAAATGGATTTATTTTGAAAGAAAAAACAGTTTTTGACAAAAGCCACAAACCTTTAAATTTTTAGGTTGGTTTTTGCGCTATTCCATTGTGAATTATCAATCCGACGTGTGAATTACAAAATCAAAAATGGCGGATTCAATATGGCGGCTACAAATATGTATATCAATTGGATTTGATTAAAACTTGCTACTCAAAGATTTCTCGAGTTAATGAATATTAATCTGAAGTACAAAATACCAAATTTAAAATGGTCACCGATGTAGCGGACAGAACATTTTTCTTGAAGTGAAAAGAATTTTTATACGTTGTTTTGTATGTAATATGTGATACGTAATACTTTGTAATAACTAATCTGAAAAATCTCGAGTTATGTACTTTCGAAGCTATTGAATAACTTTTTGAGTTTTCAGTTCGCCATTTTGCAATATGTGATTCTGACTATAAATTCGTTTTCAGTGACCGTAAAGACCACCGAGTAGGAAGTTTCAATCCAATCCGATTAATTTTAATATTTTCCGTCCGGGATATTGAATCCGCTATTTTGAATTGTGTAGTTATGACGTCAGATTCACTTTCAGTGACACCAAAAACCACTAAGTAGGCTTCTTCAAGTCCACCATACTAGAACCGCCATTTAGAATTTAGAATTTTTTTTAATCTGACCCTATTCTCGCAATCACCGACCTCAAAACTCAGAACTCAAAACAGAACACTGATCAGAAATTTTTGAATATAAAATTAGCTTCATTAAAAAATTTGGATTATCTTCAAAGTGCTGTAGTTCTTCGAATTTGGACTTGATCTAAAAAAAAGTGTCACGGAAATTTTTAGTAGAACTGTTCTGCGAGGAACAAAACTTTGATTGGAACTCTTGGAAATATTAAAGTTTTTAACTTCGAAAAATTAATGTTTTCTTTGAAGTGCCTTAGTTATTTTAATTTTGACTTCATTTGAAAGTCTTATGCGACCTTTTTGTAGAACTCTTCTGGCGAGAACCAGAACTCTGCATGAAACTCTTGGAACTTTAAACAGGAAATTCGTGAAGATGTTTCAATTTTCAAATTATTTTAACTCTTACGTTTCTTATTTTTTCGAAATTATATTTTTAAAGAACTTCAAAAACATCTAGACCTAAATTATCGTGCAAAATAGTAAAATTTTTTAAACTTTGGCTACTGGCTATATTTTTCGAATTTTTTTTTTTTTAATTGACCGAAACATTTCCTCAAAACCATCATGAACTATAGAACTATGGAAGAGGTAGTCGAAGATCTAAACAAAGATTTGAACCGATTATTGTGCGATTCCCCCGGAAAGTTTCATAATTATTTTGTACTCATTTAAAAAAACTCGAATAAATTATGGAAGGAAATAGCAATTAGGATAGAATGCAGATCAAATCGCTGAAATGCTGATTTTCGCATACCTTAAAAAATTTATTTTAAATTATATATCATATTATTATATTTACCAAGATGATTGAGGATAACCGCCATGGATATAAAGTGAGTGGAAAAAATCCTCATCTTTTCTCATTAGACGAAAAACTGATTAATGTATTACTGAAGAATTGGATTGAAAATGTAACTAAGAGATATTCGAGCACTTTATGAGATTATGTATAAGCTTAACCTTTTGAGTTATTTACATTAGTTAGTCATTAGTCAGTTTCAGTACAAAAATTTAATTTATAATTTCGTTAAAAGTAATATAAACTCATAAATTACGTAACGCATTTTTTTGGGGTGGAGAGGTTCTTGAGGATCTTACGATTTGATAAAAGACCCGAGAACATTGTATACTCTCCATTGATTACAATTTATTAGCGTTTATTATGATCACACCTGTCTTTATAACGAATCTCTTATTTTGATTGCCTAATTATCCTATAATCTCTAGGCTTGAATTTAAAGTACTACAAAATATAATTCATAATAATAAATAAATCAATATTAAAATAGCTACATCGGATTTCGTACAATTCTAATTTAGTTTTAATTTCATTGTAATTATTTTATTATTTCTATTTTTATTTTATATTTAATCATCTTCAATCTATAATATGTGTAATCTGTAACTTTGATTCAAATAAGATATAATATAATATATCCCAGCACGAATTAAAAGCAAAGAAATACATTAATAACATAATTTGGGAATTTATATCGTATTACGGTGTAAAGTGATTTGAGAAAAGATACTAGAAAATTGTATAATCTCGTTTGAATAAATTTTATGATCGTTTATGATGTACGCAATTGCCCTCATAACATGTTTCTTATTCTGATTGCCTAATTATCAAATTAAACTATATGCTTCAATTAAAAATACTGTAAATTATAATTCTTACTAATAAATGGAAATAATGATTAAAATAGCTACATTAAAAATTTGAAACTTCAAATATAATACATGAAATTGAAAATTTTAATTTTAATCAAAAGTAAAAATAAAATTAGAATCAAAATTAAAACCAAAATCAAAATTAACGTTAAAATTTAAATTTAAATTGAGTTTAAAATTAAAACTCGAATCAAAATTGAATGAAAAATCAACATTAAAATTAATATTAATATTAAAACTGAAGTTGTAAAAATTAAAAAATGTAGCTATTTTTATAACTATTTTCATTTATTAATAAGATTTATATTTTACGGCATTTCAAATTGACTCATATAGTTTAATTTGATGATTAGACAGTCAAAATAAGAAGCATGTTATAAGGACAATTGCGTACATCATAAACCATAATAAAATGTATTTAAACGAGATTACACAAGTTTCTTGTATCTTTCATCAAATCACTTGACACCTCAATGCGATATAACATCCAAAATTATCTTAACAATGTATTTATTTGCTTTTAAGTCCTGCTGGGATATTTTATATCTCATATTTGAATCAAAGTTACAGATTACACATATTGCAGATTATTAAATATAAATATAAAAGAAAAAAATAAAATAATTATAACAAAATAAAATTTAATATTGTATGAAATCCGATGAAGCTATTTCAATATTAATTTTTATTTATAATTATGAATTATGTTTTGTAGTACTTTAAATTCAAGCGTATATTTTATATGCTAATTAGGTATTCAAAATGAGAAACTCGTTATATGGACAGGTGCGATCATAATAAACGTTGATAAAATGTAATTAAACGAGATTATACAATTTTCTCGAATTTGTTATAAATCCGTATTCCGCTAAAAATTAAATGATAATATAAACTTTGATATCACTTTTAACGAAATTATTAAAAAAATATATTATAAAACACTAACAATGTTAATCCAATTCTTCAATAATACATCAATAAGTTTTTCGGCTTATTAAAAAAGATGAGGATTTTTTCTACTTTATACCCATTGCGGTTATCCTCAATTATAACAGTAAATATAATAATATATCATTTGAAATAAATTTTTAAGGTATACGCAAATCAGAATTTGTGCGATTTAGTCTGGGTCTACCCTAATTGCTATTTTCTTTCAAAATTTATTCGAGTTTTAATATGCTCCTGACTTTTGGGTGGTATTTGTTGGAAGCAGTAGGAAGGATAATCGTCGGGGATAATAGATTTTTATCTACTAAGAGAAAGTGAGAAGGAGTTATCTCATGAGATAAGGAGAGACAGGAGAGGTAGGGGAACCATAGGAGGGAGCGAGAGGAAATGTTGCCACTTTTGTAGAGGAGGGATGAATGGTGGATAGATATCGAGGGACGTGAAAGGAGGGTGCGATGTGTCTATCTCATAGGATAGAAAGAGATAGCGGATGGAAGAGTGATCTGGAGAGTACCACCAGAGGAGGGAGTGAGAGGATAAATGTCGACGGAGGTAGAAAGGCAGAGTGATGTGTGTATCTCGTACGATAGAAAGAGATAGCGAGTTGAGCGGGCGTTCTTGGTTTCGATTCTCTTCTGGAAAGAATTTTTTTTGCGGAGATTCAATTCGTTAGTAGGTGGGAAAGGGATGAAGTAAGTCAGTGTGTCGGCTGAAATGGCTGGTATGCCAGCTGTCTCAGCGGAAACGGGCAAGCTGGTATGCCAGCTAACCCGTTAGTGGAGGGGAGAGAGGGGGGGGGGGTAATAACAAGAGAAAGACTTGTACTTCGGTTAAGTTTTATTTGTGATCTGTGGTTCCATGCTTTTTTACAGAGAGAGTCGGAGTTTTGTTTTGTCGAAGTATTGTAGGCGCGTCCCCAGAAGAGGGTGATGGAGATGCGTGTCGAAGGGGCTTCTGGCTGGTTTCCCGCTGGAGGCTCCTGAAGATCGACAGATATCTGGAGATTTTATTTGCGAATGGTTGGTCACGGCAGTGGCTTGCTCGTGAAGACCTATGGCTGGCTTCCAGCTGTAGGTACCTAGGGCTGGCTTTCATCTATAGGATTTAGTGTGAGGGCTCTGGCTACCAGCTCCCAAACACTTCTCACATTCTGGGCCCGTGCGCGCCCTTTTAACGGGGAGGCTGTCTGGGCGTTGCGTGGGAGTCGAGCGGAGAGGGTAGAAAATCGTTGGAGGGAGATGCGCGCGTCGAGCTACGCGCGCGCTGTTCTCGCGACTCTCGCCTCTACTCGCCCTGCCGCCTTGCTGACGTCACGGCTGACGTCACTTCACACAGTACCTCCTTCCCTCTCTCTTACTCGCAGGTCTAATTGCTAGTTATTATAATTCTAAGATGGTTCCCTACTGAATGAATAAACGTCGTCTGCGAGAGTGTTTTGAATCTACCAATAAAAGAGTCTCGCTCTATGCGAGCCGCGTATAACAGTTTGTTTGAAATGAATAACAAATAATTATGAAACTTTCCGGGGGAATACCACTATAACCAGTACAAAGTTTTGTTCAGACCACCGACTACCTCTTGAATATAGTTCTATAGTTCTTGGTATGTTTTAGCAACAGTTCTCATGTTCAAAGTATCAAAAAGACTTTTTCGAAAGTGGAGAGCCAACTTCAAATACCCCCCTAATTTGGCAAAAGTTTTATTTTTTTAATGTTCGAAGCAAATTTAGCATAGTTCTATAATTCATTATGGCTTGGAGATAAAGTTCCGGCCAAATTAAAGGAAATCGAAAAATATAGCCAGCAGCCCAAGTTTCAAAAATTTAACTTATTTTCAAGAAACGTTTTTGAAGCTCTATGAAAATAGAAATTCGAAAAAATGTAAAAGCTTCAATGTTTTGAAAATTGAACCATTTTCACGAATTTCTTGTTTAAGCTTCCAAGAGTTCTGTTCAAAGTTCTTGTTCCCGCCAAAAGAGTTCTACCGAAGGTGTCGTTCAGACTTTTCTTCCGAAAAGAAGTCCCAGGGCCTTTTTTTTAGATCAAGTCAAAATTCAAAGACCTACAGTACTTTGGACATAATCAAAATTTTTTGAATGAAACAAATTCTAAGTTTAAAAAGTTCTAAACATAATTCTATTTTGAGTTCTCAGTTTTGAGGTCGCTGATTGCGAGAATAGGGGCAGATTACAAAAAATTCTAAATTCTAAATCGCGGTTCTAATATGGTGGACTGAAAACGTAAAAGTGATTTGAATGGCTTGAAGAAGCCTACATAGTGGCTTTTGGTGTCACTGAAAGTAAACCTGGTGTCATAACTACACAATTCAAAATGGCGGATTCAATATGGCGGACTTAAAATATTAAAATTAATTTGAGGGGATTGAAACTTGCTACTCGGTGGTCTTTAGGGTCACTGAAAATTATTTTTTAGTCAGAATCACATATTTCAAAATGGCGAACTGAAAACTCATAAAGTTATTCAATATCAATGAAAGTATATACCTAGGAATTTTTCAGATTAGTTATTACAAAGCATTGCATATCACATATTACATACAGAACTACATAAAAAAATTATTTTTATATCATGAAAAATGTTTTGTCCGCTATATCGGTGACCATTTTAAATTTGGTATTTTGTACTTCAGATTAATATTCATTAACTCAAAAAATCTTTGAGTAGCAAGTTTTAATCAAATCCAATTGATATACATATTTTTAGCCGCCATATTGAATCCGCCATTTTTGATTTTGTAATTCACACGTCGGATTGATAATTCACAATGGAATAGCGCAAAAACCAACCTAAAACTGTTGAAGGTCACTGGTTTTTGTCAAAAACGATTTTTTCTTTCAAAATATATCCATTTCGTTTCAAACCCCTCAACATAACAATTTAAACTTAATTATTCTTAGTTTCAATTTTTTAAAGAATTTAAGATTTTTGTCAAAAAAAAAATACCACGTTTGTTGGATATGCGTATCAAAACTGAACTCAGCATTGCCAAAGAAAATTTTTGATGCTTGTTATACCTTTTCTTGATGCTTAATGATTTCATCTTGTAAATTATTTATTTCTGTTGAGAAAATATATACAGAACATGCATTTTCGTGGGTAAATCCCAAACATGTCGCGACCTCAAGTTGTTGAAGCTTCTTCAAGAAATGTTTATGTTTTTTTCAAATATAAACTTGCGTTGAAAAAAACGTTAACATAACCTCAAATTCTGACAACTTGCTTGATTTACCTAGGAAATGATAATCTTTTCTGTAAAATTCAAATTTTGGATGACAGAAACAGATAGAAAATTCAACGACTTGGGTTTGTAAAATTTGTCACTGCTACATAATTGGTTGGTATAAGCTTTTTTTTTTTTTTTTTTTTTTTTGGTAAAAAATCGTTACGCATTGTTACTTCAAAAGCTTTAATAGTAACACGCACAAGAAAAATAATTTTTCCGAACAAGAAAGCAGCAGCCGTATATTTAGCTGAAAATCTCAAAGTTAATCTTGAAACCTTGAAACTATTTAGCTTTCCTTAATACGTCCTGATCTTTAATTTAAAATATGATTTGTTTTCGTTGAGAGAATCCAAGAATCACCTCAGATTCTTAAATCTTGTAAGGCTTTCTTAATACTTCATGATCTTTCTTCCAAAGTGAACTGATTTACTAGTGACGCGTCCTATGAGTACACTATTGCAACAATTCCCTGACTCGAATTTTAAGGGAGCAAAGATAAAGAATTACAAAGCTATAGTTGCCTCTTATTCATTATAATTATCTCTGATGCTGGGTTTCGATTTAATTAAAAAAGAAAAAAAAATTGTCTATTAATTCTGTTTGTTGAAACGGAATAGAAAACAGCTTTCTGTTGAATTTAGCGTTTTAACTAATTATAATAATTTTCGGAGTATAATAAAAACTATAATCACTTCTGCAGAAAAAAAATTTGCCGTTGCAAATTTTTCTCTCTAATGTGCCATACATATAATGTGCCAACGGCGATACCACGCTGAAAACACCAGTTCTCGTAAGATCACTGAAGTTAAGCATAGTTGGGCGCGGTTAGTACTTGGATGGGTGACCGTTCAGGAATACGCGTGCTGTTGGCCCGTCGTGGGTGTGGTGGGCCCACATTGGTAGTAAATATCCACCTAGAAAGACTACCCGAATCGAGTAGTGAGGCAATGAACTTTCGAGTTCGAACTGCTAATCTATGTATGTATGTATGTATGTAATGTGCCATATATAAAAACATTTGTAAACACGACTAATCGTCCAGGAAAGTTAAGGTGTCTGCTTGAACAAAATATATATAGAAGTTTTTTTTGGTTTTAAATGTTTGGGCGGAGACCCCAATAATGTAATGCAACCCTACGCCCTTTCATACCTATGCGTATATTGCTAATTAACAACAAAGGGAAAATTTAAAAGATTTCTTAACACGTTTGCCTAGATTGTTTTTTCGAGTGAAGAGGTAGGTAAAAATTTCATAGGGCTCGATTCGTGAAGTACACACAAGCCTTAAAAATAATATTTGCCCAAAACCTTTCTAATTAATAGTTAACGAGATATTAATTTGTAATTGAGTGCAGTGTGTTTTCGGAGAAGCGTACCGTATAATAAATTTTCACATTTATAAAAAATTTTGAAACCTTAATACTAAAATATTGTGTTCGAAGTTTTTTTATAATTCTCATCTAAAAACAATTAATTAGATAAATAAGGTTATGTGCGCCCATATCAACAAGTCCTGTACCTAAGAATACAATATTTCTTTTATTATACACTTTTTATTTACTTACTCTGCTAGAAATTATACAAGACGAGAAGAACTCATCAAAAATCAGGTTTTTACGTCCACTTTTGAGAAACAATTTAAATAATTTCTTCATTTTACGCTTAGTCTATCTACTTCCATAAAAAATACACAACTGTTAGTTCTGCATTTGGGATTTGGACGTAGTCGATGACCAACATACGATTGTTCCTGCAAGAACAAATAATACTCTGTTTCTTGTTGCAGAGTTGAGTTTACAGTTTGGTTGTGAACCTAATGGCGACCCTTTTCCCGGATTCCCTCGTTCCAGAAGTTATTATTCTGTTGACCGAACTCGTTCACCTGCTGACAAAAATCGTTCTCCGGCTGACAGAAATCGTTCTCCTGTGGAGAGAAATCGTTCTCCTGACAGGTCTGTTTCTCCTGTCGAGCCTCCTTCTCGTGTCAGTCTCCCAGGTCTCCTCCTGCCAGCAATCTTTCTTCACTCATACTTGGACATAATCGTAAAGAAATCAGATTTATTCGGCTTATTCCCTACACCAATTCGCACAGTGTATACGAAATTCGTAGATACACTTTTCCCGCACATAAACCACTTCTTTTTTAAAGTAGCACGTAATGCCCTTGCGCCCCTGCGAACCGAAGAGCGACTTGTTTTAGCAACGCCTACAGGTGACATCATGGCAATATTGGAAAGTAAGAATACACAGCTTCGTGGAATATATAAAAGAATATTGGAAGTGAAACGGGTGAAAATAAACATGCAAAGCGGTTCGGTTGTCGAGTTGAACAAAGAGGAAATCGATGAAATTCCTTTAGGCTCCAAACACCCAATATTAAAGGATTTTAGAGTAGTAAATGTAAACAACAAAATCCACCACACTGTGAACAACAAAATCCACCACACTATAATTTAATTCGAGAAAATGTAAAATTAAACATAATATTGCTTGTGATCTAATGTCGACTTGAGATCCTAAAAGTAACTGCTAATTACAATCAAAAGTAAATGTATTATTTTTGTCAACTCTTAAATATTTCTTCAGTGCCCCAATCTATATTTTTCGGAAACAGAAGAAAAAAGTTTCGTTTTCATTCTCGTACGAAAATATTTTAGGACGAAAATTGTTATAAGCCTATAGGGATGTACCCATAATAACGTTCCTGCAGGTGAGACCACGCTACTGTGGACATCATTAATTCTTACAATACACTATAAGTATACTTTCAATTAAAGTAATTTTATTGAGCAGATATTATATATAAAACTATATTTTACGATAAATCATAATATTTGAAATTGGCGTCATAAATCTACTTGTTCAAAATTGAACGATTTGAAATACAACTAATTTCAGTTTGTGAGCGTTGTAAGTCGAACTAATTAAACAAGGCCTCAAAAATTAGATTTAATTTTGAAATAAAATATTCGAAATATTTGTACATGAGAAATAGGCGGAAATTATCCGAGATGTGATGCGTTGACTACGGTGATAATGAGGATTATATGTTTCGAATTAAGAGCCGAGCACTGTGGAACAAAAAAGTTTCTCTGGTCAAATTAATTTTCAGCCTACACTATTTTTTCTTAACTTATCAGAATTACCATTTTTCAAGACTTTAAAACTCAACAAGCTGTGCTCAAACTGGTACACGTCACATAGCTTTCCCTTTTCGACCCCGAAGCCTGAGTGGTACCCAGGAAAAAAAAACCGATTGAAAAGGCGACGTATCTATCAATTGCAGATTGAGATTTTTAAAACAGAATTGGTTTGCGACTATGTGAATCAACCAAATTAATTAATTGTGTTCTTTTTAAGTAACCAAAGGTTTATTTGCGCTGACCAAATTTTTTAGTTTCAAGAAACAAAGTAGGTTTAACAAACTGCTTTGTTGAATCAACTCAATCTTTCCTCTGAGTGCAATTCCATGTTAAGCCATTTACAATGTATATTTTACTGGGTCCTTTATGGTGAGACGAAGTACAACGTGTACTGATTCACTTTATTTTTATTATTATTATAGTTGTATAATTATTTCTTTTTATAAGAATGTTAAGTATTTTCCCAAAATATTGTTAAGATATTTTTTTTGAGGCTGTGAATTAGCGAAATACAGAAAATTTTGTTTGGGTTTCCTGAAGGTGGAATCATAAAACTCCTTCGATTCAAATACGTTTAAAAATTTCAAATAAGACGAACACAATTGCCTATAAATTAAAACTCACGGAGTGTTCACGACGTTGTTTAAAATTAAATAAATTTCGTTTTCTGAAACAGAAGAGAACGAAGTATTAATATCCCTACACAGAATATCATACTAATTGTGTACGTGGCATTTTGGAGTAATGATTTTAAAGTAGCAATCTTTTAGTGTGTTTTTGTTTTCGAATAAATTAAAAATCATTTTGATTTTCTGACAAATCTGAGTCTTACATTCATTGATTGTAAGCTAGAGAATCAGTGCTGCGAAACATTGCTTAAAATTTTTAAATCAGTAAAAAATTTATTTTCATAAGATAAATCTTGGATAATTTTGGCGAGCACTTGGCTTTAAATTATAAAAGAAATAAAATTCAATTGTTGTTAATTTGTGGTACTTTCCTTCATAAATTCTTAAAAGTTACAATGCGAGCGAACTAACATTGCAGAAGGAAAGAATATGTGGATTCCAATAGCTTTACTATGTATAGCAAAGGAATCTTGGGCGAGCCAGGACTAATGTCAAGGAAAGCTTTAGAATCAATTACTATACACGATAGCTTTGAAATATATGACAAAGGAATCTTGGGCGAGCCAGACGACGGGCGAACCAATCTCAAAGAAAGCTTTCAATTGAATTGTTATATACCTAGCTACTATTTTTCTCGAGCACACAAAAATGGATTAAATTAAAAAAAGGAAAGCGTCCATGCTTGTAAAGAAACAACAGTATCACCAATTCACAACACAATCACTTATTCCACTAGATATGAAGAAGAGTAACTTAAAATATTATTTATGCAGACATGTCAAAACTGCACTACCTTTTAAGTCTTACTAAGAGCACTCTCCTCTGGAGCGAAAACCGTAAAGTAACCTCGTCAGAACGAGCGTCGAGACCTGAGTGACGAACGGTGTGGGACCTGTCTCCCAGTGAACTAGCTCTCCGTGCGGATTGAGCGTGCGATGGCGCGATTGGCCGGAAGTCCCCACTCTGCTCGATGAAAAGGGTCTTTCTACCGTTTGCTTTGTGCGATGCTCACAGCGAGAAATGACTTTCTAACGGCTGATATTACCCGTGCATTATTAGAAGTTAAGTATATTTAACATAGATAGGCATATTGAAAACACGTTGTAGAGCAAGCCTACATGCTACAAAGTTTTGGTTCAATCAACCAAACTCTTTCCTTAGACCAGTAAAAACAATTATTTCAAGTAACTAAAATACTCTCTTGGATCGAGCAAAATATTTGTTTGGATTAACCGAAAGCTTTACTTGGACCAACCAAAATATTTGCTTGTATCAACCACAAGGTACGGAATAATCAACCAAATTTTACTAATCAAAACATCTTCTTGGGTCAACCAAATATTTGGTTGTCCATATAATAACCATATTCTATGGCTTATTCAAATAAAATTTTGTTCATTCAACCAAATGTTTTTCTGGGTGTATACTGATGTATTTCGATGCGTTGATTACGCACATGGACATGAAAATACCTGCAAATATAAGTTTCAATATTAAAACTTGAAAAAATTACGTTTTTTTCGGAGTTTAAACACTATCAGTACCGATGAAAAGCATATTCAGAGCACACGGAAGGGACTGTCACGCATTTTAGTGTAAGGTCTATTTTGTTAGTTTTTGGCTTCTGACGCTTTGGATGGAGCGTTCTATGTATATATCACTTTATTGTCGATTCGCAACTCAAGAATTTCGATTAACGACCCGTAGAGGCGGGAAGGCACCCCTGTGACTGGTCATAGAAATAATGTTGGTTAAACCTCCACCCCTTTCCAACATCTTATGGGGAGGGCGGACAAACCGCTATGACTGGTCACAAATAATTTTGGTCAAATCCCTGCCCCTTTTAAACATCTTATGGGGGCGGGATGGCACCCCTGTGACTGGTCACAGGAATCATGTTGCTCAAACTCCTACCCTGTTCCAACTTCTCGTGAGTGCGAGAAGGTACCCCTGTCACTGGTCACGGAATCAATGATTTATATTTATGCACGTGACGCGCGATTACAAATTAATATCAAGTGTTTTATCAAGTGTTTTGACGTGGGTCAAACAGTGACACTGGACACATGGGACAAAGCTTGATTTTAAAAAAGATTTTCGTTTGTGTGGAGAATTTTCAAAAAAGCTAATTTCTCTTTTACTGACCTCATAAATATTTAAATTATACCTTTCAAATTATAATTCATCTAGCATTCGTTAGCATGTCTTTGATAATGTCGTATCTCTTAGAAAATGCGTCATTTCTGAAAAACAAAGTATTCCGACTAGTGCCCGGCCGGCTTCTGACTATGTGATCTGAGAAAAATGTAGCCCGGATGGCTGCCGAGCGGTTCCTGATCATGAAACCTAACCAGGAGCAGCCCGGCCGGGATCCGACCAGAAACCTTTTTGTACGAGTAGTAGGATCAACCGGGATAATTTCTGTACAGGTTTATTATTTTAGAATATTGATAGCTTAAAATGATGTAATTTTTAACGCTTTTTGGAACATGTAGTTCAAACTTGAAGATTGGCAATTGGCGGTAGCTTAATTTTTGTAATAGAACATGAACTAATTTTTTATCTTTTTTTAAACGGTTTAAAAAAAATGGAGAATTATTTAATTTTGAAGTACTTATATCGAAACTTATTCCATTTACAATTGAAGATTCAGCCGTCGTGGGCAATATAAATTACAGTATATAGATTTTTTTTCAAATTCTTATAATTTTTTTATTGTGTAATATATTTTTCCTTATATTAAAAAAATATGCATTTCGACTTTATTTTAAAACTCATAAATATTATAATCTAAATCAAATAACGGTTCAAGCCTCTGATGAACTACAATCATAAATTGGAACTGAAATTGTTTTTACATTTGACATTAAAAACAGTTATCAATGCAACTGCGGCTTTCATAACCTTCAAAATCACCTATCTTGTTTGAATTTTGTTTAAACAAAAAATTTTTATTTGGGTACTTTCTTAATTGATTTAGTATCGAATAGATATTACTCAATCTATTACAAAAATTTTATTTTTTGTACATTTTTAAGATGATTCAACCTGTTTAATTTGTATCGGATTTGAAAATTTAGTGAGGATAATTTCAAATTCTTTTTCTCATCTACAATTAATACAATTAATCGTATGAACGAAATTGACCTTCATCTTGGGACTACAAAAATGTGTATCAAGGGCTGATTCGATTTATCAAATCTTTCAAAGCTGAGCGTGGAGTTAGCACCTTTTCGTTTGGTTTCTCTGAAGATGGAACCTTTTTGTTTGGACACGTCGATGTATGGACAGATTTTTTCAGATTTGAAATAAAACACTACCGTAAGTTAGAAAGTTGATCGTTATAACTTTTTATTTTTTTAAATAAGATTATCGGTAAGACAGAAACATGAGCTGGAAAATGATTGAAAGTGTCTATTTCTTTCTTTCTTGCTATATAAGAAAGTAAATTTATTCGATACGAGGATCGCGGATTTGAAAGTTTCTTAATAATTTACTGTACTCTTCTGCTGTTTCGATGCGTTCCAACTTTTTCTTTGTCTGCGAATACAATAAAAAATTCCGGTCACATTGACAATATTAATGGCCCCGAACGGGAAACACATGCCAGATCTCAACACACAATTTTACGGAAAGTGTGAGAAGATATGGAAATACTGTGTAATTTTCGTTTTGCCCACCAGCTGCATCGGGAAAAAGAACAATCTTCTGATTATGAATCGTATCGAATTCTTTTTCCACTGTATGATTGAGAAAACTGCACACAGTGTTTGACCCCTTTCTCGATCTTTCCTCTAAAAAAGGATAAATGTACCTCTGTTCTAAATCATAAACCTACACGTGAAACGTACATAGTCACAGCAATCTCTTGTAAAATTGGTCATTGACCGGAATTTTGGGTAATGAAAGATTCTGAGCATAGGCAAATTCGCAGCAGAGCACACCTTCCTGAGACATCAGCCCATTTCTCAAAATTCTATATTCTTTTACTTTTTTGCAAAGCGCGGAGCCTGGAGATTTCACATTTTCCAAATCACTTTCGTAGCATCTATCACATAGGTCGAAGATGGTCGGGGGAGACGATGCATCGTCTGAACTTTCAACATTTATTATGTTATGACGTACTATGCTCCATCTTTTCTGCGAAGAATTTAAGACGCTAGTGAGGAACTTCTTACACACAACGATTACATTTTTAACAGTAGAAAATGAAAACGTCCAGATTACCAATCTTGAAACTTCATGAGCATTAAATTCTTTAGGATAGATGCATTTCATAAATGTACTAAGAAAGATGGACTGCTTGTCGTAATCCCCCAATTTCCAAAATTTCTAATTAAAATTTTCTTGTTCAGTTACTGAAGTAGTTTCAAATTATTTCTTTTTGGAACAAGATTGTAATGGAGAAAAAAATTTGCTTAACATATGTACAGTTTTGGAATTCATCAATTATGAAATGTATTCTTCTCCCTACAAATGAATGTAAAACTTACTTTTCTTATGATTGTTTTCGGATTTCCAATTTTTTAATCTGTACGCATAAACAGCTGAAATATTATAATTTTTGCATGTTACTTTTTCCTTGTGCATAATTACATTATATGAAATTCTAATATTAAAAATTGTTTATTCAATTAATTTTGTAAATTTTAAAAACCTAATTTATTATATTGTCCATTAATATTTCAATTAAAACAATTCCATAGAAAGCTTTGCCAGGCAAGATAAACGAAGTAGAACTTTTTTACACTTTATTTATTGGAAGTTGATGTAACAGTAGTAATTCCTAATTTTAATAGCAAATCATTTAAACTTTTGTGGCAACAAACAAAGTCTGCGGTTCGCTCGAAAACTCTAGCCCTGACATTAACTAAAATCACAAACACTCCTAAACTATTAGATATTTTTATGTAAAACTTCCTAAAAAAAAACTTGATCACAGTTTTCTCCGAATTTTTGTCGCGTGAAGTCTTTGCTTACTCAGAATTCCCTCGGTAAGTGAAACGTTGGCAGCTACAAAAGTCCGATTCAGGCCGAGGAACAGAAAAAAATTAATAACAATTTTTCTGAAATACTTTCTTGAATTTCTGTCACCCCATCAATCGAAGGATACACTAAAGCATTTTTCCTGGAATTTTAATTAAAAAATTCCAAAAATTGACGAACAGAGCACGAGTTGAAGTGCAAAACAGATCAAAATCGATTTCTCCAAAAAAGTATTTTTTGACTTCAATTTAAAAACTAAAAAACTACAACTTTCTGTCTGTAGAAAAAAAATGCGACATTAAATTCCACCTCTAGATATATCCTTTAAAAATTAAAATTCGAAAATTTTGTTGAGAGCCTCAAGGGGACATCGTTTCGCACAAAAAAACGCTATATGCCCTTATTGCATTTGGCCCCTCAATTATGGTGTGGAGAATTTTAGTTCGCATGTTTTTTACATTTAATACTCTAAAATTCTTTGAAATTGGATAATTTTGGCCTATGGGAATTTCTTCGAGTTCACGCCGGTTTAATTCGACTACAGCCCCACTGTACATGTTTATTTTCGCCCGTTTTAGCATTAATATTCTTGAATGTATTCCTCGAAGCCTTGTATTATTACCTGCCAATATTGCCAGGATGTCACCAGTAGAAGTTGCTAAAACAAGTCGCTCTTCGGTTGGCATGGGCGCAGAGCCACCACGTGGTCCTCTAATTTCAATTGGTTTACCGGCAGGGAAAGTGTAGCTACGAATTTCGTATACACTGCACGGATTGGTCTTGGGAAAAAGCCGTAGAAATTGAAGTTCTTTAGGATAATGCCCAAGTACAAGTGAATAACGATTTATGGCATGAGGAGACCTGGACCTGGCACGAGGAGGAGGCTCGTCAAGAGAAGCAGACTTGTCAGGAGAACGATTTTTCGCAGCAGGAGAACGATTTTCGTCAGTAGAAAAAGAAGTGCTGGCACGAGGAACAACAAGAAGAGGTTTGCCATTAGGTAAGCACTCAAACTGTGCACTCAATTCTGCAACAAGAAACAGAGTATTAATTTCTTCTTAAAGTACACGAACGTATGTTGGTGTTCACTGTGTGCAATTTCCAAATGTAAATTTGAAAATGACTGATTTCACGCGAGGCGGCGATTGCAGAACTAATGGTTACATATTTTGCAGGTAGTTTGAACTACACGCAAATGGTGATAAGTTGAGAATTACGGAGAAAAGTAAAGCGACTGGTGCAAGAGTTTGCTTCGTAGTAAATAGTAAAACTAAAATGAAAAATTCTCCATCTGGAACGCAATTTTATAGTTTTCAGGTTTTAAACATTCTTTTAAAATATGAAAATTCGTTAAGTTGTATGCTTCTGCAAAAACAAGCTACCCTGAATTAACTAACCTCATTTTAAGATTTGTTGTGTGCCCTACGAGCACGGTCGTATAAACATGTCCAGAATCTCCGGCGGTGGGGGCATTGGAACAGTGGAACGCGACGATCGGAGGGTAGAGGGTCGGAGCAAAACTAACCTAAAAGTGCATTTATTTTTTGTCGTGTTTTTGTGCCGTGCGAAAATCTTCTGGTGTTCCGAACTATGAAAAGGAACATGCTATCAGTGGAGCTAAAACACTTTCAATGTTTATGATTCAGAAGACCGAAATTGGCAGAGGTCATATGTCAACGCAGGTAAAGGATATAAAAAAACCATATACCCTCTGATCGTCGCGCTCTACTGTTGGCTGGTCACTTAAAGAAACAGCGTTTGCTTCAAAATGCGAGTCACCCCCACCACCGGAGTTTCTGGACCTGTTTATACGACCATGCCTATGAATCAAGTCCTATGAAAGTTTCACGTATCTCTTCAGCGGAAATGAAGGTCAACAGAAAGCTGTTTCCTATTACATTTCAAGAGAAATAATTAAGAGACCATGTTTCTTCTAATAGTTTAATTCAAGCAAAACCTGATAAATTGTAATCCATTTTGATCATCAGAGAGAATTATAATTAATAAAAAGCAATTATTGTTTCTTTAATTCCCTACTTTTTCTTCTTTTAAATTCGGGTTTAGGAAATTGTTACAATAATGTACTCATACGGCGCGTAACTATAAATCGGCCTACTTTGAAAGAAAAATCATCAGGTACGGAAGAAATCTTGCAAGATTTGGAAGATTGAGGTTACGCTTGTGTTTTCTTAGCGAAAAAAGATCATATTTTAAATTGAAAATCGGACAGTATTGAGGGAAGCTAACGAGTTTTAGGACTTCAAGATCAGGTTTGAGATTTTTAACTACGTAAATATTTCAACTGAATATACCGCTGCTACTGTCTAGTTCGGCAAAATTATTTTTCTTTTTCGTGTTACTATTTAATCTTTCAAAGTAACAATCCGTAACAATTTTTCAACACAAAAAAGTGACATAGTTTATAAACCCAAGTAGTTAAATGTTCTATTTATTTATTCAACAGGAAATTAGTGTTTTTAAGAAAAGATGATCATATATTAAGTAGTAAAAAAAGGTACTTGTCAGTAATTAAGGTTATTTTTACGTTTTTTCGAAGAAAAATAATATTTTAACGAGAAAATAATCACTTCTTGAAGAAATATAACAAGCTTCAACAACTTAAGGTCGTGACGTGTTTCGGTTTTAGCATTGGAAATAGATTTTTTGAACTCAATAACCCAAGTTTCAATAATTTGAGGTTTTTTTCAACGGATATGGGTAAATGAATAAAGGGTTAGAAATTACTGTTTTTACAGAAAAAATGTAATTGTGATAAGATTATAGGGCCAAGAAAGGTGACAGTCGAAAACATGGGGTTCTTTGGTTCACTAAATATGAACGCGAAGTAAGAATTAAAAAACTGAAAATTGCGGTCACTGAATACAAATCTAAAGTCAAAAATACCAAATTAATATGGCTGCCGATATAGCGGATAAAATAGTTTTTATGAAGAAAAAATAAATTTTATGTGTGCTTTTATATTTACTTTTATATTATTTAGTCCGCAATTTAAAAATATGAAAATTTAAAATACAAGGTCGTTATCAATTTGTATATTGTAAGCCGGTCCAAACACTTTGTATAAAATATGACAGATAATAATATAGTTACAATTAGTTCTGAAAAGCAGCTTTTGCCAATTACTTCAACAATTTTCATTAAAAAAATGTAAACTTAAACCATTTTTTCATAAATAGGCTCCATTATTTTTACGGGGTCAACTTGAAATGTTTTTCCAAAGACTTTTTGCTGTCATATTTTTCATAATGACAGAAAGTGTTGAATAGATAAACAATGTTTTTAAACAAATGCACATTTTGACAATTTTTTCATTAATAGGCCTCATTTTTTGCGGAATGAATTACAAATATCTTTCTAGGGACTCCTTACTATCATATTTTTCATAGTATGAACTGTTAATTATATGAACAGCAACAGACGGACACTTTTTTCGTCAAAACTCAGAACTCAAAATAGAACTTCAACCAGAAATCTGAATGCTACTTTCGGAACTCTAAATGAGAAAGTCGCCAAAATGTTCCAATTTTCAAAATATTTTAACTTTTATGTTTTTCATTTTTTTAAGATTCCATTTTTACAGAACTTCAGAAATCTTTGGATGTGAAGTATTCTGCAAAAAAAGTTGAATTTTTGAAAAGTGAAGTGCTGGCTATTGTTTTTTGAAAATGTTTATTTTTGTGTTATTTCGGCCGGATTTTTTTTTCCAAAACGTTCAAGAACTTTAGAACTATCCTAAAGTTACTCAGAACTTTCAAAAAAAGTTCACTCTTGCAAAAGTCGGGGGATCTATGAAATTGGCTTCTCTTTTCCAGAAATTCATTTTTTTACGCATTTGTCATCAGTACTATTGCTTAAACATATCAAGAGTTGCCATACTATCGCAGAGGTACTCAGGACTCTAAAAAAATGTTTTGAATTTGTAATAGTTGAATTTCTCCCAGAATGACTCAGCTTAAATTCTTACTCTTTTCTGAAAAAATCTAAAGTCAGAAAATCGCGGAGCGAAAATATATAAAGTAATCGTAGTTTAGTGCAACTTGCTGATCGAGAGATTTTGGGTTAACTGAAAACGAATCTGATGTCAGAATTTCAAAAGCAAAAAGTAGCGAATTCAATATGGCGGCTAAAAATATGTCAATCAATTGGATTTTCTTGAGATTTTCTACTTGGGGATTTGTCGAGTCACGGAATACGAATCTTAAGTAAAAATAAGTGAATTAAATATAAAAAATTGGATTAGCTTAAAACTTGTTACTCTGGCATGTTTCTGGTCAAGGAAAACTATGCAGAAAAATTTCTTTGCATTTTGACTTGATCGAAAAGAATGCAATGAAAATTTTTGATAGACCTCTTCCGTGAGGAAAAGAGCTTTGATTCGAACTTTTAGAACTATCAAAATTTAAAAATTCGCAAAATATATGTTTTCTCTAAAGTGCAGCAGTTTTTTGAATTTCTACTTCGTTACAAAGTTTCATGAGACGTCTTCGTAGAACTCTGTAGGCGGGAATCAGAACTCTGAATAGAACGCTTGGTACTCTAAACGAGAAATTCTCAAAAATGTTTCAATTTTCAGAATATAATAACTTTTATGTTTTTGATATTTCCGAAATTCTATTTTTATGAAACTTTAGAAACTTTTGGAATTGAAATATATATAAAAAAGTTGAATTTTTTGAAAGCGGTGTGTTGGCTACTTTTTTCGAACAACTTTTTTTTGAGAAATTGGTCGGAACATTTTTTTAAAACCATCAGGAACTATAGAATCATCGAAGAGTTACTCAGAACTCTAAACAACATTTTTGTATTTATAATAGTGGGAGTTCCCTGGAATTATTTATACAACTAACTCTCGGTTTTAGTACAGTTTCGTGGGTTGCTTGTGGGGTTTATTATATTAGAAACCACTGGTTAACAAGTTCCAGGCGATAGGTGCAGAGCGTGTGATGCACACACTGAGTACCTAGAACATACACTATCAAGGTGTCCCACTCACGCGGCAGCGACGTATCTCTACAGACATAATACAGCCCTAAGAGTGCCTCATTACCATAGTTGTCGCTCTCATGGTATTGGCCGTAACCCTGCCCTGCCGAACGGTCCGAGGGAGATAGATTCCATTGTCCAAAACGAAAAGTGCCAAATTTTCTGGAAATACGATTTTTGGACAGTAGTATCCATTGCACACTCGAGGCCTGACATTGTTCTACAGGACCTCGAAAAACGAACTTTATTCGTGATCGAATTTTTGGCTTCAGCCTACTAAAACATCACTGCTAAGGGGAAGGAGAAGGGGGAGAGGTATCAAGACCTTAAAAGGGAGCTGCAGGGACTTTACCCAAAATATTCGGTTCAATATCAACGGCAATACCACGCTGAAAAAAACCAGTTCTCGTCCGACCACTGAAGTTAAGCAGAGTTGGGCGCGGTTAGTACTTGGATGGGTGGCCATTCGAGAATACTGCCTGCTGCTGGCCCGTCGTGGGTGTGGTAAGCCCACACTTGAAGTTATTTATTACAAGAAACTATCCACCTAGAAACACTACCCGAATCGGGTAGTGTCACGCCTACCCTGAAAGGGAAATGGCTTAATGGTATACATACATACATACATACATACATACATACAAATAATTGTCCGGTTTCATTTTCATAGATGGCAGTCGCTCCCAGTGGGACCCTGAAATTGTTTTTGAAACTGTTGCTTTATTGAAGTTCCTTTAATAAAGTTGCTTAATGAAGTTGAATTAATGAAGCCAACAATCATGCCATGTGACCGAAGCCTGAAGTCAATTACATACATTTTGTCTAACTTGGACCACGTGTCAGTTTTTAAGGTTAGAACTTGAGGCCAGTGACTGCACCTTTTCCGAGATTACAAAAGTTTATGGGAAATTACTTACCCAGAAAATCATAAACGTTCCAGCCTGACAATAATAATTTTTTCTTCGTAACAATGAAATGATTTTTAACGTTATAAAAGAACATCCCCACAAGGAACACTTCCACGCGTTCTGAAGTCAATGAAAAGAGGCCGCATTACGTTAAGGATGCGGAAAAGAAGGAATCTGATTCCATATTCCGTTTTGGCGAGTTCGAAGGTCGAGTGGAATGCACCCCAATTAAATAAAATCTATTCTCGTCACGGCGATTACCACAACAAAAGAATAGCATTCCTTAAACACATAGATACATCGACCGATCAAAAATGATACTTTTACTTATTGAAATTCAACCAGAATAGTATCTTCGGAGCGATTTGACTTGCTTAAAATTCAACACAATATTCATCAGAGAAAAGCAAAGCCGAGTATCCAGTACGAGAGTGATGATTTTTATATGGAGGCGACGGACGCTGTAAAAACGAAAAAAAAGTAGTAAATTCTCAAAGTTTATTCATAATGAACAAACGTGCTTGGTGACAATCCTGTCATCTACTAGGGCTGTCGGTGATGGACTTTCAGAACTGTCATGAACTCAGCCATCCAAATCACCTTGTTGATTGTTGGGTTAAGGCCCCAAGTTCTAGACGCTGATTGGGAGCATCCCAGTTCGAACGTCATGCTAGGAACTCTGGTGTCGATCTCATGATCTCATGGTCTGCGCTATCCCTGGGAAGCTTCTCGTGAGAGTATGCACTGTTTGTGAAGAGAGGGAGAGCACCTCATGTGTCTGATCCTTGGTCGTCCGTTATTTATGTCTTTCTTCTTGAAAGCTCTTGGCTTTGCTACGATTAATAATATTACGTTTTTCAAAAGTTATATTGCAAGAAATTCAGATGAAAACAATATTATCATTATAAAGTGAAGAAACGGATGAGATATTAAATCATTCGTAAACTTAACGTCTGGGAATGTATAAGTTACATACAAGATAGAAAGTCAACGACAATTTCCAGATTAATGTATCATTATATTTCTTCTTCTTAGCAATGGCTTCTCAAACAAACGTGACGTTTCGGAATTATACAAATTCCCTCATCAGACAAAAATATATCACGAAGATTAAACGTGAATTACAAACTGCCATTAAAGAATTTCTCATTTTACAGAAATTGTGTGTGAGTTCTCGTACAAATTATAACATCTTAAATGTTTTTTGAAAGATCTATTTAGTATATTCGATAAAATCTCAGACTAATACGGAATAAAAGTAGAAATTGGAGCAGGAATTCCATTTGTATATAGTTTTAAAAAAATTGAATAATAATTAATAAAATGTTGGTGTGAAACCGGAGATCCAGCTTCAGCTTCATGTTTGATTATAGGATTATATTGAGTGCTCGTATAATAAAAAAAAATTTATTAATTATTCAGTTAAAAAAAGAAAGCTATATACAAATGAAATTTTTGCTCTAAATTTTACTTTTAGTCCATATTAGTCTCAGATTTTATCGAATATAGTAAATAAATCTTTTTAAAAACTTTTAAGATGTTATAATTCATACGAGCACTCACACAAACTTTCTATAAAATGGGAAATTCTTTAATGACAGTTTTGTAATTGACCTTTATCTTCGTAATGTATTTTTGTCTGATATTGGAATTGTATAATTCCGAAACGTCATGTTTGTTTGAGAAGCAAATGCTATGAAAAGAATTATAATGATACAGTAGTCTGGAAGTTGTCGTTGACTTTTTGTATTTTATCTAACTAATATTATCATTGAAAAAAATTATCTTCAGGTCATGCTATAAACATATTTAATAAACAAATGCATTATTAAGGAATTTTTCGGCGGAAAAATTCTCTTTTCTTATATCAATTCTTTTAATTGGAAACTTTATAATAATTTATCAACACTTAAGGTTAGCTAATATATTTTATGATTTTTAAAACCAATTTAATAAACAAATTCATTATTCAGGCATTTGCAGACGGAAAAATTCGTCTTTTTATTGCAGTTCTTTTAATTGGGAACTCCATGATAAATTCAGCATTATTTATGATTCGTTGATAAATTTTATGATTTTTTGAACAAATCAAATTATAAAGATGTCTCATTCGTGTATTTGTCGAAGAATTTTTTTTATGCCAGTCGTTTTAATTGGGAACTTTCTCATGTTTTTTTTAATACCGGGAGTATGATAGTTCTGTATTTAATGTAATTGTTCGCGTCTTCGAGACGCTTTAATTACCTATTGACGAACCTTCGATGATCTTTCATGATCAATTAATAGCGACTTATAAAGCATAAAAAAGGTTACTTGGGTTATATTAGCTTGTCTAAATGAGAAGGTGCTACAGAGTTTAGGGCGCTGATGTTAACAATACAATTTAAAAGAGATTTTGAAGCTTCGATAGTACGCCTCGTGAGTTAGAACCTTTTCATTTGTTTTCTCCGAAATTAGAGCTTTTCATTCAGACACGTCTATATGAAGACAGTGTTTCTTACACTGCGAATAAAATAGTACGTAAGTTAAAAATCTGTTTCTTAAAGCTTCTGAATTTGTGGAAATAAGATTATCGGAAAGACCGAAGCATAACCTTGAAAAATATTTAAAGTGTCCATTTCTTTCTTTTATTACAAAGAAGCCTCCTTTTATGAGAAAGCAAATGTATTCGATACCTATGTGGAAGCAAGGAGCTCATGAAATGAACACATATAAATACACCCGTAATGAATACACATATAGAACATCTCAGCGATATTTTTATTTGAGGCAGCTTCAC
This sequence comes from Andricus curvator, assembly GCA_932195095.1. Lineage (NCBI taxonomy): Eukaryota > Metazoa > Arthropoda > Insecta > Hymenoptera > Cynipidae > Andricus > Andricus curvator. Next base: position 465,465 of record CAKNYM010052036.1, read on the forward strand.
ACTTTATCACATGGTTATTCCATTTTCTTAGATTTATTAAAACTTTGTTTCTACAATTAAAAACACCATTAATTTAAATCCTCAGACAATCGTGATGAATACATTTTTGAAACTATCTTACTAGTGCATCAATTCAGATTGCTCGCTAAAGAAACGGTTCTTATAACAAATTTTGCAAATTTTTACAATGTCAGTTTTCCACATTCCATGTCAAAGAGATTTTTTTTCGTTTCGCGACGCCTTCATATCGAATCGGTTTTCATATTCACGAAGGAACACCAATGAGACGGAACTCCGTACACCAGTGATGCCAATGTTGGCGCCTTTTGCTACTGCGCTTGCGTTCGGGCCGCGCACTGGTTGGCCGCAGTTGGCGCGTAATTCAAAATTGGAATTAAAATAAATTCTTGTAATTTAAATAAATAATTATTGAGAAATGCACAAGAATGTATATAAATTGTACAACTTCTGATTTTAGACAAAAACAATTTATAACACATATATTTTTAAGTAACAGTTTATTTTCTTTGACTTCCAAAGAATAACTTATATTTCACAAAACATTTAATTTCAGAAGTCTAAAATCAGAAGTTGTACCATTTATATTCATTCTTGTGCATTTTCAATAATTATTAATTTGAATTACAAGAATAGTTTTTAATTCCAGTTTTGAATTGCGCGCCAACTGCAGCCAACCAGTGCGCGGTCCGAACGCAAGCGCAGTAGCAAAAGGCGCCAACATTGGCATCACTGCCGTACACGCGATTTTGCAGGAGGAACAGAACCATAAGTAACTATCTTTCCTTTCTGCGCATGCGCAGATCTAAGTTTTCTCTGCATTGTTAATAGGATAGAATGCGGAAAAATAAATCTGAGCATGCGCCGCCATTCTTGAAGACCGAATTATGGTCCTTTTACTATTATCATATTTGGAAAAAGTTCATACGACAGTTCGCTCTCCTTATTATTTCTTTGTGTTCGTAATTTGAACCAAAAATTCGGTAAGAGAGTCAATTTCTTTCTCCGTGATTATTTAATTTCCTAAACGCGACTTTAATTATTATAATAAGTATTTTTACTTCGAACAATGTTTTTGTGAAGAAATAAACTTTTGACCTACACTATTCATTCGATTTGGATCGCATTTTTTTAACTAAAAGATTTTCACATTTTCGAAAGTTTTGAGCGTTTGTATTTTTCACGTTATAAACAAATTAATGTATAAAAGTTGCTTTTCGGTATAAGAACGATTAAGTATTTAAACAATTTTTATTTTAAAAATGCAGAGTTTGGCTATTTCTCAAAGAATACGCTCAATTTTTTATGAAATGAACTAAAAATGTCTTTCCGATGACCTTTTTGTATGATAATTTTCAAATTCACAAGAAGTATTCATTTCCTAAACAATGTTCAAAAACAAGTTCAGAATTTGGTTATTTTTGAACGAAAAGATTCAATGCGGTACCACTGCGCTAACAACGGAGTCGGCAATTAAATAATTAATTTTAAAAAGAAATCGAATGGATTGTGTATGCTGAAAATGTCCAACTATGCGCTACTTGAAATATTCGAAACTTATAATCCTCCATTATCACGTTGAGACATTTTTTCCTGTCTACTGAATTGTGGTCTCATCTACAGGAAAGTTATTTCTGCCTTCTTTTTCCGAAAAAGAGCTTGGAATCAAAAACAATATTATAATTTACTTTTAGATTTTATTAAATCGAATCATGGTGTAGCGGATTTAGGTTTACATGTTGTCTACATGTTCTACTCTAAAATTCTTTGAGATTGGATGTTTGGGGCCTAGGGGAGTTTCCTGGATTTCATTTCGGATCATTTCGATAACAGCTCCGCTGTGCATGTTTAGTTTCACCCGTTTCAGCACCGCAATTCTTGTATATATTCCCCGAAGTGTTGTATTATTACACTCCAACAATGCCAGGATGTCACCAGTGGACGTCGCTAAAACAAGTCGCTCATCAGTTGGCATGGGCAAAGCGGTAGCACCTGATCCTCTAATCCCAATGGGTTTATCGACAGGAAAAGTGTACCTGCGTATTTCAAATACACGGTTCGAATTGGTGTGGGGAATAAGCCGAAGAAACCTAAGTTCTTTAGGATCATATCCAAGTATGAGTGAAGAACGAACCGTGACAGAAGGAGACCTGGACCTAGCACGAGGAGGAGGCTCACGAGGAGAAGCAGGCCTGACAGGAGAACGATTTCTGTTAAGAGAATTAGAAGTGCTGGAACGAGGAATACCAGGAAGAGGGTCGCCATTAGGTAGGCACTCGAATTGTGCACTCAACTCTGCAACAAAAAACGGAGTAATAATTTTTTCTTAAAGTACGAAATTATATATTGGTTTTAACTATGTGCAATTCCCGAGACGGCGACTGTAGAATTAACGGTTATACGTTTTACATGGAAGTGAGTATTCAAAACAATATTTGCATTCTTAGGTACAGGGCTTGTTGATATCGGCGTACATAACCTTATTTCTCCAGCTGAGTCTTTTTAGCTGAGGCTTATGGAGAAGCGTAAAGCAAAGGGTGCCAGAGTTCGTTGCGTATGAATTTTACATGTTTGAAGAACTGTGGGGGGGGGGGGGTAAGCTCTGTTCATCCCCCTCTGGCTACGGCCTTGCGGGAAATTAAGTGATATAATATTATAGACTTCTAAATTGGTGAAATAACATATTAACACTTTTTTACCATCGAATTAGGGATATTTATCAGCTGAAGCCTTACGAAAAAGAAGTGACGTTAGAGGTTAGAACCCAAATGTATATGTAAACAGAAATAAAATATTTATCTTCTAATAAATTCTTTCTAAACAAAGCAAGTGTAATTATTATTATTACTATTATGTTGAAATTATAAAGAACCCATCAAAATTTTTTTATAATTGATATATGTATATTTTAGGCTCCTCATCCGGAAACGCCCAATATTCATTGAAACTGCAAGCACCTACTATCCGTTAATGATACGAAGGCCCTTCCAAAACAGCTGCACATTTTTGCAATTTACTCATGGCAACGGCCATACCACGCTGGAAGCACCAGTTCCCGTTAGATCACTGAAGTTAAGCAGTGTTTGGCGCTGTTAGTACTTGGATGGGTGACCGTCTGATACTACTGCGTTGCTGTTGGCGGTCGTGGGTGTGGTGAGCCCACACTTGGAGTTATTTACTACAAGAAAATATCCACCTAGAAACACTACCCGAATCGGGTACTGTCACGCTTACCCCTAGAGGCTCGCCGAAAGGGAAGTAGCTTAATGGTATACTCATACAAAAAAATCGCGTGAAAACGCAGCTTATACTATGATAAAGCTCACTTTATTGCGCTTAAGACAAGTCCCCATTTGTTTATGTACATAAATTGGTTGGGAAAAAATCCTTAGAATGGGGTTACAGTGGAGTGGAAAAATCAGAAAGCTCAAGTTTATTTTTACAACGCAAGCTTCTTATTTTGGCTCCAGGTATGTAAGAAGTTAATGAATAAACTATCTTTAACGCTACCCAGGAACAACGACGTGGACGTAGTATTTGTCTGTTCCCTTTGGGGTGCTTGTTTTCGGTGAGTCTTTTCGCCTCTCACTATTGGGGTACTTTTTTTGGTGAAGATTTTACATTAAGTGCTCAAAATGGTGTCCTCCCACTTCGATGCATTTGTTGATCGGCGCTTGGAAAGTTTGCACACAACTGCGAAGTGTGTCTGGTGTTATTTGGTTACAAGCAGTCCTGATTCGCCCTTTCATGTTCTCCTGAGTTTTTGGCGCTTTTTGATAAGCTTTATTCTTTAAATAACCCCGTCAAAATAAATCCGGCAACGTAATTCGCGATTCAGTACTTCACGCGCGATTGCCGAACAATGTCCTGGACAACCGTCATCTTGAAACCACATGTTTTGCCGCACTTCCAGACTTAGGTCTTCAAGCAATGTGGGAAGTTCATTTTCGAAAAAGTTACGACATTTGTCACCGTTTAAATTACCATCAATAAAATACAGACCGATAAGATTTTATCCAATTACTCCACACCAAACGTTCACGGACCAAGGACGCTGACGCTCAACTTCGCGGGTTCCCTTGTATCTGATGAAGTACCCATTGACCAATTGCCACTCGGTTCTGGAAAGCATTGCTATGAAGTTCGTGATGAAGCGAAATATGAAAGGGATGATATTTATTACGTTATAGTTTTTCGACGATTCCTTTTTTTTGCTTGTACACTTCTATCAGTGGCGAATTTGTTGCCAATCCGGTAAAAAGAAGAGCTTGACCATACACTGCCTGGAAAACGTTGAGCATAAAGAGTGACAGTTTTTTCGATATTGCTGCCACTTTCTCCACAAATAAAAATCATTTTAATTTGCTCTTGTATATTCGAAGCCTCCATTCTAAAAGTAATGAGGTAATACAACGATACCCAATCAAACCCAAACGAACCTGATTAGCTGGTTACGTGCGTTTGGGTTTGATTACCAGTGTTAATCGCCATCCGGCGCGAATCGAAAAACAAATTTTCTAATAAAACTTACTTTCTTTTTAATGGAACATCTGAACCTGCAATATAAAATATAGGTTCCCATTTGAATTTTGAAAGTTACGTCATCCCGCCCCAGGGGGTGGGGTATCGGGCGATTTTTTGCGGAGTCAATTTTCCCCTTCGAAAATAAAACGTTTTTTTGCTGACATTTTTTTCGTTGGATACGTATTTCTTGAGATATATCGATGTCTCAAGATAAAAAATACCCTGCATATGTGAAACATGCCATTTTAGTATCATACTGCTAAACAGAATGAAATTCATAAAGTGCGTCGGTCTGAAGCTGTGTAAAAAATAAAAAATTATACACATTTTTTGTTAAAATTTTCTTACAGTATGTACATTTTACATTTTTAGCTTCTAGACGCTAAATCAGCAATACGCATCAATCAGCAGCTTTTTAAGAATTACGAAAGGTTTCAAACAAATAAATTAGTGTTTGAAAATTCCTGGGAAAATTGAAAATGATTTTTTATTTTCTTAAATTAATTTTAAAAGATTCCCAGAATTGTCATAAAAGAATCTGGAATATTTGAAGCCAATTTTTTTGATTTTGCAGGATTTTCTTTGATATTTTAGGAAAAATTCGAATCCGTTCGAAAGATATTTAGAAAAAATTTCAAACAAAATGTAGATTTTTGAAGATATTGAAATAAAATTTTGAAGTTTTTTAAGGATTTTGAAAGGTTTCAAGACAAGAAAGAAATTTTCTTGATATTCCTCGAAAAATTATTTTCATCTGAAAAAAAAATTTCAAGAGAATATTTTAAAATATTTTAAAACAAAAACAAATTTTTATGTTTTCATAACAATTGAACAATAATTAATATTTTCTTGAAAGCACATAAAATATAATGAAACTTCCAATCTTTGAAGCATTGCAAATGAAACGTGGATTTATATTTTCAGAAACTGAATCTGAATCTTCTTACTGTACAATTTATAAAAGTTAAAAAAAATTATTTTGCAGTTTAATTGCATTTCATTAAAATTTTAAAGTGGTGTTGTATGTGAAGTTGACCCACTGTTTTCAAAAAGTTAGTTTTGGAGGCTTTAAACGTCAGAACTATTGCTAAAACATATCAAGGACAATAGAACTATCAAAAATGTCCTCAGAAATCTAAAAAAAAATTGAATTTGTGATAGTGGAATTATTTATACTTACCAATAGAATTGAGGATATCCGTCATCGACGCCAAGAAAATATAAAAAATCTTCATCTTTTTTAATTAGACGAAAAATGTATCAATGTATTATTTAAGAAGTTGAATAATAATGTAACTGGTGAACATGCGAGTACATACTATCTTAGAATAAATCATACATTCTGGTCGTTATCTCATAGGTATTAAGCGTCAAGTTTGTCCTTCTGAGATATATAAATTACATTCATGTCAGTTTTAGTGGAAATATGTAGTTCAAAAATTCGTTAAGTTCTGTAGAAAAATATCCATAAAAGCAAAGTTTTTGTCACAATTCTTAAAATTACTACTATCCCTAAAATTATTGAAAGCTTCTTATGTGGCTTTGACTTTGCACTATATACTGAATACACCCTTATATTTGGTCATCTACTTATCTAGATTTGAATGAACAGGGAGTAAAAGAATCTAAAAATTTTAATAAAGAATTACAATCTTGGAATATATTTATTACTTAAATGCCTAATTATCAAATTAAAAAATATACTTCAATTTAAAGTACTATAAAACATAGGTAATAATTATAAATTAAAATAAATATTAAAATATCTACATCAGATTACGTATAATTTTAACGTAATTTTAATTTTAATTTAATTTTAACTTTCAGCTCAATACCGTCTACTGTTACGGAATTTTCTGTAACCACTCCCTTTTCCAGCTCATTCAAGGCTAACGTGACGGAAAATTCCGTAATACTGGTCAGTTCTCATTTTAAATATTACAAGTATTAATATTTTTTTGAGTCTATTCGATTTGATTTAGTTGATGTTTTAATAAAGTTTTTCATTGGGAAATATTTAATATTCTCAATAAGATTTGCGATTGTTGGTATTTTTTTTAACTTTTACTTCTGGGATTATTAAATTTTTTCTAAAGCCACACTTCTTTTTATAGCAAAGTTTGAAAATATTTAATTGGAAACTGCAAAAATTAAATAATTTTTAAATATTTATTTGGTCGCCATTTTTGTATTATTTTTATTTTCAATTTTCCTGTTCACCTTTTCCTTAAAAATATTTTATTATATTTTTGACCATCTTTATTCATTTATGCATAATAAATTTTGAAATCACTAATACCCCTAAAATTACTTTTCTAGATTTGACGACAGATCGAGTTAGTACACAAAAAATATTTAAAGCTTCTAGTAAACAATTTCAATTTTTTAAATTGCTGTTATAAATATAAATTTAAGCGATTTGATAACAGATTGGGAAAACTCTATAACCTCGTTTTATTAAATTTTAAGCATCGTTCATTATGATCAGGTGATCATCACGTGATGAACACGTAGAGAAAGATGAAACTTAATTAATGACACTGGTTTCCTTGACTTTTTTTCATGTATACCAAGGATTTGTTTACTTTAGTAGTAGAAAATATTGTTCAGAGGCAAAAAAGTCTTACCTTGACTCAAAGAAATCATTTCTTGGGTGATAGTTCTTTAATAGAAAGAAATATTTCTTTGGAATAAATTTAAACAATTATTAAGTCTAAATCTCTTTTCAATAGCCTAAGAAATATTTTCTCATTTCGAATAAATCGCTTTTTTGAAGTGATACATAAGTACATATTTAAATTAATTGATTTATCCATTTTTAGATCAAGATATTTAGTTTCTTTAGGGGGGTATTTCTATTTGACCGAGCTTTCTTCAGGCGTTTTTCAAAAATTCATAAAAAATACAATTGTTAATATTTTTGAACAGAAGTTTTTTTATATTATAGGCAGATCTGAAGCTAAAAAGATACATGTTCACCAATTCAAAAAACAATAATAGGGGGCGCTGTAGCATTTCGAAAAATGTGTCCCGCAAACGACACCCTCATTTGGCTGACATGATTCAGCTGCTCCAGGTCATCCGAAACAAAAAAAAATCGAAGAGATTCTTAAAATATACGAGTACGGCTATAGCCGGGACTAGAACAAATAAAAAATATTGAAAATTGACAAAATGGCGCCCATTTGAAATTTTGTGTGCGAATTTTGGCTTTTTTGGGGCTAGTTTTTGAATTGTTAAAAATTCAAAAATCATTATTTTTTATTTATTCTAGTTCAGGCCATAGCCAAACATCTGCTTAATATATCCTTCAAATTTGAGCCTAATCTGTCCAATGGTTTTTACGGAATCATGTCAGCCATTTAAAAAAATCGTCTTTTGAGAAAAACGACTTGCTCAACATGTAGCGTGACACTGGAAATTCAGACCTAACACTGAAAGTTTTGTCTAGACCTTGGGTAAAAATCTCTAAATGCTTTCGGAACATCGCATTGGGAAAGGAAAACCTATTTGAGAGGAACAATGACTCTATTATACACATTTATGACCTGCCTGTGGTCCCAGTCGAGGCGGCCCCACTCAGCGTGCGGCTGAGTACTCTCCGCTCTGCGCAGTTGACCCTGCTGCAGCTTCGTTAAAAAGTCCGCACCAAACAAATCCCTTTTCGTACAAATTCCACATACTATATACTATAAAAAAATTAATCGATTCTTTGGTCCAGTCAAATAGAAATACCCCCTTAAGTAAAAGAAATATTTTTCTTCATGAAATTGGAAAAAAAAAATTTATTAGATGCTAAGAGTGTAAAATTTATTTATAATTAGATGCTAAGCTTCATATTTCAAAGGTATGTAATTTTGATAGTTTTTTGTAATATTTCAATTTTGAAAATTTGCAACTGAAAATTCTTCAATTTTAACAATTTAACATTCAAAGCTCTTCCATTTTTAAGACTCACAATAATTGAAGATTCGACTATATTGAATATTTTTAGGTTCAAATGATGTTATTTTGAAAGTGTTTTCAATATGTTGTTTAATTTTGAAGATGTACATTGAATAATTGTTCACATTTTAAGATTTCCTATTAAAGACTCTTCAATAAATAATTGGTTTGAAATCAATTTTTTCAATTTTAAAGACTTAAAATTGAAACTGATTCATAAATAAATTAAATAAATTGAAACTCACTTTTAAATAAATTAAAACTGAGTCATAAATTGGAACTGGAACTGTTTTTCAATTTGTTTTTAAAGACGGTTCCCAAAGCAATTGCGGCTTTGACGATTATATTCTCAGAGCGACACTCGCGCTTCGCGCTCGATGAATAGGTCATAAACTCAATTGTCTTTAAAAAATAAAACGATGCAAACAAAATGAAACGGAATATAAGAAGTAGGTATATTTTTTAATACACACTCCAAGTCCCACATGATAAAAGTTTCGGGGGTTGCCGCGCACTGACCTTGTTACTAAATCGGTACCCTCGTAACGTAAACAGTCAGGGCCGCCTGAACCGTTTCCAATTGGAATGCATAATATTGCGCAATATACTCGACTGACTACTCGCGCACTGCGACCCTTCCAAGGCGAGAGCCCTAACCCTCTCTCCCCGTGCCCGCTGAGAAACTGCGTGGGCCAGGATTTTAGGCATTACAAAACCAGACCGGCTTCTACGGCACCTGGAGTGTAATGCTAATAAAAAATATATGTTTTTTTTTTCATCTGATAAACAGGGACATTAAGCTAGAGGCTTTAATTCCATTTGTTTCAAGTTCGGTTCTAAGCCAAATCTTCAAAACTTAGTAGACAGTTTAAAAAGGATATTTAAAAAAATTTCTCTCCGTTTTGAAAATACCTCGATGCAGCTCATCTACTTGATTGCTACGTGCTTTTTCTCTATTTCTTGTAAAGCGAAAATAAAACAAAAATTTCTGAGGTTTCTGTAATTTTTTTTTTAAACAATCTGAATTAACAAGTAGTGACACTAGCCACTCATGTAAGTGACTGATGACTGGAATGAATTTTCCTCATCATTCTCATCAAAATCAGGTAGAGTAACGAGTGGGGCATTTTCTATGTCATCTTCGTCCTTTTCTTCAGTTTTTTTCTGGGTTCCGAATCATAAGAAGACCCTTACTTGTCCTGCGTAACGGGAAGGGTGGTGAAAGGAAACCATCATGGGAAGAATATCCTTTAAGTTGCTCATCCAGTCTCCACAGCAGTCTTCGTCAGCACACTTGATGATCTGGAATCATAAAAGAGAAGTAGTATATAAATATTGATTAATTTATGTAATCAAATGAATTGAAATATATAATTTTTAAAAGAAATATTTTTTTGGCAACGTTGAGTTAGTTCATACCTGAAGAAAATACTGACTCTCCTAGACATGCAAGTTGTACCATTTAGGCCATACGGCATCTAGTTGTTGAGAAATCCACTCTAGACGCACATACTCTGCATTCACTGGATAGGTATCTATAAACATGTTGGTCCGCACATCTGCAAGAGTCTCGCCAGCAAATTGAAAAATTTTGAATTCAAGGTCGCTGTAAATTGTTACAGCAAAGTCATTTAGATGAGAGCCAAAGTGATTGTGAGAAAGTATTAGGCTGGCAAGTTTACGGCTTAATGGAGCCACACGTCTTTCCAGACGATTATACGGACTTCGCCCGGAAGCATTAGTGATCACAAACAGAACGTCAAGGTAATAACTCTTGAAGTGATCTATAGCATGAGCAATTAATTTCTGGTAGCGCGGATTTTCATCCGGTCCGCCATCTGACATAATCACTACTACTGGTTTTACATAATTATTATTTTCGCCTGCGGAATAATAATTAATTACTTTAAATAAAACTAAACATTTCTGAGTGATTGTATTTTGCATTGTGACTAATTGACTGTATACCGTAAAACAAATCCCTGAAAGATTCTAAACGTAGGAGCTTGTGCTAGAGCATTCCTTGACACTGCGAATGGCAATGTAGGTGGGTCCTGGATAAGAAACTTTCTTCGGACCGTGGATCTCACCATTCTCGATCTTAATTCCAGCATGAACATTTGAAATGAGCTTATGACCTGCTACTACTGCCCAATCATGGTCTGGAAATATTACTTTGTATCCCAGGTGTATCAGCATAGGCGCCTGCTTGTTTGCAGCAGTGAGACCAATAGTCACTCTGCCTTTCCCATCTTGAGAGATGACGACCACCTGACTAAGGCCCAGAATCGATATCAATTGCTCCACAGACCTGTGTAAATAGATAACATTTCAGTTAGAGAGCGGAAACTATCTTACGAGATTAACTCGTTCTGCTGCCCATAATAAAGGGATTCTTTCCTAGCGTCAGCTTGAGCCCGGCGGAGCTTTACTGGCACCGTGCTGACGTGCCTTTTACCCTCAGTCGTGTAAAGTTTCGAGGAAGAAGCCGAAGGTAACCACTCTGTGATATGCTTAAACCTCGCGCTTGGAGCTCAGTGTGTAGGTCATGCAAAGTTTTGCAACTCGGTACTAACTCGGAGCGTCGCCGATCTTGAGCAGCTCCACCAAACATTGCGATATCGATGATCGCCTTCAGCAGCTCCGGTTGATCCTCCTCAAATCGGGGTCGCCGTGGCTCTTTTCGAATCTAAAATGTAGGATAAAAATACCTAATAGAACGTTCAGCAATCCATTTGCTGAAATATAATCAGTAACAATTAAAAATGACCAATGGTTGGAAACTAAATCTTCAGCTTACGTGCAGTGTCTTTGCTAGATCCGGATTTTCCTATCGGATTTAGCTTTGACTACCGTCGCTGCCAACATCTTCTTATTAATCTCTAGATACTTCTTCATTTTGGTAATTTCTTTCTCAATTTCAGGCCTGCAGAGGCGAGAGTCACGACCCTCAATTAGTGCAATGAGCTGTTTCTCCAATAAATTTATCTTGGGTTTAAGGACATCTTAAGAAGGAGTGACGTACTCACGGGCTGTACTGGTGAAAGTCACTATATGCAATTTGCATCGCTCTCCTTGTCACTGCTCGTTACAATTCGTGCAACCCTCCCACGATTACCTCCTGAACAGAAAAAATCCATACAGCCATCGTTAGTTCCAAATTGACCAATAGCAATGATTTCTTTAAAGTAATTAATTACTATTTTTACCTCTTACAGGACTGTCGGCTTCGGTAGGTGGAGGCATGTCAACATCTGAAGGGAATATCGCTCAAGTTGACGGCAATGACGTCGCAGGCTCAACGCTGGCGTCATCAATATGAGAAGTGGACGAATTGCTAAAGGTGCGAAGATTATCACGCGACGGTCTCTGCAGAGTAAATTCGTAAGAAGGCAGGATATTATGAGAAATGAAGTTAATTTTAACTCAATAACATGTATACTGCACATATTAGAAGCATTTCCTCTTATATTAAAATGAGTCATTTCTACCTTAAGATACAAACATGATTCTGTAAAAATCTCTGTATAAGAACGCTTGCATTACAAATTGGTTTGAAAAAATTGTATGCTCCCAAAGGATAGTGACAAAATTAAGGGCGGCAGTACAGAATTAGATATTACCAACAAAGTGGAAACTTTTCAAAAGTGCGAAAAAAACATTCTGTATACATTCTGCCTATTAGAGCCGGCTCGTCTGCGGATAACGATGAATATTTAATTCTGAATTCAAATAAAAAATAAAAACATGCTTCCGAGACATTAGGTTTCTGAGTACGGTTAAATAATGGTTGATGTGAAAAAGTTCAACAATTGTGAGAATATCTACCTAGAATTTTGAGATCAAAATTTCATTGTTTTTCAAAATAGGACTTGGATAGCGATTATAAATCTAATTTACTTTTTTTTAAGATAAAAAATTACTCCCGAGATATATGGGGATGCTAAATGAGAAAAAACGGGTTTATTCCAACAAATTATTCTGTTCTGCGAGAATAAAAATTGAAGGTGGAAATATCGTACGAAAGCCATTTTTTTGCAAGATATATCAATGTCAGAAGGCTGTAAAAACACACAATGTGCGTTAGATTTTTGGAGAATTTTCCATACAATGAACGCATTTTTAATAAAAATGATATCTAGTTCTGTACTGCCAGCCTTCAAATACTAAATTCTTTTAGATCTCTTAAGCTGAATCTCTTTTTGTACACAGCGATGAAAATATTTATTTGAAGACTCCTGAATACCTGAAAGTAACCGGCAAATATAAAATTTGTAATCCTTCTTAACTTGCCACTTTTTAGCAGTTTCAATTTTAATTTTTCCAATAATTATAAAGTAAAAAGCTTTTAAAGCATAAATTTATTCATCTTTTATTTTAAGAGAGATTATAAGACATTAAAAATGTACGATTCCTTTTAATGCAAGCTTCTTAATACCGGAATTTTATTTTAAAATATGTAATAACAAATCATACCTGCTGATTGAAAAAACGAGGAAGAGATGCGTCTTTCTTTGTTTTGTTTTGTAGTAGCTCTGTCTCCTTTTTCTCTACATTAGCAGGGAATGATCCTTCATCCTGCGTAAGAGATTTCCACAGCACATTCTAGTCATTCTGTATTATAAAATTTGAAAAGTCACCAGAATAACATTTTCGATAGGCCTCAAAAAGTTTATTACACCGACATTTTTCACATTATTTCACACAATGCTTTACTGAAAAAAACTGAATTCAACACTACGCACGTCGTTGCGGCAAATTTTCTTGCCTCGACTCGTTAACTAATGTAAAAAAAAAACACACGTAGTTTATAATTGCCGGAGTCTCTACGTGTTGAGAAGAGCTTGGTCTCTCCTTGGTCTACCTGCCATTGACGACGAAATTTTGAATGGACTAAGCGTCATTCAAGGGACATGAAAAGTATAAAAACAACATAAAAAACTAAAATTATTCAATTTTATATCATTCAATTTCAATTGGACTGTAGTAGTGTTTTTGCAATTGCAGAATTAAAATCATAAGACGCTTCCTTTCGTACGATATTCTTCATCCAACCTGCACGAAACATCTATCCCCTTATTTTTTTAAATGATTACTAAACAAATTTTAGAAGAAACTAAATAATTCTTTTCATTAAAATAGAAGAAATCACTTTATTGTGTTCTGTTAATCGATCTGTGTGAGGACTTTTTTCATTCTAATCCAAATCATCAAATTTGGAAGATTCCAACGGGAAAGTGTCTAAGCTTGGATTAGATTGTAAAATTTTGATCTGTACAAATAGAAATGTTTAAATATGACACTTTCAATGGGAAAATTTTCAAATGCCTCCTTTTCAAGTACAGAATACAAAATGTCCTTTTTTCCACCGTTTTTTTTTTTGCTCATCAAAAATGTTGGTTGGGAAAAGGGGCAAAGTCTCGCCCGATCTGTTTGTAGAAGGATTGGCACCACTGCATTCTCGAACGGATTCTCCTGCTTCAATTAAAACTTATGTCTAGAAAACTATCCAAATTCGTCAGAATGCACATGGTTAGACGAGAGTCTTGGGATAATTTTTTTTTTGAATGAGTGTATGCGATTTTTGCAACAAGTCGGCACTTTATCTTTCGATAAAAACCTTGTTGTGCATGGCTGCATCTCTGTTTTTTATTCATAATTAATTTTCATCGTAGCTACTTTGAAATTTATCTCACGATAAAGACCTCGTTGTGCGAGAAAATTAAATGTATATGATTGAATTTCAAATTTAAGTGGGACTTATTTTACTTGAGTTTAAAAATTTAGAGCCAGAATGGAAAAGTAACGACTTGGACATTTATCTCACAATGAAGACCTTGTGGTGCGAAGCAAGTTTTGCTTTTTGATTGAGAATATTTGTAATATACAATCTATTCCTGTCTAAGAATATTGATTTTATTACAGTTGGATCCGTTACAAACTAGAGACCCAAATTTTGGATGATTACATTACACTCTCATGAATAAGAATGTAAAAATTCCGAATCTATACAAAAGTCGCGCGCTTGATAATACATTTACCTTGTTCATAAGAGGAAAATTTTTTGATATTGGGAAAATAAAGGTACTGTCGTTGATGTAATTGTTCGCGTTTTCGAGACACGCCGATTAAACTATTGATGAACCTTCGACGATCCTTCACAATCAATCAACAGCGAATTATAAACTTTAAAGAAAAGAAAACATTGTTGATATCGAGGTATCTAAATGAAAAGATTCAATCTCGGAGAAACCAAATAAAAAGATGCTACAAAGTTCACGGCGCTAATGTTCCCAATATAATTTATATGGGATTTTGAACCTCCGATAGTTCGCCACGCGAGTTAGCACTTTTTCATTTGGTTTCTCCGAGATGGAACCTTTTTATTCGAACACGTCGATATAAGGACAGCTTTTTCAGATTTAAAATAAAACACAAAAGCAAGTCAAAAAGTTGTTTATTATATCTTCTGATTTTCTGGAAATATGATTATCGGCAAAACAGAAACATAAGCTTGAAAAATATTGAAAGTATCAACTTCTTTCCTTTGTTACAGATGAAACTCCCTATATAAGAAAGCAAATTTATTCGATACCTATGAGGAAGCAAGATGCTCATAAAATGAGCACATATTAAAACTACGCCCATAGCGAAAACACCTATAATACTCCGCAGAGGTATTTTTCTTTGATACAGCTTTTTATATTAGGTATTCTTAAATTCAGGAAAACTTTTCTTCAACAAACTTAGACACCATTGATGTAAAACTTCAGACAATCTCGATAAATAAATTTTTAAATAAATATCTTCCTTTTTTTTTAATGTGGCCCGGCCTCGCCTCTTCTTCTAGTGTATCCCGAGTTCTTTTTTTTTTGTAATCATTTTATATGAACGCGTAGGGGCCTGTTTTTCCTGTCGGTTCGGGATTTAATTTTGCATAAAAAGAACAATGTGGATAGAGATAAATTCTAATATTTTTCCGTGGTCGCTGGCCCTGTAACCTGAATGGCCACCAGGACGTCATGTTGACTTAAGTTCTTTCCTTCTTGATTTGAAGTTCATCTTGTAAAACATCTGCGCATTGCTTCGCAGATTTAACTTTTCTCATTTTCTTTTTGTTTTAAATTCCGGGTTATTAAAAATAAATGTTTGTATATTATTTTGGAAACCTTGGTTTCCAAAATTAACCAGATTTAGGGGCCTTTTCTCTCCCCACTCTCAAGCTTCTATCGGATTATTGCTACTTGGTGAAGAAAGTTGACCTCGAAGCTACAGAGAGGTCATGAACAGGTTTTTCTTTTCGTACTTTCATGGCTGGCGTCTGAATAAACAAACACCCGATCGTCTCGAGGTTAAGTGAAGGTTTTGAGACCAAGACCGCTCACAAATTTTTCGTACACTTTAGACATACTTTTTCTATACTTTAAACATACTTTACACACTTGAGCTAAACTTTACAGAAATACTTCAACCATACTTTGACAAAACTTCAACTATACGTTAGCTATACTTCAGAGTACTTTCCCTATACTTCAACTATACATCGATATTCTTTAGCTACATTTGAGATATACATTTAATATACTTTATTAAAATATACATGAAGTATAGCAGAGACTCATTTACCATACTTTGACTGTACTATCTGAAATATGACTCCCATTCGATTTCCCGGATGTTTTCCTAGATCCATCCCATACCAATATTTTTACATTCTCATCAGAGAAGGTATTAGATTTGTGTAAAATTTGACCCCCTCCGTTTTTGTCAAATGTCCACATTTTGAGACATTCTGAACCCAAAAAACAGGTTTTTGGCGAACGTGTCTGTCTGTATGTATGCATATGTGTGTGTGTATGTAGATTTTTATTTTGTAGCACGATGACTTTCGACAGAATTGACAGATTGGATTGGGCTTTGGTATACTCTTCAAGTGGCCTAAAATGAAGGTCAAGTTCGTTAGCCAGCCATTTTGGATACAAATTCAAAAAGTGAGCGCTTTTTCAAAATTTTTGAGACCACTTTTTTCAAATTTGAAAATTCTATGTAGGGATATTCGTAGTAATCAAAAAGACAAACAATTTATCCCAATGACTTTTTTTGATAAAACAAAAATTACTTGAGTTATAACATTTACAAAAATCCAAAAAACAAACGAAAATGAACATTTTAAGCGAAACAACGGACGATATGACAAAAATTCAGGAGAAGACCAATATTTATTTTTGAGCGCCCTACAATATTGTTATAAGACTTTTTTCAATGTTCTTGAAAAATTGCAAATTCACATTTTCATCGCACAAAAAAATAATGAAAGATCAAAAATTCCATTTGGCGGTCAAAATATACAAGATACGAAAAAAGATGAATTGACAAAAATCGTGCACTCTGAAAAGATCTACACATTTTTTATTAATAACTTTTTGATGGGACGCGTATTTTTTGTTTCATTTGTAAAAAACTGATTTCAGAATAAAAGAAATTAAATTTTTGGACAAACGACCCAAACCACGAAAAAAATTAATGTGCAAAAGTTGTTCACTCAGAAAAGAGCTACACATTTTTTATGAATCATTTTTTGATAAGATGCGTAATTTGTGTTTCAATCGTGAAAAATAACATTAAAAATTTTTAAAAATTGTGGAAAAACGACGCAAGGTATGAAAAAAGATAAATAGACAAAAGTTGTTCAATCAAAAGAGAACTACAAATTTGTTATAAACTTTTGTTATAAAAATACATTTAAAATAAACAAATTAACAACGTATATAAATAAATGTAATATACATTTGATATAATAATGTTGAATATATAATGTAGAAAATTCCGCATTTTGGACAAAATCGAGTGCGAAGCACGAGGTACGTGATGAGAATGTATTCGTTGAAGCCGAAGAAGCTTTAACAAAAGAGAATTCACAATCACTAAATTACAGTTGTCGATACTTTGACCTTTAGTTTTAAAAGATGTGTGCACAAATGTGGGGAAAATACAAAGACCGAGCGCGAAGCGCGAGAACCAACAGTCGCACGCCTTAGGCGCGCTGAAACTTGCGAGCCGCGCGCACAGCGCGCGATGAGAATGTGGCTGCGAAGCGGGCAGATTTTTTTACCCGGGTTGCTGTGATAATTTTGTTGTTTATAAAAATATTTTAACTAATTCACTGCCCTACATTAATTTTGCGAATAAGATGGCACCTAGTGTTTCCGAATGGATTTTTCGTGCTGAACACAACTCTGGGTTCAAAAACTTCCCATCACGTCACGTTCTTGAGAAAATAGTGGTTGAAACCCTTAAAAACAGCGTTTTTAGCCATATCTGCAACATTGTAAGGCTAAACCACGACGTGCCAGAAACTTCGCTAATACCAGAAATTCAAGTCTGAAACAAGCCCTTTCAAATGAGCCCTGTGCCAAATTAATCACATGCGCCCTTAGAGCGGGGGGTGTGTTTTTGTCTAGGGGTGGAGGACGAAAATGAAAACACAAAGGATTTTAACATACTTACACCCGCGCCCAGGCATAATAAAATGTGCAGTGCTTTTGCAGGTTTTAAGGGTCGCTGATTATGAATATGCGGTTAGGTTTTAAAAATTCAAAATGGCGGATCCAATATGGCGGACAATTTTTTCAAAATTCGATCGTATTCGCTTGAAACTTGTTACTCAGGGGTTTTAAGGGGCGCTGATCACGAATATGCAGTTACATTCTTAAAATCCTTAATGGTGGATCCAATATGTCGGATGATTTTTTGAAATGCAAACGGATTTGCTTGAATATTGGAAGTTGGTATAGTACAAGTACTCAGCCCCTAGACAAAAACACACCCCCTGCTCTAAGGGCGGATGCGATTAAATTGGCATATGGCTCATTTGAAAGGGCTTATTTCATTCTTTAATTTCTGGTATTAACGAAGTTTGTAGCACGTCAGGGATCAGCTCTACAATTTTTCAAAAATGGCTAAAAACGCCGTTTTTAGGGGATTCAACTCCTATTTTCTCAAGAACGTGACGTGATGGGAAGTTTTGGAACCCAGATTCGTGTGCAGCACGAAAAATCCATTCGGAGACACTAGGTGCCATCTTATTCGCATCAGAAAAATTAAAATTTGCAGGGCAGATTATTAATTGTTGTCAATTTGGCAGGTACCACAGAAAAAAGTAATCGGAAAAACATTCTTAGTTGAATCCGTAAACAAATTAGGCGTATTCTTTGAAAAAATAGCTGAACTCTGAATTTTTTATGAAAATTGTTTACATAATTGTTAGTTGATTTCGGAAATGAAAACTCAGCATTATCATAATTAATCATAATAAATTATTAGCATTTATTATGATGGAAATTGTCGCTGCAACATGTTTCTCATTTTAGTTGCCTAATTATCAAATTAAACTGTATCCTCAAATTTGAAGTACTGTAAAATATAATTCATGATCATGATTGAAAATAATGATTGCATTAGCTACAAATTTAATTTTAATTTTAACTTTACCTTTAATTGTAACTTTTATTTCAATTTTAAATCAAAATTCGAGCGATTCGCAGTTTACAATTCTACCGTTTTTAAAATTTACGATTTTCAAATAAAAATGTATTGAATTTTATAGATTTGGAATTAAAAATTCTTCTATTGTGAACAGTAAAAATTACAGTATACTGATTGTTTGGAAATTCTTATAATTTTTCACATGTGTAACATATGTTTCCTTATATATAAAAAGATGCCCGCCTTCGACGAAACGGAAATTCTTTTTAAATTTGACTTTGAAGATATTTGCTCGCATCTACTAAAAATCATACTTACCTGTAACTTATACCTCTCTTTCAAAAACTTTCATAATTTTGAAAATCATCTGACTTTTTTGAATTTTGGTTAAATCATCAAACTTTCTTTTGGATAATTTCTCAATTTATTCAATATCGACTGAATATTGCTTAATCTCTTAGAAAAATGTTATTTTTTATTGTTTGTAAATTTCGAAGATCTTCGTATCAAAATCGTTAAGAACAATTTCTGAAAATCTTTTTAAATAATTATTTAAGTTTTTAAAATGCTCTAAATGATAGGGTAGTAAGTAACTGAATTGTAATTTTTAATTATAAATTCTTCAGTTCAGCGTAATTTAGTTCATTATTATCAAAATATAGCCTATGTACGTTAATACATACATATATAACACTTAGTAAAATAAAGGATATCAGACAATTGGGGATGTGTACTTCTAATTTGAAAAAAGTTACAACAAATAGTGAGCTTCGCGCGCTATATTGAAAAATATAACTTAACCCAAAGAAATGGGTTTCCTTGGATTTTATTCTTTATACCAAGGATTTATTTACGTTAGTAGTAGTAAATATTTCTTACACGCAAAATATTCTTGCCTCAACTCAAAGAAATCATTTCTTCGGTGAAAACTCTTTGATAAAATGAAATATTTCTTTGAAATAAGTGCGAAAATTATTTTCAAAGGAATGATTTCGTGGAAGCTAAGAACCTAGTTTCTTTTAATCGCTTTTTAACAGTTTCATAAATATTTCCTGATTTCAATTCAATAAATTTTTTGAAGCAATAAATAATTATTCAAATTAAGTAATTTATCCATTTTTCGACCGAGTAATTTACTTTCTGTTTTTTTAAATATTTAACTTAATTACAATTTTTTTTGATTAGTTCAATTTTTAAAATTTCCAATGTAAAATTCTTTAATTTTAACCATCAGCAATTTAAAACTTTAAATATTTATATTTTAAAATGATTATATACTGATGTTATCTTGACGATGATTCCTTTTTAGGATACATTGCAAATTTACAAGAATTATGAATTATTAAAACAGTTCTCATAAATAAAAAAAAAACTTTGGCAATTTTTTAAAAAAATACGCTAATTTTTTTTTTACGAAATCAACTGAGAATGTCCTTTCGATGAATTTTCGCTATGAGAATTTGCATATTTACAATTATAGATATATAACGTGAATTTTAGCTGTTTGATTGTAAAATAATTATAGTTTTAATTGCACTATTTGCTAAACAAAATTACTCTTTTAGGTAGTATGCTTATTGCGCTTCTCTGGGAATTGCATTCATGAAAACACACTATTTGCAAATTCACAAACTATATTCAGAACATCATTGAACAACATTACAACTTATTTACACAGAAATATAAGCCGGTAACACAAGTTCCGACTTTGCACTTTGGTTTTTTGATTTCAGATGATCCTGTGGGCAGTTACAACCGTCACCGCAAAGTAACTTTTTTTCGAGGCGCCTTCGGAGATTTGCTGCCAACGGCCCATTTATTAATATTTTGCAGTGAAAATTAGTGAGCATATGTTTAAGATTTTATTATTATATACCGATTAAAGAAATAAACCAACATCACCTGTATCGTTAAAAAAAATGCTTGAAAATGTGCCCTTTTTTGCCCTAATTAACTATGCTCCCCCCTTAAGATGGATCGTAAGAATTGATGATAAAGTAGTATTGTAATTATCAGTTATTTGTAGGATTTTGAGCCGATTTCAGAACAAAAACAGTATAAAATTTTACTTTTACATTTTCTGTAATCAAATTATGGTCTAGAGGAAATTCGTTTACATGTTCTTTACATTTCTTACTCTAAAATTCTTTGAGATTGGGTATTTCGGGCCTAAGGGAATTTCCCCGAGTTCATGTCGATTGTACTCGACAACAGCACCGCTGTACATGTTTATTTTTGCCCGTTTTTGCAATAAGGGTCTTGAATATATTCCACGAAGAATTGTATTATTATGCTCGAATACTGCTAGGATGTCACCTGTGGAGGTTGCTAAAACAAGTCGCTCATCGGTTGGCATGGGCGCAGATGCACCACGTGCTCCTCTCATTTCAATTGGTTTATCGGCGGGAAATGTGTACCTGCGAACTTCGAACACACGGTTCGGATTCGTGAGAGGAGTGAGCCTAAGAAATGTAAGATCTTCAGGATAATGTCCAAGTATGAGTGATTCGCGATGCTTGGCAGGAGGAGACTTGGACCTGGCACGAGAAGTAGAATCGGCAGGAGAAGAACCGTTTCTGTCAAGAGAACGAGTGCTGGAACGAGGGACACCAGGGATAGGTTCACCATTAGGCAAGCACTCGAACTGTGCACTCAACCCTGCAACAAGAAACAGAGTAATAATTTTTTCTTGAAGTACACATTACACAATAGTATGTCGGTATTGACTGTGTGCAATTCTGAAATGGAAATTAAAAAATGACAAAGAGCGCGAAAGGCGGCGACTGCAGAACTAGTTAGTTAGTTGTAATGTAGGCGGGGGGGGGGGGCCCGTGAGGTCCCACCCCTGGCGCTCAAGCTATAAAGCCTATTGTGCCATACCCGTATTTATTCTCAAGGCAGTACTACGAATCCGGCCATTCTTCTCCGAGTGTTTTTGGATCTCGGTGGGTTTTCGTTGTTATCAACGTTCTGAGATTATACCTCTCAGGTGCCAGGCATACCTATCGCACAGTAAATGACGTCCTCCTTTGTTGATCAGGCAAAGTGATCCTCACCCACTCTGCCATTCGGCAGCCTCCCTAGCAGGCTAGGGTGTACGGAGCGATCCCTCTGAGGTCATCAGGTAGATGCACAGATTCGAAGCACTGCCCTGGTGTGTTATGTACGTGTATGTGTGTGTGTTCATTACTCGAAATCGGCCAGCAAGCATCGAGCGTGGTGCCTCCTATAGGAGTCCCCAAACGCAAGAAGGACGCTGACTCATTTTCGAGTCTTCACAGAATCAGCTTCGACCTCCAAGGCTAGTCCCCTCGACATCGAGCCCCACCTTGGTATGATACCAGCTTTTTCTGAGGGGACCTACAGTTTAAGGTGGGTTTCGAACCACCGAAGCCCCGGTAGAAGTACATAGAAAAATTTCCATTGGTACCCGGCTCAGGGATCGAACCCCGGACCTCCTGCAAGAAAGTCCGACGGGCTTTCGCCTAAGCCACCCAGGCTTCTGACTGCAGAACTAACGGTTATATGTTTGACATAGAAGCAGACAGGCTACCTGTAAACAGTAATATTGTTAAAATTGTTTTCCAAAAGTGGACGTGCAAGCAAAATGTGCAAGAGTTCGCTGCTTGGCGAATTTTAAACATGTAAGGAAATATTCTCCACCTTGAAGGAATTTGTATTCTTATCAGGTTTAAACATTTTTGAAAGCATGAATATTATTTAAGTCATATGCTTCTTCGAAAACGCGCTACTGTCAATTAACAAATTACCACCTCGTAAACTATTTGTTAAAAAGGTTTTGCGCAACTGTAATTTCAAAGTTTTTTGTAGGTGCTACGAATCGACTCCTATAAAATGTTTACCTACCTCTTCACATGAGACAACAATCCTAGAAAAAGTGTCAAGAAATCGTTTTAATCTTCACTTTTTTCCCCTCGCACAAACCTTAACTTGAGTGGACAATTAATCGTGTTTACAAACGTTTCTATACATGGCTCATTAGAGACAAAAATGTACAGTAGAATATGTTTTTTCTGTAGAAGTAAGAATATTTTATTACACTCTGGAAATCATTATAATTAGTTGCAAAAAAATTAATTCAACAGAAAGTTATTTCCTATTCCGTTTCAAAGAATATAATTATTAGGCAATTGTTTTTTTCTAAGACTTTATTTCAGTCGAAACTCCACAAATTGTTAACAATTTGAATCTTAAGAGAGAAATATAATTAATAAGAAGCTAGTATAGGCTGTTAGTTTCCTATATTTTTTCTCTCTTTGAATTTGGGTTAGGGAATACGGCGCGTAACTATAGAATCAGTCATATTGAGGAAAACTACCAAGTTTTAAGACTTCAAGATAAGGTTTCAGATGTGCAACTAAATATTTCAAGTTAATATACCTCTGCCACACTATTGTTCAGAATAATTATTTTTCTCCTCAATGTTACTATTTAATATTTTGAAGTAACAATGCGCAACAATTTTTTGATACAAAAAAATGCACAATTTTCCAACTAAAACTCAATATAATAGAATCAAAAAACGACTCTAATATTTTGCGGACTAGACGCGTGAGTTTTGTGGCATGACGTCAGGTCATGGAAGGATGAGTGGAAATGTCAGGAAGGTTAGCGTAGGAGTGGCATAGGAGTACAGAAAACTTTTTGGAGAAAGTATTCTGAACGTGAGAGTAAGTTATAAAAGTCTGAAAATTAATAGTTTTTGAGTGTAGAATACTAGGATAGGTGGAAATGTCATCCGTCAAGAAGGTTAGTACATGGTACTGCAACTGCATACGACTTTTTGGAGAAAATATTCTAAACGTAAAGGTAAGTGACAAAGGTCTGAAGAGTAATATTTCTGAAGTGTAAAATCTATTTTCTCATTCATGTCCCATTCTTTTGTCGATTGACGAGCTTTAAGTTTCAGGAAATACAAGCAACTGTCCGAAATTTGAGATTAGAGTACCACTAACCCGACATTTAGGATATTTTATTTTATTTCGTGAAACTGAAAGGTCGTCAATGGACAAAAGAATGGAACATGACTGAGAAAATACATTCTACATTTGACAAATATTACTATGCGTGCATTTATACCTTTACGTGTAGAATATTTACTCGAAACAGTCGTATGCCGTATTTCCATGACGTCATGCTAAAATACTCAATTCAAGGCTTCCCGCTCTCCGGGCCTCATTTTAATTGGTCAGTCACTGACGTGAAGGGGAATATACAGGGACTGTAGTAGGATGTGCCCCGGAACTGCACAAATGGAAATAACCGAGTTGAAAATAGGTGAGACTCCACTGTATTTAGTTTTAAGGAATTCAACTGTAATAAAAAATCTATGTTCATCTCCAATGTGATGTAGTTCTTTGAATTCTGATCTGATCAAAAAAAGTGTAATGGAAATTTGTGTGCAACTCTTCCAAGGGGAACAGTACTCTGATCAGAACTTTTGCCGCAATTTTCGGTGGCGGCAGCAGTATCGGAAAGGTAGATTAGGTCCCTATAATTATACTTTTTCGAAAAACTCTTCTGGCGGGTACCAGAACGTTGAATAAAACTCTTGTTAGTCGAAACGAAAAATTCGTAAAAGTGTCTCAATTTTCAAAATATTTTAACTTTTATGTTCTTGATTTTTTCGAATTTTTTTGTTAGGAAGTCGGCCGGGATATTTTTTGAAACCCATTAAGAAATATAGAACTATCGAAGAGTTACTCAGAACTCTAGAAAAAATTTGAATTTTTAATAGTGGAACTTTCTCGGAATAATAAAGATTAAATTCGTACTGATTTCTGACAAACCCAAACGAAGTTTGGAAAGAAATATCTATTGAGATAGAATGCAGATTAAATTGCAGAAATGCTGATTAGCGTATAGCTCAAAAAAATTTATTCAAAATTATTTATATATATTCATATTTACCAATCGAAATAAGGATAATTGCCATGGATATGAAGAGAGTATGAAAAATCATCATCTTTTCAAATATACACTGTAACTGAGGAATATTCTAGTTTGTAGTTGCTTATGTTATACAATATATTATACAGTCATTATCTCATAAAAATACGTCTCAAGCTTGTCCTTCTTAGGTGTTTACATCTCATTAATTTCAGCGGGAAATTTTAGTTCATAGATTCGTTGAAAGTGATAATAAAGTTTACATAATCTTTTAGTTTTTAGGTAAATCCAATGTTTACACGGCACGTAAAACTTATATAGTGTTTATTAGAAAAAATCATCCAGAAATGGTGTAACCCCTTTTATTGGGGAGAGAGGGGGTTCAGATAAAAGTACTTTTAGATTAAATTTTTTGAAAATCAACCCTATAGAAAATACATACGTATGCAAAATTATAGTATTTTGTTAAATTTCAGTAGTAGTAGTAGTAGTAGTATACCATTAAGCCATTTCCCTTTCAGGGTAGGCGTGACACTTCCCGATTCGGGTAGTGTTTCTAGGTGGATAGTTTCTTGTAGTAAATAACTAGAAGTGTAGGGTAACCACACCCACGACGGGCCAACAGCACGCAGTATTCTCGAATGGTCACCCATCCAAGTACTAACCGCGCCCAACGCTGCTTAACTTCAGTGATCGGACGAGAACTGGTTTTAGATTCTAATAACGTTATACGGTCTTCTGCATCGGTAGAATTAGATTATTCTTTTTTATTTTGCTCCATCATTATGTTGAAAAAGTCCATAAGAACAAAATATTCTTTACCATTCCAGAAAATACTACTTCCCGAAAGTTATTTGAAATTTCTGATGAAACTTCGGCTTTGAATTATTTGCTAAATACACCCTAAGATTTGGCCATCTACTTTCCTAGGTTTAAGGACAAATTAAACAGGACCTAAAGAGACCTAAACATTTTAGTAAAGAATTTCAAACTTCTGAATTGTTGGTAAAAATATAAACTTGAGCGATATGATAAAATATTTCGGAAAATTTTTAAATCTCGTTTATTAAGTTTCAATTAGCTTTGATTATGATCGCACTATTTACTAAAATAACTAGTAGAGAAAATTCTCCACAAAAGTGCAGAATTTTTTCTTGAAAATGAACTTTGGACAAATGAAACATATTAAATAATCGGACATGTGTACTAGTAATTTTTTGAAAAAAATATCGAAAATAGCACAATTTTAATTTAATTTTAGCTTGAAGTTTAATAACATCTACCGTTACGGAATTTTCCGTAAGACTAACCCCTTTTCCAGCTCGTTCAGGATTACCGTTGAGGAAAATTCCGTGATGCTAGTCGGTGACTTCAATTATAATTATAATTAAAATTATAATTCTACGTCTAATTATAATTCTATTTCTAATTCTAATTTTGATTTTATTTCTAATTATAATTATAATTCTAATTTGAATTGTAATTTTGATTGTACACATCTCTCTCGGTTTAGGAACAGTGTCGGTAGTTGCCTGCAAATATCCTTGTTCCTAGATCGGGAAACTGGAAACGTAAACAGTCCAAGCCGCCTTAACCGTTTCCAGTGGAAATGCATAATATTGCGTAATATATTCGACTGATTACTCACGCACTGCGGCCCTTGCGAGGCGAGAGTTGCAAACGTCTCTGGCCCCTTGAGCTGAGAAACTGCATGGGCCAGCAATTCTATGAATTCCTAAACCGCGAGTTCCTAAACCGAGAGTCGGGTGTTGTTGTAATTTTAATTTGAATGTGCATGAATAAAAAAACTTGGTAAGAAATTAATAATGCACTCAAAGTTGAATTTTTACGTGGTTGGTACCCAGATACCCTGAGTGTGTCTGGAAAAACGTACGAATCCTTAATTTTGAAATCGGTTAATATCTCTAGTTCTCTTTTTTGATTTGAAAATTAAAATTTTGGAAAATTCCAAAAAATTACCCTTTTGCTTCGAAAATTATGGCGAATTCTTTCTATGTACAGTTTTTGCTAGTGAATAATAATAAACAATTATAAATCGAAAAAAAAAAATTGCTCAATTTAGAATTTTTTTTAAATGGCCAAAAAATATGTTTTTTTTTTTTTTTTTTTTTTTTTGATTGAGTCCTGTGCACACATTTTTCAAAAAGTTGAATATGTCAAACCTGAAATTTCATTAGCTTGAATCAAAAAAACATGCTATTATTTTGTTTTTTCAAACAAAAAATTTTTAGTCTTTGAAAGTCGTCAAAGTTGCTCAAAAAACGTAAAATTGACAACTTTTTAACGGTCGAAACATCACTAAAAATTTTTTTCTCGAAAAAACAAAATAATAGCATGTTCCTTTGATTCAAGCTGAAGAAATTTAAGGTTCGACATATCCAACTTTTTTCACGATGTATGCATAGGACTCAATAAAAAAACATGTTTTTCGGCCATTTTCAAAAAATACTAAATTCAGCAATTTTTATTTTATTTATAATTTGTTCTCATTATTCACTAGCAAAAACTGTACATAGACAAAATTTGCCATAATTTTTGAAGAAATAGGGAAATTTCTTGTATTCTTCAAACATTTGAATTTTCAAATCAAAAAAGAGAACAGAAGATATTAACCGATTCCAAAATTTTTGTTGTTTACGGTTTTCGGATGTCAACCCACAAATTTTTTTCGCTCAGCTCAAATAATTTGATTAATTTGATCAGTTTCACTGCGCCCTAATATCCGTGCAGAAATTAAATCTACGACTTTCAAACAAAAACTGTTTAAAATTCTAGAAAATGTCTCGTCATAATCATGATTTTTGTAAAATCTTGCGCGTTTAATACATCGCAAAACCTCTGAAATTGTTCCTAAAAATGTATAAAATCCAATAAATCAAGTGGCAAATTTTAATCTTTAAGTTTGAACCAAGAATATAAATAAATATTGCGTAATTGCTGAGTAAACCTAAATGATATTTTTTCGTGAAATGGAAAGTTCAGCGAACTGATTGTAACTCTTTCAAATATTTATGTTTTCAAAGAATGATCATGATAACAAACTAATGCGACGAATCTAGTATTTTTAGATTGGCAGGAATTTCCATTCCACAGATAAACATTTTTTATGAAT
Organism: Andricus curvator; assembly: GCA_932195095.1. Classification (NCBI taxonomy): domain Eukaryota; kingdom Metazoa; phylum Arthropoda; class Insecta; order Hymenoptera; family Cynipidae; genus Andricus; species Andricus curvator. Next base: position 493,480 of record CAKNYM010052036.1, read on the forward strand.
ACTCAGCAAGCACGTAATCTTTATTTGTGCCTTTGGTCACGATTCACGTTTAATTTTTAGATTTAAATTTGCTCTTTATTTCACAAATTAAAAAATTTATGAACACTTTATTTGATTTGGCGATTAGTTGAATGCAAGATTACGCAAGATTCAATGTAAGCAGATTCAGCGCATTCTAAACTTTGAAACGATTCTTATTTGATTGTCGCAGAATTAGTATCCTTACAAATATTCAACAAAAACTTCTTTTTCTTTACTCATAAAGTGCCCCCTAAGGGTTTACATGACTTCCATTTCTCACAACACTTCCTTCTATATGTTTTATAAAATCTTATGCTTGATATTTACAGTTATTTACACCTATTTACAGAAAATCTTATATCTATATCCTTATCTCTATTTTTTGACGATAGCGAACGAGTGAGCGAGTGATCGAACGCGAGAATGCAAGCGAGACAGAGAGAGAGAGAGCGAGAGAGAGAGAGAGAAAGAGCGCGCGATAACGCGAACGCATCTTAATTTACTTATGCTATTACGTAATCATTACTTGCCAATCTTTACGCTTCTAATTTAAGCGACTTCCGTCTCCTTTCCCTTTCACTTCTCTTGTACCTCCATTTTGCCATTTTTTGCATCCATTATTTCATTCTTTCTCATTCGCTCCTCTAGCACCCTCTAACTCCTTCATCCACTCTTCCCCCAAACCATCCTCCCCTAGAATCTTTACCAAATTCTCTGGCCAGCTTCCTTTATCATCCATTCCTCTCCTACATCCTTCCCATACATGCTCCCATGTTTCCTCTTCCCATTTACAGATTCTGTACTTCCTGTTCTCTTTCTTTTCCCAACCTCGTTTCACAATCTAAATCTTGCTATTCTGGTCCATCTTTTTTCTCTCCATCCTCTTTCTGAATACTTTGGCCCTCCTTCCTTTTTTATCATCTTATGCCATTGATTATATTATGATTCCTCAATCATCCTCTATCTTTCTATTAATTGTCATTCCCTCTCCCTTTTTTCCACTTCTTCATAGTTGACTTGAGTCCCGTCTTCTATATCTCTAACCTTAAAGAACTCCCTTCTTTCTTCTGCCCATCTCGTTAATTCCATCGCCCTCCCTCTCGTTTCTTCTACCTCCATCCAACATTTTCTCGCTAACTCCCCCCCCCCCCCCCCCTCAGCTTCATCTCAAAATTCCATGCCGTCTTTCCCGCTCTAGTACTTAATTTATCCCTTTGCGCTTCTTCTATCACGATATATCCTGGCGTCCTCCAGTCTACCCCTATCGTCCACATTATATACCTCTCTTGTAAACTGTCAATTTTTTTTCTTTCTTTCCATCCCCATATCTCTGCTCCATAACCTAATACCGGCCATATCAGCGTATCAAATAACCACATTCGCCTTCTCCAATTTTTTTGAAACCTTCTTTTTCCTATTCCCCATATCTGTTTCATTACCCCTGCTGCTTTTTTTATCCTTTCTCTTATATGAGCCCTATGATCTCCGTTTGCTTGCAAGGTATATCCCAAATCCTTAAACTCTTTTACTTCTCTAATTTTATTCCCTTCCATCTCCCCGTCCATTCTTCCTTTCTTCCGCCTCGTTTTCTAACCCACATTATCTTTATCTTTTCTACATTTAAATTCAACTTTTTTCCATCTAAGTATTTCTCTAATCCTGTAATTAGACAAAACAACAAACGAAAATGAAAATTTCAAGCCCAACGACGCACGATATGAAAAAAAGTCAGAAGAAAACCGTTGCTATATATGAAAAAAAATAATAGAAAAAATTTGTTTACCCAAAAAAACTACAACTTTGTTATTGATCATTTTTTGATAGGGTGCGTAGTTAGTTTTTGTTTTAATTGTGAAAAATAAAATTAACAAAATAAAGATTTTAAAGTTATGGAAAAACGACGCAAGATAGGAAAAAAATTAATAGATAAAAGTTGTACACAAAGACGGAAAAAAATGTAAAGACAAAAGTTGTTCAACCAAAAAAGATTCACGAATTTGTTATAAACTGTTATTATGAAAATATATTAGAAATTCAAAAATCAACTTTTTGGAAAAAGGACACAAACTATTATATAATAACATTTTATTCAACAAAATTTTTCGCCTAAATTATATCTACAAATTTGCTCAGAACCACTTCACGCCAGGATGTACTTTTGTTTATTATGAAAACAAGGATAAAATTTAATGCAAAATAAGAAGTAAATATGAAAGTAATCTTTAAAAATGAAATTTGTACTTTATTTTGCAATATCTGAATAAGCTGTCCCAGACCGAGGTACAGAGATAAATATAACATACATTTTATATAATAGAGTTGAACATAACGTGGAAAAGTTCAAATTTTGGACCAAATCGAGTGTCAAGCACGAGACACGTGATGAGAATGTGTTCTTTAAAGCCGAAGGAGCTTTAACGAAAGAGAATTCACAATCTCCAACTTACAATTGTCGATGCTTTAACCTTTAATTTTAAAGGTCTGTGCACAAATATGGGGAAAATACAAAGACGGAGCGCGTAGCGCGAGTTAAATACATTATCGAGCGCGAAGCGCGCTATATATACACTCTCGAGCGCTAGGCGCGTGATAAATATATTTTCGAGTGCAATTAAATCTTCCTTTTTGTTTAGGACCTTACTGATATCGTGCGATAGACGATAAGGGTGCGGTACACTCTTTCCATTATCACATACACGTATACGTTTGTCAGCAGCTCTTGACCCTATGGCGGAAATTGGAAAGATAACACAGGGTGACCCTCACTTCGTAACGAAATTGAATGTGATCAAGTGATATATTGATTAGCAGAGAACGTGTTTTACAAATTTTTACATTTTCCAGATACATTTCTCACTATTTGGGGCTTATCAGTTTTTTTTTTCAAAGACGAGACAGTTTAGTCGGCTGTTCATATCGAACTTTTTTAGTTGAAGGAGTTAAAAACTGTACTATAATTTTCAATTAAAATTTTATTAAAAATTCAACAACATCAGGGTGGTTCAAAGTCACTTTTTTATAGAGGGCGCCGATTTCCATAATTCGGTTCTATATCCATAAAAAAGAATGCATTTTTGTTTCTTTCAAATGATTGTTTTTACACGTGCACACTGGGCCAACAAAGTTTATGTGGACAAATTCATACTCAGAAGCAAGTTCTCAACCAATTTGGACAATTTTTGGACAAGTTTTATATATATATATATATATATATATATATTTTTTTTTAATAACAAAAATAAAAACTAGCTGTGAATTGCTTCTCGTTAGCAAATGTATTTGCTTCCTCATACAGGAAGCATTAGTTATTTTTTTTAACAATAGACATACAAAAGTCTTCATTTTGATCAATTTAGAAATAGAAATTTACAAAAAATACGAAATTACGAAATAAAACAAACAGTTTTTTAAATACAAAGACAAATCAGACAAATCAAATTTTGCATTCGAAATGATAATTTTTTGAGCTGGAAAAGAGAAGGGAAAAGTTCTGTCGCACCCTATCCCTTTCCCAGCTTTATGATTTTTTTTGTAAAATTGTCAGATCAATCGATTTTCCTCGAAGCAAGGAATCTCTTCCGTTCTTGCATCAATTGTAAATTATATCAATTTTGTAGGTCAATTGATTCGTCTTGAATCAACACAACTTTTCCATTCTCGCATCGACTTTAAATTATGAGAATGAGAAAATTTTTAGTATAAAAATCGATTTTAAAAATATATAAATTACCATAACTTCCCTACTCTTTCATAAAATGTATTAATATCATAGGTCAATCGAATCGTCTCGAACCAATGAATCTTTTATATCCTTGCATCAACTTTGAATTATATTGAAGAAAAAAGTTTTAATATAAAAAACCGTATTTTCAAATATTATCCAGTAGCATAGCTTCCTTACTCTTCAATAAAATGTATTATTGATATTATAGGTCAATCGATTAGTCTCGAATCAACACATATTTTCTGTTGTTGCATCAACTTTGAATTATGTTAATGAAAAAAGTTTTACTATAAAAAACTGTATTTTAAAATATTATGCATTAACATAGTTTCCTTACTCTTCAATAAAATCTATTAATATTATAGGGCAATCGATTAGTCTCGAATCAACAGATCTTTTATTTTCTTGCATCAACTTTGAATTATGTTAATGAAAAAAGTTTGACTATGAAAACCCGATTTTAAAAATATTATTAAGTGCTAAAAAAAATGCAAGAAACATTTTTAAAAATCCTTCTGTCAGTTTCACGATATTAGTGGGGAAAATAAGCCCTCTAAATTTTATACATTTACCTGCAACCGTTTTCAAGTTATCGTGTTCACCAAAAAGTATGACATCCACACATTCACACATCCACACATCCTCGCACACATCCAAACACACACACACAAATATTCACACACACAACCATCCGGACAATTACTTAGAACATTGTATTAAACATTTTTAAATTGAGGAAGGTTTAATTAAATTAATTTAAAAGTTTTGGAAAATGTTACTATTACAAAGCTTCCTCTATGAGGAAGCAAAAGTAATTTTTTCTTAGAAGAGTACCGGTTTTTGAAAAATACTTGCATTCAATCAGAAATACCTAGAATCAATAAGGTAATTACCTTATTTTTGTCTAAAAATTTGTCTAATAGTTCAGAAGTGGTTAAAAAAATTATTTAATTTGTTATAAATAATTATGTGTAAATGGATTCATGGCGATAAGCAGTGATTCGTCAATTGATTCTCTCTAAATTTGAACACTTCATCGACAAAATCCGTTTTTCTTTGTGTAAATAACCAATTTCTAGACTTTAAAGTGGCTTAAAGGACAATCAACAATTTCATTGTGAACAATAATTCTGTAAACAAATTTGTATCATCTTAGGCATTTTTCAATTTTTAAAAATTGCGTTTCTTAACGGTATTAGCAGCCTGTTTTTTATTAATAACTCTGTTCTATGGATTAATAACAATTGAAAATTGTTTTATAAAACTATTTAACAAATTCACTTTTTGGCTATTTCTATAGGTTCTTATGGACGCTTACAATTAACGTAACCCTCAATCATCGACAAACACGAATATGTTATGCCTATAAAATTATCTTTATATAATTTTTTTTTAAAAATTTAAAAATTAGTTATTCACTGTTGGTTACGTTAAAAAAAAAATTTACATTTGGAAATAGAAAAAAAATGTGTTAATTCAGTTTGTTTAGATAATTAACATTTTTGATCGATTTTCAGCAAAGAGCCATTACTAAACAACAGAATGCAAATACCTTAAAGAAACACAATTTGTTCTCTTAAAAAAAGCCTATGAAGAAAATGTATTTAAAAAATTGTTGTTAACAACTAAAGGACTAGAAATTAGTTATTCACACTTCATTTTAAAAAATCCAAGAAAAAACCGCAAGTAATTAACTGTAAAAATATCCAGGCAGTGAATTTATTTATTAAATTTTTTTTAAACAATCATCAATTATTGATGGATAACTAAGCCGGGCAAGCAAGTGACATTTTCGGCTAATTTTTGGCCGATTCAGTAGAAAAAACTAGATTTAGTTAGTCATAAGTACCTGCTGTGAACAATTATTTACAAAATTTAGTTTAAAAAATAAAAAATTATTCATTATCTTTTATGAATTAAATTAATATAAACAATTGGTATTTCGTATTGAATTTACTTATTTTTCAAAAACCGTTACTTTTCCAAAGATTTTTTTTTCCATTTTTGTTAATAAATGAGAAGCAAATAAAAAAATTATTTCTAAATCGGCTATGACAGATTTATGCAAAATTTTGTTAGCTCTAATTCAAAATGAGAGACGTTTTTTATTTAATTAAAAAAATTTTTATTAATAAAGAAATATGACGAAAAAATTGCCACTTTTTGTATTTGACGTTCCCGGTGCTCGTCAATAATAGAAATATTGTTGCAACTGTCTAAGTTTTATAGATTAACATTAGCTGAAGTTAAAAAATGTTCAATCATGATGTAACAAAGAAAGAAAAATGTTATAAATAAATTATTCGTTGAAAGTGTGTTTTATATCATTTTAAATAAAGGCCACTTCTTTTAATTGGGAACTTTATGATAATTTTGGCAACATTTATAGTAAGTTGATAAATTTGATAATTTGTTTAAACAAATTTAATAAACCAAATGCATGAACAGGGCTTTTGTTTACCAAAAAACTTGTTGTTTTTTCAAACTCAGCACTTGTAATTAGGAACTTAATGATAATTTCAGCAACAAATTCAATTTCATAACAAGTACATAATTTTTTTTTAAACAAATTTATTTAAAAAGTTCATTTCTTGCGATCCGTAGACAAAAAACTACAATAAAATACAATTTATTAAATAATCATGAATTTTGCTGAGGTGATCGTGAAGTTCCCAATTACAAATACTGTCATTGGAAAAAAAAACGAATTTTTCCACACAAAAGTGCCCGAATAAAGAATTTGTTTGATAAATTTATTTTAAAAAACGTAAAATTTATCAACTAATTATGAATGTTTCTAAAATTATCATGATGTCCCCAATTAAAAGGACTGGCATTGAAAACAAAAAAAAACGAACTGATCGGTCAACAAATGCCTGAATAAAGCATATGTTTAGTAAATTTGTTTTGAATAATTGAAAAGTTTATTTAAAGGACTGGCATGGAAAAAACTAATTTTTCCTTCTACAATTTCCGAACAAAGCATGTTTTAGTAGAGATTTAAAAAACATAAAATTTAGCAACTAATTACGAATGTTGCTGAAGTTATTATGAACATCCCATTTGCGGGAATTGGCATTAAAAAACAAAACGAATTTTTCCGTCAACAAATGCCTGAATAATGCATTTGTTTATTAAATATTGAAAAGAATAATCTCAAGAAAATGTGGAACGAATCATTACATCTTAGTTTTAACAAATTATCGCAAAGATGTTTCGCTTTAAAAATCTAAGTATTTCATAAATAGACATTCCAAATTCAATAGATATGATTTTAAGTTCTGCAAATTATACATTTTAAACTCATTGTATGTCCAATAAGAAATATTCTTATTATTTAATCATTTAGAAATCAACCGGTTTCTGCTCTCTTAACTACAGGTGAAATTAATTCACAAATGCCCAAAATTTTCTACAATCATATATAAGCTAAAATTTTAGATATTCCACCCACAGTAAATTATAAAATCTTTGGCATTATTGATATGCGGAGCTGTTCAAGTATAAAATCAATTTCCATTCTCTCGTAAGTTAGTATCGCTTAAAATGTATTTGCATATTCGTTGAGTCTCGTACCCTCCGTTCTAGTGTTCTTATTTGAAAGTAAAATTTTTATTTAAAGATTAAATTCTTGTAAGCCGCATTTTCTGCTCTGAAAGGAAACCTGTTTTACGTATAATGTAAGCACACTGCTTTGACTTTATTAATGTTACCTTTATTAGGAAATTATGCATATAATAGGTCTGTCCGGAAGGTATCCGACCTTATTCTCTAACTTTGTAACTAGTTCTGCTATTTTCGAAAATAGATACTTACCATTTAGGGGTCCTCTGTGAAGGCTCCATACTAAGTGAACCGAAGTTCAGAATCTTTAGTCGATTAGCGTACGCAGTTGCGTGAATGTCTAACCACGTACGCGTTGCATTTCAGGATGACGGAGCGCACTGAATAAAGACTGTGCACTAAATTTTGTCAAAAATTTGGCCATTCATGTTTGGTAACCGTCTTCATGATTCGCAAAGGGCATGCTGACGAGACTATGAGCGATGCTCAAATTGAAGAGTGGTGTAGGCAATTTTAAAGTAGTCGTACTTCAGTAGAGAGTTTCCCTCGCGCTGGCAAGCCTGCATCGGCCAAAAAACTTAAAAAATCTCAAAATGTAGAACGAGTGCGAGTCCCAATTAATGGAAATCGTCGTTCAACAGTGAGACAGACAGAGGAAAAATTCGGGATTCCAAAAACCATTGTTTCGGAAATAATGAGCCAAAATTTGGTGATGAGCCCCGTGGTTGCAAAAAATAGTTCCACGGCTGCTGGCGGATGACTAAAAAGTAATTACTGGAGATGAGTCATGGGTTTTTAGCTATGAACCTGAGACAACGGCCCAATCTTCTCAGTGGAAGATACCTGTGTCCCCGAGAGCGAAGAAAGTTCCATGCGTGCTCAAATAAAAAAAGGAATCTTAATTCAGGTGTCTCGGGTAGAAAGTAACTAAATTGTATTTAATAAGACACGGCTGAATATATTTAAAAAAAATTATTAATCATAGGATGGCGTGAATGGGGGGAGGGTGTCCAAATCATTTTGTCACGTCTTGTTACATGGTGGAGGGGAATGGTAAAAAATGGCCACAAACATGTATGACGTAATTTATAGGTGTCCCTTTCTAAAGTAGACACTGGACATTAAACAAAAGAGACTCTTGACTTCCGATGCGTCTTTCATAGAGAACGGGCGGTCAGATGGAGTGGTGGTAGACATTTAGGGATTAAGAATATTGTGAGGCGGACATGGAAAATAGAGAGTGAGAAAGAGGTAATGAGTAGTGGGACGTATTGAGCACGTGAACGTGTGAGTGTGGAAGTGATTTTGGAAGACAAAATCGGTTCTGAAAAAAACAGTACGTGCAGGTTTTGAGGTAAAGGTGTAGCATCGGAAACAGCAGAAGCAATTGGAGGAGCGCAAGCGCAAAGTGTTGGAAGTACTACAGTTGACCTTAGCCAACTGTCGTACTAGTAGACTGAGCTTCGGCTGAGAAGACTGACAAAAAAAAGAGAAGGAGAGCATGAAAGGCAACGCCAGGCAGGGAAAAAGTACATGGACAGAATAAGGATACGCGAAATAATTTTGAGACACACACTGCCACTACCGAAAATTACAAAGGAGAATTAGGGAAGGAGCACGCACCGGGAGTACACAGGAGGAAGAAAGACAGGTCCCTGAAAACAGGTATAGTTCGAGGATGGGTACTGGTGATAAACGGAGGATGCAACTGCGTTTGACGCGTGTTTCTATCCGAGATCGCTTATAATGAAGAAGGAAAGAGGACAATGTTAAGACGGGTGCAAAGGAAGGCAGTGGATTGGGGAGCGGAAGAACAAAAATAGTCGTGACTGTAATAGAGCATAAAGAATTAAAGCAGAAGAAGAAGCAGGAGTAGTAGGATAAAGGCAAAAAGTGGGGAACTCATATCTGCCCGAGATGGCTTGTAGAAACTGAGGAAAGAAGGCAATAATAGGACAATTTCAGGTGAAAGAAGTTGGTTAGGGAGCGGAAGGAGGAAAAAGGATAAATGGAGGTGACTGGAATAGAGGGTGCAGAAGAAAAGCAGGAGAAACAGGATGACGAAGAAGAAAAGTGAAAAGAGTGTCTTTATCCGAGATGTCTTATAGAAAAGAAGGAAAGATGACAATGATAAGATGGGTGCAGGTTAAAGAGGTTGATTAGCGAGCGGAAATAGGAAAAAGGAAAAAGGGAAAATGCATGTGAATGAAATAGAGGAAACAAAAAAGGGCAGAAGGAGCAGCAGGAGAAACAGGATGAAGTAGAAGAAAATTGGGGAGTGATTAAGTAAAATTCAAAAGCAGAGCAAAGTGGAGGGGATTACAGTCAAGAATGTTAAAAAAAAGCAAAGCAAAGTGAATTGGTTGAAATTGGAGCAGAATGCCGAGTGGGTTCAGTGGAGAAAGATAAGATAGAGGTCGAAAAATGTTCAAAACTCGGCGAATTATGTAAGTTTTTAGTTGAGAGAAGAAATATTTTTGAGGGATGTAGTTTGTTACAAGAACTAAGATAAATGGAAAATGTGAATAGCTCGTTGAAAGATGGAAAATAGAGGTAAGGAAAAATTAGATCATTAATGTATGGACAAGAAAAGCAAAGGTAAACGCAGGTTTAAGGTAAAAGTGAGATATGGAGGTTGAAGTGCAATGAGGTTTTAGAAAACTAGGTAAAGCATGAGTGACAGGTAGGATAGAGAAAATGTATTTGGAAGAGTTAGGGGAATAGAACGTCGACGAATGATGTAAGTCTCTGCTAAATTTTTGGTAAAGACACAAGGTGCTTTGGAATTTTAGAAGGTAAGAATTAGTGAGGAATCAGTGAAAAATAGGCTAAACGATAATCATCACCGCTTAATGTTTCGCTTCTAAGCCTGTGCCGAAGAAGCATAAAGAATATTACGATGCCTTTTTGTGATCCTTTTTTATTCGTTACTTCGCATTCGCCGTACATAAGGATAAAAGCAAAGCCACATACTGTTCAGCAGCTTCATTTTCTATTCTAAAAAGCTAATTCTTGAAATAGTATGGGCGCTTCAGCGACAGCGAGAGCGCCAGCAAATCATTGTGTTTGGTAGTGAATAGCTTCTTCCTTTTTACTGAAAAAAAGCTCCTTCGAGGATAACTGTGTTCACTCTTTAGTTTCGCCGCGCCATGACAACTCACACCGCTGAACGCACAGTAATACAGTGGAAAATGTTAGATCTAGTTGACGACTAATGGGTTCACGTTCGCAGCGTTTGTAGGTCGTAAAGTTACGTGTCGCAAAGAGCTGAGTTTCCCTAGAATCGCAAGTGTGGTTTCGCGGTGAACAGATACACGCTAGAGAAACAGAATCGCTACAACGATTTTGCACTTTGAACGAGTTTCAACTCTAAATTCTACCGCGGTAATCGATCACTTCGTACGGAGCAATAAAAACACAATGACCTAGTTTAACTCTCTTTCGATGGAACATTTATCGTAAAATAATCTGTGTTTTATACCAAATTAGGTGTATGTATATGCAGATGTAAATGGTTCAAGTATTGAAAAATATACGTATTATACTTCTTTTGTACCAAATTTTGTTATTATTATACTTTTCAGATTATTATGGATTTATATTTTACATTCTATAGGCTCGATCACATGTCCTCAAATACAAATTTGCACATGATTTTTCTTTATTCCCAGTGAAGTTATTCCTGATATCGCTGAACTTTAAAGTTTAATTTATTAACGCAAATTAATAATCTTTATAAGTCGTAGGCATAAATATTATTAATTTGTGCTTAGCTTGAACATGGACACCGCCAAAAATAATCATCTTTATCTAATGGGGTGAGGGGAGATACCATCAATTCGGTTTACTGAGGTCGAAAGGACTTATATCTTCATCCTTTGATTTACTCGGTCCAGCTCGCTCGCCAATTTATCGATGCTTTACCTGTAAAGATGTCATATTTTATTAGAAGGATTTGAGAAAATTGCCGGAAGAAATATTTTCAAAACATTCGGTATGCGAAATTATGTCTATATTCTTCAATACTTTATTTGTCGAATTTTTATGAAAATAAATGTGAATTTCTTGATTAATTTTTCTAAATTTTTAATTTCTGAAATAACCTGGTTATAAAGTGCAGGCCTCGCTCTACTTTTATGGCATCCAAATATATAGTCCTCTAAAAGTGTAGCAAAAAGTTACCCAGACTTTGAAGCAAGACATGTCCGCAAGATATTTAAAGTTATGTAATATATAAAACTTAATAAAAAAAGAGAAGGTTATATTTTTTAAATTAAAAATCTGATCGGTCCAGGTTTGAAAGTACGCAAAAATGGGAGGTTTGGATCAAATCTTTTCAATTTCAACTTTCGACAGTGATAAAAAGTCAAATTTTAAATTAAAAAAAACAAGAATCTACCCTCTGGCTATTGAGTTGCTGAATCAATACAATTTTTTTCTTTTGATTAAACAATATCATTAGGTTTCTAGAATATAGAGGGGCAAGTTTTTTTCGCTCGCGAGCCGTGTCTTCTCTACTTTAGAGAGTGATAATAAATCCAGTTTTTAATTTTTTTCAAAGTGAGAATTTACTTTCTGCTCTAAAATGGTTTGACCGTCACCAGCTCTTCGGCTTCATGCGACCTCCAGCTCCATGAGGACCTCCACCCGCAAATTCACCATTTGACTAAAAAGAGAAAAAGAAAAGGACCAAGAGCTCTGAAATCAACTAGTCCGAAAGTCAGCCCTCCTACCAAGGATTTCAAAAAAATTGTTTTTCATTACCACTTCATGACAGTTTATGGGGGCGCGGTCTGTCCCAACTAACAAGCATGATAGCCATGTGCCCTTATACCCCCAAATTATTATTTCTCTTATCCCTACTTATATTCTTATCTTACCCCTTTTTAGTTTTGGCGAATGCCCGGAAATAACTCCTGGAATGGACCACTCCTTATTGCATTATACAACTTAAACTTTCCTCATACTCGTTGTAGCGACGCGACAGTGAGTCTTGCAACCCCGGAGCACCCGAAAATAATTTAATTTCTGGGGGACCACGAGAAATCTTTCAAGTAGGGCGAAAAGAATAAGGCTGTCCAGTTGTCGCACTGGTCGCGCCAAAGTTTCGGAATACCAAGACAACCCTTCTTGTTGACCCGGGTTCTGATCTAAACCTTTTTAAGAAGTGTGTACTAATCTATGGTAAAAAACCTTGGTACAATAAATGTATCACTACTAGATAGCCTTCGTAAATTTCTGTTAGTTGAGAATAATTTTCCAACTTTTACGGATAAAATAATTGGTAGATCATTTTTACGACAAGAACAGGTGGAACTATCTTCCCGTCATAACACTCCTGTGATATAAGATAAGGAGTTAAGGTAAGGAGATAAGGAGTCGGTTTAAGCGAAACAAGAACTCACATCCGATATCAAACCTCTTCGAATAATATTGAAAATACAAGCGAGAACTAGACAACTGGTAGCTATTGATATAATCAGTCGTACAACCACTGAAGAGTACCTATTGGAAGCTTGACACCATGATATCATGTTTTATATTTTTTGCTATCAATACCACCGAGAAAAAAATCAAGTTAGAAGTCCCTTCACAAGAAATAATTCCATTCGACGCTTGTCAATTTACAGAAGAATTCTCTGAATTAGAATTATAGCCATCCGAAAAAATTAGAAAAACAATCTGGGAAGTGCTCTTGAGGATGGCGTTGGCCGATTCATGAAAAGTCTTCACATTAATCATTTTACCACAGAAAAACAGGAAGTAGTTAAAAATTGGGTCAACTAGTCTGACGTTTTTCATCTGCAAAGTGAGAAATTAAGCTGTGGAACTCAGATTTAACGACGATGTTACTGCTGAAAAGCAATATCATTGTTCTCGGGAAGTAGGTAGCCAGCTGTGGACATAAATAAAGCACTAGTAATACAGCGGAATCATTGTAGATTAAAAACAAACGGAAAAAAACTGGGGCTGAAGCAAGCAACCATCTTTTAAGGTGTTATATCGAAAAATTACACGTAAATAAATGCATCACAACCCAAAGAAGTATTCTCGGTCCCTGGGACGTGTATACTGGCCAACGTAACTGATCTGAAGGCTGCTTCATCGTCGAATGCTGCAAAGTTCTCAGCAAGATAACGATTACAAGCTGCCGTTTCCGAAACTAATTTGAATGAATCCTACATTCATCCTGTTCAATGAAAACAACCAATGAACTTGGATGAAAGCTACATTACTACAAAAAAATTTTCGGACGTCGTTCTGAAAGTATAGTGACTAATCCCAGATTATATGAAACATCCACAAACTAAGTAGTTCATCTCTCAGTGATCAAAGTACTTCAGATTTTAACAACACTGATGCTCCTATATTCGGCAGAAGCCAATTCTTATTGCTAGACCTTAGGCCAATAATTCCCCTTATATAAGAGGATCCTATACGTAAGGGTAACTGGAGTATGGTCCCCATGGAGCATAGGCAAGGTTTGAGACATATGTCAAGGTTGCAAAATCTTTGAAGTTTAAATAAATAATGCAACAGTGACAGGAACAATGTTTTACGACGTTTTTATATCAGGCTCCTGATTCGAAATTTATTTTTTACAATTTTAAGAAAAGCAGGTGTCTACTCTAAATTCGATCCACAATGAGTTGTTGATACTATTTTTCACAACAAGTGTACATGTGTACATGATTGAAAAAAATTTTATCTTGAAAGCAAAGTAATCGTATCACCTACGATTCATGTCCAGGGGCGAAGGCCGTCAGCAGGAACGTAAGTGGGCCTTGTGGCCTTCCTATTGGCTATCGCTCGGAAACTGAGAGCAAGGAAGACGTGCTGGGAAAGCCACCACGCTTTATTCCTAGCACCTAGCTATTGAGAATATCGCACTTTCTTCACAAGTGAGGAAAAAACAATCGCGTGAAATTGGCTACATTCGCTATGCCCTGCGGACGTCGAATATCGAATTTTTCTAACACGAGGTATGAAAATAATGTTATTGTTGTACTCAAATTAGTTTTAGAACTATTTTAGTGCGATCACAAACCCGAAGAATTCAAATGTCGATATCGATGAAAATCATACCTGAAAGAAATAAAATTATTATCATAAAACGAACGTAATTTTAACAAATTCTGGCTTGAATGGGCAACGATAAGCTTTTTCTTTGGTGCAAAAATTAAGAAATATGCAATGGACTGTTTTCAAAAAGTTTGGAAAAGGATCTCAATTTTGAATTTGAATTTCAAGAATTCAGTAGTAGTAGTCCAGTTTTTTGCAAACTATAATGATATATTAAAATTAATATTACAATACGAGTACTTAAGTTCGCTGGAAGCACTTATGAAAATAATTCTTGAATGAAATAAAATTATAATCCCTTGTGGCCTTTCTATTGGCTATCTGTCGGAAACTGAGAGCAAGGAAGACGTGGTGGGGAAGCCACCACGCTTCATTCCTAAGACCTAGTCATTGAGAATATTGCACTTTCTTCACACGTGAGGAAAAAAGAATCGCGTGAAATTGGCTACATTCGCTATGCCCTGCGGACGTCGAATATCGAATTTTCCTAACACGAGGTATGAAAATAATGTTATTGTTGTACCTTAATCAGTTTTAGAAATATTTTAGTGCTATAACAAACCCGAACAATTCAAATGTCGAGATCGATGAGATGAAAATCATCCCTGAAAGAAATAAAATTATAATCATAAAACGAACGTAATTTTCACAAAATTTTGCTTGAATGGACAACGATAAACTTTGGCTTTGGTGCAAAAATTAAGAAATACACAATGGACTGTTTTCAAGAAGTTTGGAAAAGGATCTCAATTTTGAATTTAAATTTCAAGAATTCAGTAGTAGTAGTCGAGTTTTTTGCATTCTTCAATGAAATAAAATTATAATAATAAAATGAATGTTATTCAAACAAACGTTTGATTGAATGGAGAACGCTAAACTTCAGCTTTCAGTCAGGAAATCAATTTTTTCGCGCTGCTATGCTTACTATTGTCTTATGATGATGAAACATTTCTGCAGTTTGAGGCCTATACTTTATCGATAATTGCTACATAAGAGTGAAGCCATTTTTAAACCACTCAAACTTTGTAGTCTCCTTTTCCCCGCACCACGTAAATCCCGTCGCAAGTTTACCGCTTATGCTAGCTTTAAACGCAAAATTCCGTGCTTGTGGTATCTTTGTCTCTCCATACTTCCTTAACTTACGGTACTGTAAGTGTGAAAAAAGTATCATAATTTGCTAAAACAAATGCATTTTCCAGAAATTATATGTAAAACATTCGTGAATAATAATATTGTTTTTACAACAAAAAATTTTAATAATAAATAGTTAAATAATAAAAACTTAGTTCATATATAGTCCTGCGATACGAGGAAAAAGTTTTTTAATTTTATAAGCATGATGTACATAATAAAAAAGAACAGCACTACAAACCAGTTTGTTTTGTTTCGCCTCGGGTTGCTCAAATGAATTCAATTCTTGTAAAGTTTGTGAAAGAAACCCTTCTGGAGAAGTAAACAGCGGCTTCGTTTTCGCAACATTGGGGTCTTCTTTTAGAACTGAAGAGAAGTGCTCATTTTTTTAAATAATTTTCTATGAGCCTGGAAATAGATATTTTCAAGTAATGTTAATTATAAATTACGTTGCAAATCATGAATACACAATCTCAAATCATGATGAAGCCACATTAGGTTTAAAAATAACTACTAAATAATTATTCTGTACAGTTATGAAATGCAAATACAATGAATCTTGGAATTTTTCGAAATACAATTTAGTTTATGGAATGCCAATTATTTCAATATTTTTATTCCTAATCAATAAAATTAAGTTTTGCGTTTCACAGAGATCATGTATTAGAAATAATATTTCAAAATTGAAGATTTACTAACTTAATGCTAACTAAATCTTTCCACCTTTCATTCCAGAATAATTATAATAAATTTTACGATGACTGAATGGAGATGATAAGCTACGCTAAGTAAGCAATTTTCAGGCATGGTTATTTCTTTTGACGTCAAACTCTTTGTAGCATCTAGAAGAGCATTTTTGCTTACACGGGGATTGGAAAGCGATGAAGGAGATAAAAAATGCAGTGCTGACGATGTGGAATTATCTTTCGCTATTCCTGCGAAAGTAGTAATAAAAAATGCACCTCAGAATTCAATTTTCCTTTATTTACGATTTTCACAATTTTACAATTCACGATTATGTATGTTATTTCAGGATGGTCGCAAAGTTGAATGATAGCAAATTAAGTTTGCTTGAAGTATGAAAACAAAATTTTTAATATAAAAAAGAAGGAAACTAAATATTAGTAGCCCGAAAAATTGTATATTCACGGGAGAGATCAATTTCCATTGATGAACATAGCTTCCAGAACGTTTGTTTGTTTCACGCTACTTTGCAATTGGAACAGGGTTTCGAGCAAGGTAGAGCTATATGCAGGTACACTCTTTTTTTAACGTTTGTCTTTTTCGAGAAACCTGTGGATGAATATTTGGAGATACCACTCGTTGCATCATATATATCTGATAAACATATATGTGATTGGAATATCTGATCTACGGGAAAATATTTTTGTTTAAAAAGTTGTTGACAATTAATGCTAACAGCAATAGGATCATCTAGTAGATGCTTTAGGAAATAGCCCAGAATTTCATCACTTTTTTGTTGAAATCCAGAAATAGTTCAAAAACTGATTCGGACTCAAAAGACGGAAAAAGAAGTATGTAAACGGAGGGTTAAGTTTCTTTCTTTTCAAAGTTGTTATGGACATTATGATATCGGAACTTACCTTGAGCATGCTACGCGAAATTTCCTAACTAAGATTTCCTTCAAAAAGGCACACGAGGCCGGAATCAATAGAATGCAGATAAAAACTGATTTCAAATTTCTGGTCGAAGTGCAAACTAGAAGATGCCATAATGGCAAGCCAACGATTGAGAAACAAGAGAAAATAAACCCGTGAAAAATCGAGCCAAGTTTGAGCAAATGAAGTAAGCTACCGGATCCATGGAAGTAATATCGAACCTCGCTTCAAGCCATCAAGGAATCCCTGAAAACAAAATGGCCGATCAACTGGTTCGCACCGGAATCGGAAAAACCACGACACTCAACGATAAGGACACCGAAGAAAATCACGAGTCTCAAAATCTACGGGAGATAATCGTTGATGTGATATCGCTACTTTCAGATATTGATATAGGTGGTTATTCAACTAACGACAATACTAAATACAAGACCAAATCCAAAGGAATTATTCAAAAAGTCTTTCTCCTCGTTAAATAGATCCCTGCAAAGAAATTTTTTTAAAAATTATATCTCATTAGCCTCAGCGGCCCTCGAACCTTGCGGAAAATATGATGCTAATGAGTTCTCTACACGAGTCCGGCACTTACTAGAAAAAAAGGACAGCTTTCAGAACAAACTATCAGTAACCCTGGAAAATGAAACCAAACAATCTGTCGGTGAGCAAAGTCCCCCCCCCCCCAACCCACAATTCCAATTTTTCTAAAAAAAATCCAAAAATTCCTTCGGAAGGTAGCGAACTAATCCAGGACTCTCAGCAAAATTCCGCCGTGGCAAGAAAAAGCATCGTACGATCTCAGGACAGATTTTCATACGACCAGAAGCGAAGTTCACACTTTGCCGAAGAACAAGGATAACCAAGAACCCACAGATGATTCCGCTATCGATTTTTCTATTGTCTCTTTTGTTAAAATGTTTCTATTCCTTTCTTCCTATGTTGCGAAAATGAAACTAGCCCGATCTGCTCGCGAATTTGCCACGAAACAAAATTATCGAACTTGTAGTAGATAATATCCAGGGTGGCGATGTCACCATCGGATTTTGCAATGGAAAAATCAAAGTTTCTCATTTGGAAAGTGAAAATAAAATTCTTTCTCTAAGGTCGCGTGTCACAGACACGCGAAACAATGCTATTATAACAACAGATATTTCGTTCTCAGCATTCGAGAACATCTCTCTCGAATCTGTGGGGAAGTAGGCAAGAACACCGAGTGAAAACTGACGTATCCTGGCGATAATGAATAATTTTAGCAAATATTACATTGCTGTCACTATAGCAAACGTCAAAACTAAAACAATAGCCCATACCGTTGCCGTCACTCTATTCTCACAATATGGAGCATCTATGCGTATTCTTACAGACCGAGGGAGTAATTTCATTAGCAACCTAATAAAAAAACTAGAAAATTCGTTCCACGTTAAACCTTTCACTAGATCTAAATATTGACCTCAAGGAATGGTCGGAGAGATATCACAGTCTGTTGACCTATGAAATTAAGCACTACGCGAACAAATATGGCGATTGGGATCGACTACTTCCTTTCGACATGTTTGCCTATAATAATTCGGTTTACGAGGCGAACAGTTTCTCACCATATGAGTTGATTATCCAGAATGCATAGCTCTTTCTCTCATGGAGAGGAACTCCAAATATTTCAAGCGGAAAAGCGAGAATAGATGAAAGGAAAGTAAAGGTTAAAAAAGGGAATTTATAGAATAGTGACAGTTTACATGGAGAGAGAAATGGGGAAAATTGAGAGGGATTTAGGAGAAATTAATTACCAAGGAGAAGGAGATCTTTTCTTAAGGAGAGATTTCAATGCAAGAATCGGTAGAAATTGAGGGTTCAACAGAGTCAAAGAGACAAAAAGCAGGGAATCAAAGGATATATTACAGAAGAAAGTGGGATAAATATTTCTGGAGCTGCTAGGCGAAAGGGTACATGGAAAATGGCAACACACTAAGAGACGAAGATGAAGAATTTATGTTAATAGGGAAGCACGGGTCATAGGTTATAGATTCAGTAGTAACAAATTTTAAGGGGGAGGAGTGTGGAAATAGAGACAGGGATAGAGCAAAAGGAATTAAAGAAGAATGATCAAATATGGGTGAAGGCAATATGAACATAGGAGGCCATACAAATTTTTAAGAGAAATTAGGAGAACTAGAGCTTAGGAAGGAAGAAGGTAAGGATATGTGTAGGTCACTGAGAGAAAAGGTAGAAATATGTATTCAGACAAAGTTCATTAAAAAGAGGGGAAAAAATTAGTCACACCGTATTGGGATAAAGATTGTAAGAAGAAGATAAGGGAGATTAAGAAAGTTTATGAGAACTTTTGGAAGAGAGAAGGGGATCAAGACTTTCACTTGAGAAAAGTAATAAAACTGAGAGAATTAGGTAAGAAGAAATAGGAGGGGGGAAAAATACAGAAGGAGAAAGAATGAAAGAATACTGGATCATAAAAAGAGGCCAGAAAGTTAATTAATGTAGTGAGAAGGGAGGGCAGATAAGTGATAGAATAGAACTACAATAGTGGGGAGAGTTCTTCAAAAGGTCGTTTATGGGGTCGGAAGAGTGAAAGGTTGATGACTGGGACAGAGAAAAGGAGGATGATGTTTTAGGGGACTTAGGGGAGAACATAGCGTAGTTTTACAGCGAAGGAATTCCGAAAATAAGATTTATGTATATCATGTTATTCATAAAGTCCAGAAATGTTAAGGGTTCCTTCAGGATTGGAAGGATGGATTCATTATTTCTTCACACAAGAAAGGGAATAAAGGAAAAAATGAAAACTATAAGGGTAATCAAGCTGTTTAATTCGGCCTATAAGATCTATGCTATGGTGTCCACTGAAAGAGTAAGGAAAGAAGTGGAAAGTAAAGGAATATTGCTAGAA
The DNA here is from genome assembly GCA_932195095.1 of Andricus curvator. Classification (NCBI taxonomy): domain Eukaryota; kingdom Metazoa; phylum Arthropoda; class Insecta; order Hymenoptera; family Cynipidae; genus Andricus; species Andricus curvator. The sequence goes on from CAKNYM010052036.1 coordinate 513,518, forward strand.
AGGCAAGCGCGCTTTAAAGCAGAAAATGTCATTCTAGACAAAATTTATGTTCTTCCACATGTTAAAGATGAGGAACTAGCTGAGGAAAGTAATGGAAGAAAGAGGATTGAGCTGGAGAATAATAAGTAGAGTAAGCTAAGTGTATGAAAAAAGGAAAGAAATAGTGAAAATTGTGTATGATGTGTCGGAGGCATTTTGATTAGAGATGGGTTTAAGGAAAGGGCTTCCGTTGAGTCCTACATTTTTTGCAGTAATAATAGCGTATATGAAGGGAGAATTATAAAGGGAGGCTGAAGTCAATGATGAAAAAATACTTAGACAAGAACAAATTAGTGCAAAATTCGTATAACTCAAAAGTATTAAGATTGATATGAGGTGGTGGGAGGAATATTAAATAAGGATGGAAATGGAAAGATTAGCCGATAGGAGAAATGAAAGAGTTATTATACATAGATTTTCTGCTTAGGAGAAGTAAAGGAGGGATTAAGGAAGGCAACAATAATTAAAAAGCAAGTATGGGGAATTGAGGAAAGGTTATGATTAGATGAATTTAGAGAAAGGTTGCCGTTATTACAAAGAAGTAAAAACCTCTTTGGTACCTTCTATAAAAAAAAAATAAAAAAAATTGATTAGCAGTTTGAACTCGAAAGTTCATTGCCTCACTACCCGATTCGGGTAATGTTTCTAGGTGGATATTTACTACCAATGTGGGCCCACCACACCCACGACGGGCCAACAGCAACGCAGTATTCCTGGATGGTCACCCATCCAAGTACTAACCGCGCCCAACAATGCTTAACTTCAGTGATCTTACGAGAACTGGTGTTTCCAGAGTGGTATCGCCGTTGGTACCTTCTGTAGAAGAGAAATTTGATGACATTATTAAAAGATGGGAACTAAAACCATATATTGATGATCAAGTATCTTATAAACTGAAATCACGTGGTTCCATTGTAGATAAAGCGTATGCTTTCCCAAAGGTGCATAAACCAGATTTAAAATGGGGAATAATAGTCTCTTCCATTGGTTCCCCGATCTATAATTTAGCTTCCAATGTATCTAGAACCTTAAAACCAGTATTAGCCAAACCTGATTCTTTCGTTAAAGATAGCTGGGACTTCAAAAATTGTCTAAAAAATAAAAAAATTCCAAGTTCGCACTTCATGATTTCATTAGATGTCGTTTCCGTGTTCGATAGTACACCTCTGGACTTGGCTTTGGATGTTCTTAAAGAAAAAATTAAATGTCAATAGAAATCTTACGAAAATATCAAAAAATGAAATTTTAGTAGAAATAAAAATGGTTTTTAACAATACAGTTTTTGCATTCAATAATAAATATTATGAACATGTTTTTGGTTCTCCTATGGGTCCTCCTTTATCTCTGATAATTTCCGATCTAGTATTAGAAGATGTCGAAAATGGAGCATTAAAAAATTTAAATTTCAGACTGTTTATATACAAAAGATATGTTTATGACATTTTCGCTATCATTCCTACTGACAAAATTAATGAATTATTCCAAGCATTTAACAACAAAGAGAACTCTTTAAAGATCGCATACGAAATTGAAAAAATAATACTATAATTTTTTTTAGATATTCCCATTAAAAAAACACGGGAAGGTAACATCATTACAGATTGGTTTAGGAAAGAAACATGGTCTGGCCTAGGGCTATAAAACACAGTGATTTTAATTTCAGAAAAAACAATTTATATTTAATTAAAGAAACTTTAAAATTGAATAATTACCCGTTATCGTTAATAAATAGCATTATAAAAGAACGTATCCATGAAATCTATAATAGCACAAGTAAAAACAATAAAAAAGAGAAATGTTTCAAGGAACATAGCAAATTTGATATTACAGTATCTTTCCCATATATACAAGGTTTATCTGAAAGACTCAGAGAATTACTTAGAAAACATAACATCGTATTTAATTTGCAAAATAATCATAAATCAGGAAACACCTTTCAGAATATGAAAGACTTTTATTTGAAAGAAAATTTAACGCATGTAGATCATTTAATTAAATGCAAGTAATGCAATAAAATTTACGTCGGTGAAACTGGCAGGAGACTAAAAAGTAGAATCACAACATAAAAGGGGTTTTCCGTTAGGTAACCAAAACACAGACCCATAAAAACATGCATGGACACATGATCATTATTACACAATACACATGATCATTACTATTATGATCTGCCCATAGGATTTTTCAATATTAAAAAAAAGTGTACTTAAAAATTTTCAAAACGTGCTCACTTTTTAAATTTTTATCCAAAATGGCTGGCTAACGAACTTGACCTTCATTTTAGGACACTTAGAGAGTATAAGAAAGCCCAATCCCATAAGTTAATTATTTTGAAAGTTACCGTCCTAACAGAAATACCGCGCTAACAGACATTTTTTAGAAACCTGTTTTTTTTTTAAATTTTCTTTCTGCATTCAAAATTTTTATCTGCAGTTTATTCGACCTTATAAGTACATTTTTATGTAAACATTTTCCAATCGTCTAATTCATAATATGTCAGTACCATGTCGTACTTCGAGGTCGTCACACTATGGTTTATCCTCAAATTGATTTTCCTCAAAAGAGAGTTGGACTAGAATCAAATTTCTCACATTTTTACTTACTTACATATTGTTTATTTACTTTTGACCACAGTTGTTGAAAATTTTTTTTTGTTTAATTAATGTTTTTATTCAGAAATAATATTTCCGATTGGGGAATGGAAAAATAACACCTTGCACTAACATGGATTGCATTGTCAACAAACTATATAATGACTATATTGTAAGTACGCTTTTTTGAAAATTTCGATTGCTTTCAAATTTGACTTTAAAATATTATTTATTTATGAGTACTGTAAAATTTTAACCTGAAGAAGGCACAAAAATGTTGCCGAAACGTTTTTGTCAACGCATTTTTGTAATAAATGATCGTATGATCGATGATTTAAACTTGAAATTATATTTCATTTCAAAGTTGAATTAATTCATTTGGAATAATAAAGAGGTACAAGTAGTGGCAGGAGGAGTCAGGATAGGAGGGGTGAGAATTTGGTCACTAGCGTATGCAGATGGCATAGTGTTGTTGGCAAAAAGCGAGGAGGCCTTAAAGGAAATGATGAAGAGGTTGAGAAGATACCTGGATAAGAACATGTTAGAACTGAATGCGGAAAAGTCCAAGGTTATGGTGTTCAGAAAATGAGGGGGTAGGGATAAGGGGGGGAGTGGAGTGGAAGTGGAAGGGAAATGCGGTGCAGGAGGTGAAAGAGTTTGTGTACCTGGGCTTCTTGTTTCGGAGGAATGGCGGAGTGGATGGTCACATAAAAGAGAGAGTGAGGACGGCAAATGTGGTGATGAGGCAGTTGTGGGGGTTGGAAAAGAAGTTATTCGCAGATGATTTTGGAAGGAGAATGAAATTGTTTGACTCACTAGTGATGAGTGTGCTATTGTATGGAGTAGAGGTGTGGGGGTGGAAGGAAAGCGAAGAGGTAAATAGGACACAGGAGAGGTATGTAAATTGGACACTGGGGCTGGCAAGGAACACGCCTAATTATATTGTCAGGTGGGTGACGGGGAGAACGAATGGAGGGATTCTAGCAGGGAGTCGGGCGTGTAAATATGAGGAGAAATTTTAGGAAGAGGGGGGAAGTAAGCTGGTTAGGGAGTGTTTGTAGGAGAAGGAGAACAGGAGAGGGGGTGGGAAGATGGAGGTTAAAAGAGAAAGGTATTTGAGAACAAATGGACTGCAGATGGATGAAGTGAGAAGAATGCATGAGGAAGGAAGCTATATGAGTTGGTTAAGAAAAATGGCATGGAGAGAGAGAAGTCAGCAGGGGAAGAGAGAATAATAAGAGAGACAACGTTTAATGGGAACTATGTGTGGATTATGCCAAGGGCAAGAGCGCAATATTTGTGTGAGAAAGGAGAGAAAGGAAGTCAGGAGCTTATAGCGAGAATGAGATGTGGGTGCATGGAGGATTTTAATAGGTTCTGGCTCGATAGGAAAAAGAGGATGTGTGAACTATGCGAAAAGGGGGTGGCAAGAGTGGAGCACTGGTTGGAGGAGTGCGTAGAGGTGGAAAGGAGTGGGATAAGCATGGAGGTATTGATGCATGAAAGGGGGGACAAAAGGGCAGTAGAATGGGTGAAGGGAGGCTTGGGTAAGATGGAGAAGAATAGAAGGAAGGAGGAAGAGGAATGGAGAAGGAAAGATTGTAAATAGAGGAGGAAGTAAATATAAGTAAATGTAAATATTGTAAATAATAGATAAGTATTAGGTATAACCCGCGGAGGCAGAGTTTCGTAATGCGAGGCAAAGCGAGAAAGTAGGGACATGCGTGCGAGGCGAGGCGAAGCGAGGAAGGCAAGACGATAAGAGTGAGCGGCGTTAGAGATAAGGTGTGGAAGGATGTTAATTTTAAGGGTTAGTTTTAAGAAAATTCTGTAAAAAAAATGGAAGTGTAAGCAAGTCAATTTTTCAAGGCCAGCAGGCTGAAGAATAAACGTTTATCTATAAAGAGGTGCAAGAAAGGTAAATAAAATAGAAGCTACGATTGGATAAGTGAACCTCAAAATATGTAGTATAGGAAGAAGTCGACAGAGAGTGCATGCATGTTAAAACTGGGAAACTAGCTTTTTTGTAAGAGGAAATATTAGAAACTTTTAGTAAAGAAATGCGTGACGAATAAAAAAAGTGGGCGGATGAAAGGAAGGGAAGCGGAGCTTAGAGAAGAATATTTTGAAAGGTTTGCTATGACAGAAAAGGAACTGAGGGAAAAGCTTGGGAAGATGATTGATCAGCATGTAAAAGAAAAGGACAGGGAAAGCCAGAAGGAAAGAAGGCTAGAAAGAATATAGGATTGAAAGTAAAATGAAAAGTACACGGGAATTAGAGTAGAAGGAACAGCAAAGTACCTGTAAGAGAAGGGGGAAGAGAAAGTCATGAATAATAGCCAGAGCGAGGTGTGGAAATATGGAAGAGGCGAATCGATACTGCATGAATGATAAAGAAAGGAATTGAGTTTTGGGGCGATGGTCAATTGCGCCCCAGGTACCTGCGAACGGTTCCCCCACTAAACGGCTTCCCCTCACTCAGCCGAACTGCTACCGTCGATCCTGGTAAGCGGGAGTCCTTTGTACCTAATGAGGACTAAAATGCGGAATATAACATTTTTTTCAATTGAGCACTTGGTAATTGAAAATATAATATTCGAAATCTGCTAATTATAACGATTCCAACGATATGTTATTTGAATTAAACAATTGAAAATTAAAGAAGGAATGTTCAAGTTTATGTGAAATTTTATGAACAAATTTTTCATTATTTTTATCAAATCCACTGCAGCAGCTTTAATTTATTGGCTGGCTAAAATTTGGCTACATTTGAGAACTTATTATCTTACATCATAAATTTCTTTTATTTCTCAAACAACCGAATTTCTCAAAATTATTCCTAAATAATTTTGCACTCCTAGTCCAAAAGAAGGAATAGTGTCATTCCTAGCTCAATTTGAAAACTCATTAATAAACATCATGCATTTTTTTTACTGAATAAACAATTTGTTTATGAAAGTTAATTAAAAATACTATTTTAGCACATAAATAGCAGAATATGGAGACAAGCTCAGAAAGGTCGTTTATTAAATCTAACTTTAGAAATTTTGAACAGAGACCAAAACGGAAAATTGGATTTGCTTGAGTGTCGAAAAAAAGTTAAAAACTGAATTCGGCAAATTTTGAAAATATTTATTCTTCCTTTCAAAAATAATACGTTTGATATTATGTCTCCAGACGTTTAACGTTTTACTACTGGCACTTCTGTTTTCTCTTTTTATTAACTTAAGCCTCAACCAAAACAGACTAATTTTCAAACAACAAAAAAAAAGAATTTTTATAAAAAGAGTTGAATTTTTAACCAAGAAATATTTTTCAGTCGATAAAGAAAAAAAGTCTGACCCCAAATGTTTAATAATTCAACATTGAAGAATCAATCAAAATGTTTATAAATTTTTCAAATTATATAATTTTAGGCAATTTTAAGTTAGAAACATTAATTTATACATCGAAATTTGTTCTAAAATCGTTTTTAATATTCGCTTAAAAATTTGTTTCAAAAAATCATGAAAAAATTTTCCAGGAATATAATGCAAATTTTGTTATTTATTATCTTCAAACTTGAATTTTTCCTACAATTTTTTGAAAATCCGGCAAAATCAAAAAATTGCTTCAAACCCTTCCAGATTCTATTTTGATATTAAAAAAAAAATGTAATTCATTTTTAGTTTTCCTAGGAATTTTAATAAAATTTATTTATTCTTTCAAAACTTTCAAAGTGCTTAGAAAGCTTTCAAATGTTATATTTTGGAATCTTCTCAAAACTTATAGATATATTTTAACCATAATCGGTTATTTTCCATATTAATAATTGTTCAATTGTTATTTATTATTCAAAATTGTTTTAAATCTTTTTAAATATACTCTTAAAATTAATTTTTAAAATAAAAGATCATTGTAAATTTTTCCATCAAAGTTAAGAAATTTTTTCATTTTCTCAAAACTTTTAAAGAACTTTAAAAAGCTTCAAAATTTTATTTCGAAATCTTCAAAAATCTTGATTTAGTTTTTTATTTTTCGAAATCGTTTCCAGTTTTAAATTAAGCTTAGATCTTCTCAAAATTTCTAAATATATCTTAAACTTACTCGAATTTTTTCAAAATTAATAATTCACTAAACATTTTTTCAGTTTTTAATGAAAATCACTTTTCTTTTGGATGAAAATTAATTATTTTTGATAGAAAATTCAACTATTCCATGTTTGGTTAAAAATTCATTTCTTTGGTTAAAAATTCCTCAATTGTAAATAGTTTTGTGATAATTCATGTATTTTGTTACAAATTAATCTTTTTAGGTACAAAAATAATCTTTTCGGTTGAAAATTCAACTGTTTGGTTTTTGTTTGTTTGTTAAAAATACATTTTTGTAATTGAAGACTCATTATTTTAGTAAAAAATTAATTTCTTTGGTTGAAATCTTTACCGTTCTGTTGAAAATCCGTTTTCATTTAGTTAGACATAAATTTTTTAACTGCAAATGTAGCTATTCATTTTTGCTTGATAATTTATCTTTTTCAGTTGAAAATTCAATTGTTTTGGTAGAAAATTCATATTTTTGTGTTAAAAATTAAACTTTTTTGTTCAAAATTCATATCGTTGGGTTGAAAACTAAACTGTTTTGTCAGAAATTCGTCTTTTTGGATTGAAAATTTAACATTTTGGCTGAGATTTGTTTTCTTTATTGACTGCAAAATCTTTTTGGTTAAAAATTCAACTCCTTTTTTGAAAATTCCTTTTTCTTTGGTTTAAAAATTTATGAAATGATGAATAATTATTTTCAAAATTGGCCGAATTCAGTTTTTAAATTTTTTCGACACTTAAGCAAATACAATTGAGTGTTTTGGTAATGTTCAAAATTATTAAAGTTCGATTTTAAAAGCGAACGAAAATCCTGTATATTCTGCTTTTTATGTGCTAAAATAGTATTTTTAATTAACTTTCGTAAACAAATTAGTTAAGCAGTAAAAAAATGTATGATGTTTGTTAATGAGTTTCCAAATTGAGCTAGGGATAACGCTGTTCATACTTTTGGACTGGGACTGCAAAATTATGTGAGGATAATTTTGAGTAATGCGATTGTTTGAGAAATAAACTAAATTTATGATGTTCGTTAATAAGTTTTCAAATGTGGCCAAATTTCAGCCAACCAATAAATTAAAGCTACTGCAGTGGATTTGATAAAAATACTGAAAAATTTGTTCATATAATTACCAAGTGCTAATTTGCAAAAATTTTATATTCCGAATTCTAGGCCTCATTAGGTACAAAGGACTCCCGCTGACCAGGCTCGACGGCAGCAGTTCGGCTGAGTGAGGGGAAGCCGTGTAGTGTTGGAACTGTTCGCAGGTCCCAGGGCGGAATTGTCATCTGCCCGAGTTTTGTGCGGTCTGAGAGACAAAGAGAGAGATCTGGATTCTGAATGAAGTATGCTAGAAAGCTTCGTTTCAGGATTTTAGGAGGTGGGTCTACATTTCCTTTGGTTTCCATCTGAAGAAGAAAACGTTTCAAGGAGGAATGTAGGAGGAGGCATAAAGTGACACGGTTCGCGAAGCGTGGTCTTGGTTACTTCTGCACTTTCTTTAGTGTAAACGGACGAGCTAAGGTACATACAATGCGAAGCGATGGTAGGTCGGTAGGTAAGGTCGTTGGCGACGGGGGAGTAACAATTAACACGCTTCACAGCGGGTGACGTTCCTAAGCCGACGTTCCGGTCGTTCGTTCGTTCATCCGTTCGTTCATTCGTTCGTTCTATACGATGCTATCTAGAGCGGAAATACGCGACGGATCATAGGGATAGGGACTTCACCGACAACGCAGGTATTTTGCTTTTCAGTCGGTTCTTCGATGGACGACATGCGTTTTAATGCAAAAGGCAGATTGCACATGAATTCTTTGATGAGTTACCAATGTGAATATCGAAATTCAACCTTCGATAAGTATGTGTGATTTTGCATACCCAGCTTCCTATTCGAAAAAAAATCCACCGGACGTCTTATTCGTGTCTCCTTCACTTAAAATTTTTAAGAAATATGATATCACTCAAAATACGCATATGATCGTGTCTTTATGGTAATATAAATAATCCCTTACGGAGATACACTATTAGATGTAACTTTCAGTAATTTCGCCATAAATGAGGTAGTGTGAATTTTAACAGTGTCATTGAACATACGTGTATTAATATTTACGAAACATAAGTAGTACTTCTGCGTAAGAAAATCTTGACATCAATTAATTAATTCATTCATTCATTTTTTCATTCACTTTATCTACATTGAAGCTTTTTTTGTTGAATAATGCATATTTAAGGAGATGTGCCATAAAAATTGTTGTAAAGAAACATTAATAATCTATTCCTCTTACTGGGATATCATTAATATACATTTAAATTATTTTCAAGCTCTTCGAGAATAGTTCATGCAAACTTGTAACATTACTATTTTTTCTTTGTTCATATGAATTGTTTCTTTAAACATAAAAATTATTTGAATGAATATCAAAGTCCTCACAGTAAGTAGAATAAAATTATGATCACGGATGTATTTACAAAACATATAAAAATACACTAATTTTAATCAGCCGCATCTCCTATTTACGCATAATTAATTAATTCAATAAATAATTTATCATTTCCAGATGGTTAATTTTTAACCCAAAATGAACAAATTGATCGAAAATGCTTCCGCGCAATCTGATGATTTTTTACTAAAAATACCAATTTCAGTAGTAAAACGCCAACATGATCTAAAATTTAGAAAAATTGTGGACCTTCTTTGAAATATGATTTTGTTTTATTAAAAACACGAATATGCGCAAAAATACCTATTTTCGATGTAAATAGCCAACGTAAACTTCTAATAATTTTTTAATAAAGTTATGAATTTCCGACAAAAATCGGGATGGAATAATTTTGCCGAATTCTCCGAATCCCGAATGTCGAAAAATACCGAAAAATCAATAATTACCGAAACAGAAATTTGAGAAAAATGAAAATTCGTGAAATCTTAATATCCCAGATGAAAATAAAACAACCGAAAATATTTATTCTCGAAATTTTCAAACTTCCGAAATTATCCAATTCCCAAAAATAGTAAATTGGCTAATTTTCAAACTCCCGAAAATAGTGAATTTCCTAATTTTCAAACGCCCGAAAATAGTAAATTCCTGACAATAGGAAACTTCCGTAATTTTAAATTCTAGAAAATAGAAAATTGCCGAATTTTTAAATTCGCGCCTAGAAATAAACTTTAATAATTTTTTTAAGCTTCACAATTTTTAACTTAAGAAATTTTTTATTCTAACCCTTGATAATGTAAACGTATAAAATGGAAGCTTTTCACATTTTAAGTGAAGAATATTAAATCAAATACCGTTAAACTACCAAATAAAAAAACTTTAATTTTTGTAAATTGAACATTTCTAAGGTTGCCAGTTTAAAAAAAATGTGATTGTTAAATTTGTTTTTATTTAAGATTAAAAAGGAGGTTTATTTACTTAAGGCTCTATCGGCCTTAAGGAACACATTCTCATAACAATACCCGCACTTTTTTAGAGTGGAAAGGAAAACGCTTAATTGCTCAAGAAACAGTTTTGGTTTAATTTACTGAAAATTATTATTATTATACCATAAAGCCATATCCCTTTCGGGGCAGGCGTGACTCGCTCGGTGAGGAAAGAAGTAATGTGAGGTAGGGGGTACAGATTTTTTAGATTGTTTTAGAGTTCTCGTGCTATTTATTTAAATGACACGTTCGTTCAGTAATACTGCTCTGACCCAAGTTACTGGACAATCTCTCTAGCGATCACCCCAAGTGAAGACCCTCACAAGGTTATTATGTGAGGTTCCTCACTTGGGCCCATTAGCATCCAAGGTCTTTTTTTTCAGGTGTCATTCACTCTACTGTGACTCTTTTTATAAACTATTTGTCGCCACACTTTCCTGTCCTGGCATACTTCTCTAGCTTCCTTCACGTCCATGCATTTGTTTCATACAAGCTCTCGTGTTTCTATGGCTTCTTATGTCTCTTCGGATGAATGTCTCATTCACAGATTATAACCATTCTTTCGGCGGTCTGCCTCTGGGCATTCTGCCATTCACTTTACATTTATACACTTGTTTCGTCAGTCGTTCATCTTTCATTCTTTCAACATGTCTGAACCATCCTAATTGATTCCTTTCCCATATTTGAACTAGTGTCTCATCTGTAGCACATTCTTAGAGGATTATCTTTTTTCTCACTTTGTCCATCAGTTTTTTCCCGTATATTGTGCGCAGAGGTTTCATGCCAATCACGTTAATTTCACTTTTATCCTTTTCTTGACAGATCCATGTCTCACTACCGTATATCACAGTCGGTAGAAATATAGAGCTATGTATTGCCATTTTAGCTTTGCTTGATATGTTTTCACTTCTAAGAGTGGATCCTATCTAGCTCCCCATCTATCTTTCTGTCGCTAGTGAATAGGCTACCCAGATATACGTACTTACCAACTTGTTTTAATCTCTCATCATTTAAAACAATATTGCACATTGCTTTCTCACATTTTCCTTCAAAGACCATGATTTTTATTTTGTTTACGTTGATGTTGAGGCCCATGTTCTTCATGCTTGTATTCAGTTTATTCAACATTCTTTGCAAGTCCTTGATTGAATCTGCTATAACCATCTTGTCATCTGCGAAAGCTAACCCACGTGCCCTCACTGTCTCGAGATCTACACCTTCTTCGTCGAAGAGGGCCATTCTCAGACACTTATCCATAAATATGATAAATAGCCATGAGGACATAACACATCCTTGTTTCACGCCTTGCATAATATCAAACCAGTCACTCAATTTCCCATTACCCTTACACTCGCTTTAATACCCGCAGGGTGTCCAAAAAGTAAAGAAACACCTAAATAGTTTTCCGGGTAAAATATTTTTCAAAAAGGTCAAGGATATTCTTGAAATAACTTTCAACGAGGAATCCAGTGGTGACCTTGAATTTGACCTTGAGCTTGACCTTCAAGGTTATTTCAGGGTCAACTTTGTTTTTTAAAAGTGAGAACCCCTATTTTTGACAACGGCAAGCGAAAGAGCGGGAAATTTTACGTCCAAACATGTACTCAGGTCATAGATCAAGGGTGTCGTTGAACTTCAGCTGCAGTTATTAGGCTTGATCTAGGTATGGGGCGGGTCCAATCTGCACTGCTGCGGCTCACGTGTTTACGAATAAGGTAGAGATCATTCTTAGAGTAACTTTCAACGAAGAATCCACAAGTGACCTTACATTTGACCTTGAATTTGACCTTCAAGGTGAAGAAAAATAATTTTTATTAAAAAAATTCAACTTCAAGGTCACCCTTGAGCCATGACTTGAGTACATCTTTGGACGTAAAATTACCCGCTCTTTCGATTGCCGTTTTTAAAAATAGGGATTCCCAATTAAGAAAAAAACCAATTTGACCTAGAAATAACCTTGAAGGTCAAGCTCAAGGTCAAATTCAAGGTCAACACTGGATTCCTCGTTAAAAGTTACTTCAAGAATGACCTTGACCTTTTTTGAAAACATTTTACCTGGAAAATTATTTAGGTGTTCTGTTACTTTTTGGACACCCTGTATATTGTTTGTATTGCTTGTAGGAGCCATCCATTGACTCCGTATTCTTCAAGCACTTCCCAAAGTTTACTTCTATGTACCTCGTCAACTGCTTTTTCTAGGCCAACAAATGCACAGAAAACTTTCTTTCTTACTCTCAAGCTTTTTTCTGTGATCCGTCTTAATCTAAATATTTGATATATGTACATGATCTTCCGGGCATAAATCCACTTTGGACTTCCCATATCTTTTCTCCTGTTATTTTCATTACCCTTCGAATCAGTATTTTTGAGTATATTTTACTTACGGTACTTAATAAGCTGATACCTCTCTAATTGTTGCAGTTGCTTGTATCTCCCTTTCTTTTGTATATTGGTACGATAATTGCTTTTCTCCAATCGTCTGGAACTTCTCCCATCTCGATACATAAATTTATCAATTCGCACAACCTGTGAGGTTGTGCCACCGCATTTAAGCATTTCAGCGCTAATACAGTCTACACCAGCAGCCGCACCGTTTTTTAAATTCTTAATTATATCTCTAACCTCAATGACACATACTTTCTCAATTGGGTTTTCTAATGCATTATGTTCTATGTCGCAGTTGTGTTGCCCTATATCTTCACCTCCTAATAATTCTTCAAAAGAGTCTTTCAAAGCGTCTACTACCCCGTCTGTATCATATCGCATTTCACCTTTGTTGTTTCTCATGCTGACAAACTCTGTACTTTTACTTCCCTTCATCTCTTTAAATGATAGTTTCATGATTTCTTTAAAGTCGTTTTGTATTTTCTTCTCTCCTTCTGTTCTTATTTTATCTCAACTTTCCTTGACTAGTCGTTTAACTTTCCTCTTTTTGTCTCTGTACTCGCTTTTAAGTCTATTTCTCTCCGTATCGCTAAGACCCGTGATGTTTAATGTTCTCTTGTACGCTCTTTTCTTTTCTTGCCGGGCTGCCTGAATTTCATCATTCCATCACGCATTACCAGACTTTCTATCTACTACTGCCGAACCACACATTTCAATCGCAGTTTTAACAATATCCCGTAACGAAGTCCACACGCCCTCTATATCTTCATTGCTTCTAAGCGCCTACCAAGTTGCCCTATTTATGCGTTCGTTTATCTTATTCTGAAAATCTATTCGCACTTTCGGTTTCTGTAAATTTTCAATCTTGATTCGCGTTTGTCTCGTTTTTTTGGTTTTCTTTCTTCTCCATCCCCGCCCTAAGTTTATTTTGGAGGCTAGAAGGTAATGATCAGTATTGCATTCAGGACCTCTCATGACTCTTGTATCTTTGACTAGTTCTCTTAGTATTTCTTCCGTAATAACGAAGTCAAGGATACTGTGAGTTATTTCCTTTACACCAGGTGTACATGTGGATCATTTTATGTTGAAACAAAGTATTCGTAATAAAAAGGCGCTTTTCTAAGCATAAGCTAACTAATTTATCTGCGTTATAATTTTTTCTTGGATCCCCAAAATCACCTAGCACCCTTCCTGTATCTGTACCCTGACGGTAGACGCCGACACATCCGTTCATATTGCCTAGCAGAATGATTCTTTCACCATGATCGAAAGTACTTATTGTATCATTTAAAGTGTCCCAAAAGGCGTCTTTGACTTCTCTCGGATCACTATCAACTGGGGCGTAGAACGATATGATAAATCATCTTCTGGTTCCCACCTTCATTCTAGCTCACAACAATCTGGGGGATACAAAACCATGATCTTTGAGATGTTTTCTTGCTTTTTCATTCATAATCAAACCGACCTCTTGACTACCATGTGATTCACTATCTTCTCCTGACCATATTTCAAAACCGCCTTTCAACACCCCATTTTCTATGTTTCTTCTTTGGCATCCCTTTTTCTTTGTCTCAGATACGCATAAAATATCTGGCTTCCTTACGTGCATAGTTTCTCTTGCTATCAAAAAATCGAAAATTCCATTTCTGGTCAAACAGTGTTTGTTTTATTCATAGTGAACTATATTTAAACAAGGCGTCTTATAAAACAAATAGTGAACACCAATTTTGTAGATCTCTCATTAGAACTGCAGTAAATCACACCTATGGCCACGTGTCACGACTGTGAGATTGGTGGCCATATACAGGGTGACCCATTTTAATCTATGGATCCAAATATCTCTTAAAATACTCCATCTAAAAAAAATTGTTCAGACAAAAATTGTCCAGAGCATAGGAGGCCATTTTAAGGTACTATTAATTTTGACCGTGAGGTCAATTTTCAAGGTCATTTGAAGATCAAGACGATTTTTTTCAATGACAATCCCTATTTTTAACTGCGAATTTAAAAAGAGCAGAAAACTTCACATCAAAAATATTCCATGAGAAATTTGCTTTTGTGACCTTAGATAGGTCAAAAATCAAGGTCAAATGTCTAAAAAAACGGTAAGATACCCTTTTTTAGAATTACCGTGGTTTTTCTTTTTCTGGAATTTTCCAGTCATGGACACTTTATTTTTCGGGATTTTTCCGTTGACCCTGAAAATCTATCTCTTTTGGTAGAAATTTTCTTCTTTTTTGGTAAAAATTAAAACTCTGTTATTTTGAAAATTAATCTGTCTTGGTTAAAGATTCAAATACTTTATTGAAAGTTGACCGCCTTGGTCAAAAATGCATTTTCCAGGTTGAAAATTCATAATTTTGGTTGACAATTTATCTCTTTGGTTAAAAAAGTAACTATTGTGTAGAAAATTCGTTTTCTTTTGATTTAAAATAATTTTTTATAACTGAAAATTTACCTATTTTATTTTTAGGTGAAAAATTGCAATTTTTAGTGGAAAATAAATTAGTAAGAAGCTAATTTGTTTAAGTTGAAGATTCATCTATTCCCGGGAAAATTCGTCGTTTTGGTAGAATTCAACTGTTTTTCATTTACAATTAAATTGTTCTGTTGAAAATTCAACTACTCAGTTGAAAGCTGAACTACTTTTTTTTCTAAGATTCTTCACTTACGTTGAAAATTGATTTCATTGATTAAAAATTTTACTGTTTTGTTCAAAATTCTTTTTCCTTTGGTTCAAAATTAGTTTTCTCTACCGCAAATTGAATTCTTCCATTTGTTGTTGAAAACTGATGTTTTTTATTTGAAAACTAAAATATTTCGTAGGCAATTAATTTACATTATTTAAAATGTGTCTCTTTCTGTATTGAAATAGGATTTTTTTTAACTGAAAATTTAACTAGGTATAATATTTTTGTTTAACAGGTGATATTTTTTAGATGAAAATTCAACTATTTGGTTGTCAATTCTTGTATTTGTTTGGAAATTCATGTCTGGTAGAAACTTAATTTTTTTCGTAAATGCAGCTGTTACGTTATAAATCAATATTTTTTGGTTGAATTTAACTGTTCTTGTTTCAGAATTAAAATATTTTTTAGTTTAAGTATCAACTGTTACATCTTCAATTAAGAATTCATTTTTGTTGTTGAAAACTCAACTACGTAGTGGGACATTGAAAGTCTTTATTGAAAATTGATTTTTTTTGTTGAAGATTCATTCTTTTAGTTGGAAATTCATCTCTCTGGTTAAATATTCAACTATTTTAACTATTTCAACTATCTTGTAAAATCAGTTATAACTTAGTTTAAATTGCTTTATATCATGTGCTCAGCAATGTGTGATATTTCAAGTGATTGTACAGTTTTTTATTTGAAAAATTCGAAGAATTGCTGGTAAAAAATAGATTTATTGTCATATCTCGGCTTTTCTCGGTCTCAAGAAATTCACATTTCCCGTTGTTCTCAGTTTCACGGTCCAGCGGCCCTGCTGAAAGAAATTATGTGAAAGAAACGGTTTCTTTAATTCAAGAGAAATATTTTTCAGAGTGTGGTAGGAAAGAATCTTAAATATATGCGGTACTGCAAGTAGTTTACGGTTGACTTTGAAGTTTATTTCCAAGATGCGAGTAGTGAACACGATCGATGATGAACGAGTCACGGCCCTTTCTCAAATACCAACTTTCTTTGCAGTATAAATTCAGAGTTCCAAGTGGAATCAAGGAGAAAATCCTTCGTTCGCCATGCACGTGATAAATGAGAATATGAAAAAGAGGAAAAAAGTTTCTTGTTTGGCATTCAAGTAAAATTGGTTCTTTATCGCTTTTGTGGTCTTCTTTTTTTTAATAACAAGGAGAGGATACTAAATTTATATCGCCGATTCGACTGGGGCTTTACAGGTTAAAAGTACATCAAAATCCATTAGGGGCGTATTTTTTCATTCGATCTAATGGGCCTTAGTTTCCAAAATATCGAGGTTTTAGTATTTTCGTTTGATCGTTCGACTCGCCACTGACGCTTTCCACGTCAGAAATATCAATCCTGGCAGCCATCTCATCGATTTAATTTAAACTTAGGGTTGTTGCAGTACTTTATGGATAGCGTTTTTTGGTGGGGGATTTGAAAAAAAATTTAATTTTGAGAGGTACGCCATTTTGAAATTTGAGGTCGACTTTTTTTTAAATTGTAATATATTTCCGACACTTTGGATCGGATTTTAATTAAGCTTATAGACATTTTGTAAAACACGATGCTATTTTTTATTTTCTTCTAGAATAATCAGAAAATTCTTTGAGTTTTTTGTGTGAACGTTTTTAATTTTTTTCTTTCATATTTTACATTTAAAAAAATCTTGTTTTACAAAATGCCTGTAGGTTTCATTATAATTCAAAAAAAGTGTCGGAAATATTACAATTTAAAAAAAAGTCGACCCCAAATTTCAAAACGGCGTAGCTCCCAGAATTTTCGAAACTTTTAAAAATCCTTTGGCTCAAAAACATTACCCATAAAGTACTAAAACGACAGAAAGTGTCATCAAAATCGATGAGATGACTGCCAGGATTGATTTGGTTGGTTGCCTTATCATTTTTCTTTCCTATTTTTTATTTTTGTCGAAAGAAACACATTTTTTTGTTTTTAAAAATTACAATAGAAGAATTTTGTGGTCCTGACTTGTCGCTTACTCACATTGGACACTAATTTTGTGATGAACAGAATGTCCATAGGGTTCTTATATAATTTATATAGCGTTTTTTTTACGTAGATTGCAAATCTTAAGAGGAAAATAATCACGTCAAATTTTTGGAAAAAAAAACAAGCTCAAAATGAAAAAAAAAATCGTTTTTGTCTATTCTTGCCAAAGTTTCCAAGCACTACAGTCCGGCGGATAGTGATTATTCTTTAAGTGAATCATGCGAATCATGTCACAAGAAATTTTACGTTTTTTGTTAGGTACATGAACCCTCAAAAAAATTTTGGAGATGAAAGGCGTCCGCATGTAATTAAAAATATAAAATTATATTTTCCGGTCAAACTATGCAAGATACGGAAAAATGTTGGGAACCCAAATTGTTTATCTCAAACAAATCTATAAATTTATCATATATATACATATATATATATATATATATATATATATATATAAAAATTGATTAGCAGTTTGAACTCGAAAGTTCATTGCCTCACTACCCGATTCGGGTAGTGTTTCTAGGTGGATATTTACTACCAATGTGGGCCCACCACACCCACGACGGGCCAACAGCACGCAGGTATTCCTGAACGGTTACCCATCCAAGTACTAACCGCGCCCAACAATGCTTAACTTCAGTGATCTTACGAGAACTGGTGTTTCCAGAGTGGTATCGCCGTTGGCATATATATATATATATATACATATATATATATTTTTTCAATTCATTTTTTGTAAAAACAAAATATAAACTTCATTTTCCACTTTAATAGAATATTATTAGTAAATATTTAACATTATAACAAGTAATTATATTAAAAGGCATGAGATAATAGATCAAACTATGCAAGATACGAAAAAAAGTATAATTATTTTCCTGCAAAAGATCAACGAGTTTTCTTTAGACCATTGTCCAATAGGACGCATATTCGTTTTTGTAAAAAATAACATTAAAATTTAAAAATTATGAGAATGTGCGCGCACAGTGGGTAGATTTTTTTATAAGAACAAGAAAATATCTTGAAAGAAGCTACAGAAATATTTTCAGCTCCTTTATTTAAAATTTCTTTTTTACAAAAATGTAATTTTTCTACAATTATGACCTGAGTTCAGTTCACTGACATTCATTATGTAAAATAATCAAAATAAAAAAAATAGATGAAATAAATAAATAATAATACAAATTTTTTGATACGAAATGATCTAAGAAAGAAGGAAATAAATAATATAACTTCAATTACCAATGAATTTTAAGCAACATTTTTATTCAGAAACTAACTTTGGTTAAATCTATTATTTAATGCCTTTTAATAGAAAAATATTTGTTATAATGTTAAATATTTAGAAATAATATTCGATAAAAGTAGAAAATAAAGTTTATATTTTGTTTTTACAAAAATAAATAAAAAAAATTGTATGAAAAATATATAATATAATATAAATTCATAGATATTTTTGAGATGACATGCGGATGCTTTTCATGTTCAAAATGTTTTCGAGGTTTCATATTTAAAAAAAAAATAATAATAATTGCGTTTGACATTATTTGTATGATTCACTTAAAAAATAGTCACTATTCTCTGGACTATAGTGTTTAACAACTTTTTCAAGAAAGGAAAAAAAATACATTTTTTTTACTTTTTGAGATTGTTTTTCTCAGACGTGATGGATTGTTTTCGTTTTAAGATTTGCAATCGACGTAAAAAGACCCTATAGTATGAATGATATAGAAACCCTATGAACTTTCCGTTTATCACATAATTAGTGTCGAACTGTGAGTAAGCGCCAAGCAAAAAAAATAATTAAAAATAAAACAGTTGAATTTTTAACAAAAAAAAAGGGTTTTCAAGTAAAATGATGAATTATCAACCAAAAAAATGAATTTTTACCAAAGTAGGTTCACTTTCAACATGGCAGTTGAATTTTCAACCAAAAAATATAAATTCTCACAAAAAAAAATGTAATAGTTCAGATTTCAATCAAAAAAGCTTTTAATTTAAAACCAAAAACAGTCGAATTCAACCAAAACAATTAGTCAAAGTAGGCGCCGAACTCTTACAAGTAAGGGTTTTGTAGCTTTAGGTGCTTATATTTTTGGTCCTATGTCAATTTTTCGCCCTTTTTTTGTATTGAGTCCTTGGTCAATTTTGGGCCCTATGCCAATTCTGGGTCTCATGTCGATTTTTGGGTCCTATGTCGATTTTGGGTCCTATGTCAGTTTTGGGCCCCATGTCCATATTGAGTCGTACGTCGGATGGACGGACGGACACTCAACCGAAACTATAAGGGTTTTTGCCTGGGGCTACAAAGCCCTGAAAAGACAAATTTTCAAAAAAATCGTTGAATCCTCCAACAGAAAAAATTAACTTTCAACCAAACAGTTGTGATTTTCAACAAAAAAGGATACAATTTCTTTGAAAATAGATAAATTTTCAACCCAAAAAGAAGAATTTGTCACAAAACAGTTGAATTTTAAACAAAATAATAAAATTAACTTCAACTTTAGTTTATACGACATTCCATGACTCGATCAGGTTTTCCCTAACATTCCCTGAACAGCTCCAAATTTTATGACATTCTTGAACTTCCCTGACCAGTTTTAAATTCCCTGACTTTCTGGAATGTCCTGATCTGTAGCAAGCTTTTTATTATTCCAAGAAAATAAAACGATTTTTTTAAAAACTGCTCTAATGAGTAACTACAAACGCGTTGTCTGGCCAAAGCCGGCGATTACTACTGGATATCAGTGGTTGCGACCGGTTTTGGTAATTACTGGTAGAAGAAGAAACCCCAAAACGTGTGACACTGGTAAATTTCCTTCAAGTTGCGGAACAGGTCGACCATTCAACAATACTTAAATAATAGTAATAATAATAAAATCCAAATTTATATTGATAATTTATATTCATAATTTAAACTTTTCACCTAATAATTGAATTTTCAACAAAATAATATATTTTTAAATCAAAAAGATGAAATTTCAAGCCAGAATCTTAATTTTTTATAAAATAAAAACAAAAAAAAACACGAATTTCCAAAAAAAAATATGAATTTTGAACTGAGGACGACAAATTTTCAATAAAAATGAACTAGTTAAATTTGCAGTTCGAAAAATTAATTATTAAACAAAAATGAATTTTCAAGAAAAGCTTTAAATTTTCAACCGAACCATTTTAAAATAAGATCAAGAATGTTCATCCAATAAACTGAATTTTAACAAAGTAGTTTAGCTTTCAATAAAGTAGTTGAATTTTCATCTGAAGAACTTAAACTTTCAACTAAAAATAGAATATTCAAATTCCCAGCGAAAAAAAATTAACAAAAAAATATAAATTTTCAACAAAATAGTTGAATATTCTATAAAAATAGTGGATCACAAGTTAGTTACTTGGATTACCTAAATTACTCCGAATTATCTAGATTACAATTGGATTACCCTGGGTTATAGGTGGAATTAAGTGGATTACAAGTACGTAGATTACGCTGAATTACTCGAATTATGAGTGGATCGAAACGGATTACACTGAATTACCCGGATTATTTGGAATACCAGTTCGGATAACTAAGCGGTTCGGCGGATTACCAGAGTTGTTTCCCATAAAAAATAAATTCTTTAAACAATTTTTTTAAACATTTTATCATCAGTAGACAGTAATATTTCATGTATTAAAAACAATTTTTACAAAAACGAACCACAAAAAGACGTCTCTGAAGCTAGCACCGCCTTTTTGGAAAATCAAATTCAAA